>VXBZ01002869.1:59550-81275 GCA_013399135.1 Heliornis fulica
GGTTGGGCCAGCCCTTGGGGGGGGGGTGGTGGATTTGGTAGGTGGTTTCAGGGGTGCCATGAGGCACAGCTCCCCACAAGGCAGATGTTGCTATGTTGCCTCTTATTGTCTCTGGGAGTATCTGCTGCTTTTTCACCTCTCCCTTAGTGGGTGAGGATGGGGTTTTTCTGCAATGATGTGAATGACAGAGGTGTTTGGGGATCTAGCAGAGACCTGGGGTGATCAGCTTCCTTGACTGAAGAGGACAGTCCTCTTCTGCCAGGACAGCAGGACAGGGGGGTGTAGGACTGACTGCTGCTGTTATTTAGGTGAGAGAAGCCCCAAACAAGATCTCATCTTCCAGGCAGAAAGGCTGAGCATCAGCTTCTCATGACAGGGAGAGAGAACAGATGTCTGTGATGTGGCATCCCGTAGAGTGGGATCATCAAACCACAGCATCCCAACTCCTGGGATGAGCAGGGCTAGATTATGGGATGGCAGGCACCTGTAAGCAAAGCAGACCCTCTTTATCCATATGGGATCGGCTCCAGGCACTGGAGGAGGTGTTGGGTCACCCTGGAGTGCTGGGGGCGACTTATCCTCCTCACAACAGACAAGGTCTGTTGGTGTGTTACCTCATTCAGATTTTCCTGCTCTTATCCTTTTCTACTAGAGGAGTCTGTATCCAGTGTAGCTAAGGGTGAGGGAAGGAAAACCAAAGAATCTCACTCCTTACCTCAGCCAAAGGATAGAAACTTATGGCATCAAGTCTGAGTCTCCATCCAAGGTTGCAGACCATGCCCTGTTGCAGCCCTGCTTCGTTTGCAGCGCTGCACAACTCATTACACGCTTTCTGGCTCATAGCCACCACTGTCTCCACTGCCTCACAGGGGGAGATGGGCTCTTCTGGGCTGGGAACGCTCCAAGAGTCAGGAGAAAGCTTGGGAGATGTGGTGTCTCGTACAGACTGTGGTTTGGTTCCATCTGAGAACTGTACCATGTGTTAGGGAATGGTTTGATGGGTGACTGGATGTAGCCCCCAGCACAGAACCTCTCCCCTTCTCTCCTACAGTCTCTGCAGCTCTGGTGCTCCCAGGGGTGAGGGGAGGGCAAACAGATGAATCACAGCTCCCAGCAAATGCCTCTCACTGGAGCACCTTTCCTACGAGGACAGGCTGAGAGAGTTGGGGCTGTTCAGCCTGGAGAAGAGGAGGCTCCGGGGAGACCTTCTAGCGCTCTGCCAGTACCTCAAGGGGGGCTACAAGAAAGATGGGGAGAGGCTGTTCAGTAGGGCCTGTTGTGACAGGACAAGGGGTGATGGGTTTAAAATAGAGGGAGGGAGATTTAGATTGGAGATTAGGAAAAAGTTCTTTCTTGTGAGAGTTGTGGAGCACTGGAACAGGTTGCCCAGGGAGGTGGTGGATTCCCCATCCCTGGAGACGTTCAAGGCCAGGTTGGCTGAGGCCCTGAGCAAGCTGATCTAGTTGGGGGTGTCCCTGCTTCTTGCAGGGGGGTTGGACTAGATGACCTCTGGGAGTCCCTTCCAACTCTGGCCATTCCATGATTCTATGTGCATCACCCCGAGCTGCTGCTGTCAGTCCAGGAGAAGGATTTACCCCTTGAGCCTGAAGAATGTGCAACTGTGTTTGGTCAAAGGCTGAAGCAGCAGCATTTGGTGTCTCCTGAATGTACCCTCACCTTTCTGAGTGCTGACACACACACAGCTAGATGGCTGGCCACAGTTGTCACGTAGGGTGGCCTCTTGACCATTGCCCTAGCACTGGGTGGGGTTGTGCACCCCGTAAATACATCAACTTCTTCCTTTGGCTCAAGTGGGTTTTTGCTCTCAAAGTTCCCATGATGATACAGCATAGGGAAAAGTAGTTCCTTGTATCAGCTTTATCTTGCCCCATTTTTAATTCCATTTTTCTTGTGGAATTGTCCTTTTTCTTGTGTTATGAGGCAGAAAGAACAAAAGATCCCTTTATCATTTTCCAATATACCTTTATCATCCCTTCACATTCATCTCCTCTCTGAAACACACAGTCTCAGAGCCCTTGCTAATCCCTCTTCATGAGCAAATTTTTGCCATGACCTTGATCAGTCTTGTCACAGTTCTCTGCTCAATCTTTAGGCAGATTGTTGCCTTTTGGGGTGGTGGCAGTTCTGTGCACAGCCTTGTATCCATGGTGATTCAAACACCATCAGAAGGTCCCATCTCTCAAACAGGGAAGACCACCAAGCATTGTGCTGAAGATGAGCCTGCTCAGAGAGGTCATTAGTAGATGGGGGGTCCTGGGGGACAGCAGGGTGACCATGAGCCAGCAGTGTGCCCTTGTGGCCTAGAAGGCCAATGGCATCTTGGGGTGTACTGGAAAAGGGGTGGCCAGTAGGTCAAGAGAGGTCCTTCTTACCTTCTGCTCTGCCCTGGGGAGACCCCACCTGGAGTATTGTGTCCAGTTCTGGGCCCCTCAGTCCCAGAAGGACACAGAACTCCTTGAAAGAGCCCAGCACAGGGCCACCAAGATGATGAAGGGAGTGGAACATCTTCCTGCTGAGGACAGGCTGAGGGAGCTGGGGCTCTTCAGCTTGGAGAAGAGGAGACTGAGGGGTGACCTCATTAATGTCTATAAATATGCAAAGGGTGAGTGTCAGGAGGATGGATCCAGGCTCTTCTCAGGGATGGCCAGTGACAGGACAAGGGGAAATGGTTCCAAGCTGGAACATAGAAAGTTCCATCTTAATATTAGGAGGAACTTTTTCCCTGTGAGGGTGACAGATCACTGGGACAGGCTGCCCAGAGAGGTGCTGGAGTCTCCTTCTCTGGAGACATTCCAGACCCATCTGGACACGTTCCTGTGGGATCTACTCCAGATGATCCTGCTCAGGCAGGGGGTTGGACTGAGTGATCTACTATCTATCTATCTATCTATCTATCTATCTATCTATCTATCTATCTATCTATCTATCCTGGTGGAGGTTGGGGGCAAGGTACAAATTTTCTTTCATTACATATTTACATTACATTCTTCTCTCTTCTGAAGAACACAACCCAAAGACTCGCTGCTGGGAAATAAAATCAGAGCAATTCATGTTATTTCAGTGTGTTTCACACAGTTGTTTTTCTTCTGTTATTAGTCTTTTTTTTTTTTTTTTGCTTTTCCTCCCTTCTTTTTCAGACTAGAACAAGTACAGTGGGACTGGCAGAAAATTGGCAGGCTTCAACAATCCAGAGGCAGTGATTTTTCCTCTAAGTAGCTTAATGGAGTCTATATTTTTTTATTGTTTCCTCAGTCTGCAGGTTGATTTAGTATTAAAAAAAAAGAGGGAGAGGGAATTCAGCAAGCTCTCTCCCTTCCTCCTCTTACAGCCTGGTTTACAAAGTCCTTGGTCTTTCATGAACTCTTCTGGGTCACCCATGTTTTGGATGTTTGCTGAACTGGTCACAGTCATTAGTGAAAGAGGTGACAGTCCAGGCTCAGCTTTGCATGAAAGGATTTAAACAGAAACCAGCACATCTGCTCTAGCAACATCAGACCACTCTGCTGGTCTCCTCTCCATCCATCCATCCATCCATCCATCCATCCATCCATCCATCCATCCATCCATCCTTCTCCCTGCTTTTTGTCTGGAATCTTCCATGTCTTCTGATGTCTTCTCCCTACAAGAAAGATGGGGAGAGGCTGTTCAGTAGGGCCTGTTGTGACAGGACAAGGGGTGATGGGTTTAAAATAGAGGGAGGGAGATTTAGGTTGGATATTGGGAAAAAGTTCTTTCCTGTGAGAGTTGTGGAGCACTGGAACAGGTTGCCCAGGGAGGTGGTGGATGTCCCATCCACCTGGCACAGGGTGCCCAGAGAAGCTGAGCCTGCCCCTGGATCCCTGGAAGGTTCAAGGCCAGGTTGGATGGGGCTTGGGGCACCCTGAGCTAGTGGAGGGTGTCCCTGCCCATAGCAGGGGGTTAGAACTGGGTGGGCTTTGAGATCCCTTCCCCCAAAAAACATTCTATCATTATATGATCTTCTCAGTTTGTTGTCTTGAGGACATATGGTTCTTTCTCTGTTGCTCAGGTGATGAAGCAGTCTCTGGCCTGTAGCCATTCCCTCTTGTGTCATGGTGTCCTCAGGCTTCCTGAACTGAGCAGTCAAATGGGAAATCCCCAGCAACTCCTGGGTGTTGCAAAAAGGTGTTAATGAGCTGATGTTTGTTCCTTCTCAGCTTCAGTGCAGCAGAGGTGGGCTATGGAGATGTATGTGGAGATTCTTCTGTCCCTCTCTGAGAAAGATCAGGGTCTCAACTTCTGCTCAAAGAAAATAAGGAGCAATTTTCTTCAGAGTTGGGAAATTCCACCTCCTGTCTTCTGCCCAGGTTCCTGAGTAGGACCTTGCTTTTGTTCTATTTACCTGAATTCCCCAGTTGTCTGTGGACTTGCAACTCATTTCCCACAGTACAAATCCTAAGGGCTTTCTTCTGGAGCAATGTTTTTCTTTCTTTGCTTGTTTTAATGCTTTTTCTTTGGGAAGTTTAAGTCAATACCTTTTTTTTTGTTTTGGTTTTGATGAATAAGCTTTTCTGGCTCGTTTTTTCCTTGTGAAAGTTTCTAACAACCTCTCAAATAGAATCATAAAATCATCAAGTCCAACCACAGCCTAACCCTGCCAAGTCCACCTCAAGATCATGTCCTTCAGCACCAGTGCTCCATGCTTGCCTTCTGTGACCCCAGTCTGATTGCTACTGGTCCTAAAAACATCACAGGTTGCTCTCAACTCCATTCTGCAAATCCACATGGGGATTCCTTAGCCAGTAGTGACCCTCCAACCCCCCTTCTTCTGTGTCTGTCCTTATCATGTCATTGAAACTGCTGGCAAATAGGTTGCAACCTTTAAAATGATCATGCAGAGCTGTCTGTAGGTGTGAACTAATGAGCTGTTACATTCACCCATCTGCATTCAGTTGGGGCAGAGTTAATTTTTTCATGTGCTGACAAGAAGCCTTGACCCAACCCTATGACAGCTCAGTGATGCCATCCTCTGTGTCTGAAGGATATCAGAGAGCTTAGAGGTGGTCTCCTAACTCTGAGGGTGCCTGGATAGGGATGGTCCTTCTCTCCATAGCCTGGTGGTCAGCTGTTGTCTTGTCTGAGAACTGCCTTGAGCAGCAAGGTATGTCCTTTTAGAAAAAACAGCTCAAGAGGGAAATATTTCATGCAATGAAGATATATTGAATGACTAATTTGATTTAAAATGAAGGCTCAGAGCTAACTTCCAAGAGGCTCTGCAGCAATATTTTCAAGGAGCCTGAATTTTGCTGACTTTACCTGGTCTGCACAAGTCAACACTGCCACAAGCACTACATGAGCAGCTCTGAGCTGTGGCTGTGCTCCCACATGCTCAGTGCTGGCATAAAATGAGAGATTATTCAAGATGCTTGTCAAGCTCTCAGTTGCTGAGTGCTGCTTGCCAGAGCAAAGGTGCTGCCTTGCCATCTTCTTGGATCTTTCTGGGACATTTGACTAAATGAAACCACTCAGTTGAGCATCTCCTGTATCACAGAAACACAGATCAGATGAGCTGGCCTGATAGTCACATCTCCAGTGGACACTTCTGGTGCTAGTGCAAGTACTACCAAGGTTCATCACAATTCACAGAATCACAGAATCACTAGGTTGGAAAAGACCATTAAGATCATTGAGTCCAACCATCCCCGTCCTCTCCTAAACCATCTCCCTGAGCACCTCATCTACCTGTCTGTTAAATACACCCAGGGATGGTGACTCCACCACCTCCCTGTTCCACATACAAAAACTCTTCAGTGGAGAATTTCTTCCTGACATCTAATCAGAACCTGCCTTGGTGCAGCTTGAGGCCATTTCCCCTTGTCCTATCACCTTTCATTCAGCAGAAGAGACCATGGCCCCCCTCTCCACACCCTCCTGACAGGCAGTTGTAGAGAGCAATGAGGGGTCTCCCCTCAGCCTCCTCTTCTCCAGACTAAATAACCCCAGCTCCCTCAGCCACTCCTCATAAGGTTTGTTCTCCAGACCCTTCACCAACCTGGTTGCCCTCCTCTGGACCTGCTCCAGGACCTCATTGTCCTGGATTCTCCTTCTGTCTGCTCCTCCAGACCCAGTTTAACCCCAACTCAAAGACCAGTAAACCATATAGAATCATAGAGTCATAGAATGGGACTCCCAGAGGTCATCTAGTCCAACCCCCCTGCAAGAAGCAAGGACACCCCCAACTAGATCAGCTTGCTCAGGGCCTCATCCAACCTGGCCTTGAACGTCTCCAGGGATCCAGGGGCATCCACCACCTCCCTGGGCAACCTGTTCCAGTGCTCCACCACTCTCACAGGAAAGAACTTTTTCCTAATCTCCAATCTAAATCTCCTTCCCTCTATTTTGAAACCATCACCCCTTGTCCTGTCACATAACCTTCACCACTTTGCCATTTAAAATCATCCCTTCTGGGTGTAGCTCACTGGGAGGCCCACTCACCTCTGACCCCTGAGGAACCATTTGCAAGGCAGAAGTAATGCAACCAGAATCCCAATGTGAAGTTAATTCCTAGAGTTTATTTTCAAAGTTTGAAACTGGCAACTTGTTGGCCTTGAAGATTTTTCACCAGTGCTAGAATAATCCAGAGGGAGAGATTTTCTTCTTCTTACTGAGACCATGAGATAATGAGGAGATTTTAATGACTGCTTGAGAAAGCTATCTAATTAGCTATTAAAAACACCCCTCACCCCTTCCCCTGTTATCCAGTCCCTAAATAAAAGCAACAACACAGTCAGTCATCTCTCTGACTGGATGTGTCTCAGAGATATGTTTCTTTTCAAGCTAATTGTGTGTGTCTGGTATGCTGGGGAAAAAGCTGCTTGGGATTGCAGTAGGATGAAAAATGGTCTGTTCTGCTTCTGCATAAGTGTTCATCACAGCCACAGTTTGTAGCATAAATCCTGGAATCATTTAGGTTGGAAAAGACCTTTAAGGTCACTGAGCCCCACTGGTAACCTAACACTACTGCTGACTTGCTCATGAGCCATTGTCATGGGGAGATGCCTTGATTGAAGTCCCAAGGTGCCCTGTCACAGAATGACAGTGTGGTAGGGGTTGGCAGGGACCTCTGGAGATCATCTTGTCCAACTCCTCTTCCAGGGCAGTATAACCTTGAGGAAGCTCCACAGGAACACATCCAGGATCACGGGGTTTGAATGTCTCCAGAGATGATGACCCCACAACCTTTCTGGGCAGCCTGTCCCAGAGCTCTGTCACCCTCCCAGTAAAGAAGTTCCTCTTCATGTTTAGGTATAACTTTCTCTATTCCAGTTTGTGTCCATTGCCTCTTGTCCTCTCCCTGGGTACTACTGAAAAAACCCTGACCCCATCTCCTGTCCTGCACCCCCAAAGATTTAAAAGCATTGATGAGACCCCCTCCCTCCATGTCTTCTCTAGGTTAAGAGGTCCCAAGTTCCTCAGCCTCTCTTTGTAAGAGGGATGTTGTAGTCCCCTCATCATCTTCATAGCCCTTTTTCTCACCCTTTCCAGTACCTCCATGTCCTTGAACCAGGAACATGGACATTGGTGTCACCTTGCCAGTGCACCTCAGAGCCAGGAGGGTTTGCTCTCTCGACCGCTGTTTTTAGAGCCACATCCACACTTGGTTTAGTGACACTGTCAGCCAGGTAGCTCTGCACAACATACCTGACCTCAGGGTGTCCCCTTCCTGTCCATGTTCAGCATTGAGGTGACAGGGGGGGACGGTAGTTAACATAGTCTGTGCTTCCTGCGTGTGTCCATCCTGCCTGACTGCGGACAGGGCAGGAAATAGAATCATGGAATCACAGAATGATTAGAGTTGGAAGGGACTCCCAGAGGTCATCTAGTCCAACCCCCTGCAAGAAGCAGGGACACCCCCCAACTAGATCAGCTTGCTCAGGGCCTCATCCAACCTGGCCTTGAACGTCTCCAGGGATCCAGGGGCATCCACCACCTCCCTGGGCAACCTGTTCCAGTGCTCCACCACTCTCACAGCAAAGAACTTTTTCCTAATATCCAATCTAAATCTCCCTCCCTCTATTTTAAACCCATCACCCCTTGTCCTGTCACAACAGGCCCTACTGAACAGCCTCTCCCCATCTTTCTTGTAGGCCCCCTTGAGGTCCTGGCAGAGCGCTAGAAGGTCTCCCCGGAGCCTCCTCTTCTCCAGGCTCAACAGCCCCAACTCTCTCAGCCTGTCCTCGTAGGAAAGGTGCTCCAGCCCCTTTAGCATCTTTGTGGCCTCCTCTGGCCCCTCTCCAACTGCTCCATGTCCTTCTCATGTTGGGGGTTCCAGCACTGGACACAGTACTCCAGGTGAGGTCTCCCGAGGGCAGAGTAGAGGGGGAGAATCCCCTCCCTCGCCCTGCTGGCCACGCTCCTCTGGATGCAGCCCAGGATGCGGTTGGCTGCTGGGCCCCAGAGCACATTGTCGGCCATGTTGAGCCTCTCATCCACCAGCACTCCCCAGTCCTTCTCCTCAGGGCTGCTCTGGAGCCACTCTCCACCCAGTCTGTAGTTGTGCCTGGGATTGCCCCGACCCAGATGCAGGACCTTGCACTTGGCCTGGTTGAACCTCATGAGGTTGGCACAGGCCCACCTCTCCAGCCTGTCCAGGTCCCTCTGGATGACATCCCTCCCCTCCCGTGCACCACGCTTATCATAGCTCTTATCATCTCCCATCTTTTTGCTCAGGGAGCCAGTGGCATCTGTTTCTCCTCACTGCAGCAGAGGTGGAGGTGGACAGCTTTTCAGAAGAAAATAGCTCCCCTCCCTCTGGCTAAGAGCTCTGATGCTTCTCACTTCAAGTCTTGGTATCTTCACCTCTGTTCATTAATGCTCCTTGCCTCTTCTAGGGGATGGTGATTGTTCTTGTTGTGTGTCTTCTTCCTTCTTCCCTTCTCCCTCAGTGACAGTGTGGTGTCAAAGCGTTGAATAGAAAGGGAAAAAGCTGTAGTGGGAGGGAACTGAGGCACCTTTCACTTTGAAGGTGACACCCTCTCCTGTCACCATTCCCTTAAAGAGTATTGATGCTCTGCAAGCCATTGAGCTGGGCTAGAGACTCCTGCTCAGGGGCTGTATGCTCTCCCTGCCTGCCCTCACCACAGATCCTGCCCTGACACTCCAGAGAAATCAGACCTGTAAGATCATCAGCTCCACCTGTCTATCCAATACCATGTCAACTAAACTGTGTCCTGCAGTGTCATGTCTACATGGTTTTTGAAGACCTTCAGGGATGGTGACTCCATCACTTCTCTGGGCAGCCTGGTCCAATGCGACTCTTGCCATGAAGAATTTTTTCCTACTATCCAATCTAAACCTCCCCTGATGCAACTTGAAGCCATTTCCTCTTCTCCTATTGCTAGTTACTTGGGAGAAGAGACCAACCTCCACCTCACTACAACCTCCTTCCAGGTAGTTGTAGGGAGCAGTAAGGTCTCACCTCAGCCTCCTCTTCTCCAGGCTAGACAACCCCAGTTCCTTCAGCCAATCCCCATCAGGCTTGTGCTTCAGACCCTTCACCAGCTCTGTTGCCCTCTTCTGAACACACTCCAGCACCTCAATGTCCTTCTTGTAGCAAGGGGCCCAAACCTGAACCCAGCACTTGTGGTGTGGCCTCCCCAGTGCCCAGTACAGGGCACAATCCTTGCCCTGGTCCTGCTGGCCTGGTCCTTGCTGATATAAATATATATATACCCTGGTCCTTGCTGATACAAGCCAGGATGCTGTTGGCCTTCTTGCCCACCTGGACACACTGCTGGCTCATGTTCAACTGGCTGTGGACCAACACCCCCAGGCCCTTGTCTGCTGGGCAGCTTTCCAGCCACTCTGCCCCAGTAGCATTGTCTGGGGCTGTTATGACCAGACGACTTCACTGCTTTCTGGGAGGTGCTGACCTGCTCCATCTTCAGTGGAAAGGTGATGGACTTCATTGTGACACAAATCAAAGCATAAAGTTTGGTGCATGCAGAAAGTGTTTGACAAACAGGAGCCTTTGTTTGTGTCAGAATCCACCTCCTTTAGCCCTGTTATCAGCTGCAGAAAGGCTGCACTCACTTTCCCACTCCTTCCTGAGGTGTTTGTGAGTGTGAGCTGGGGTCTTGACTGGAATATGTTGGTGTAGCTCCAGTGACATTCATGGGGTAGTTTTGGTGTTGCTTCCCTTGAGAAGTCCCATCCATCACACAAGAAACACAGTGAGCTTAAGACCATCTACCTGGCTGATTTCTTTTCCCAGCCCATCATTTGCAGCTCTCTGATGTCACAGTCTGTTGTTATGGAAATAATACAATTACAGTCATTGTGAATAAAAAGGAAATACAGTCTGCCAGAGGGAAGAAAAGGAGACCAGTTCTCTGAGGTTTTCTTAAGTATTTGGTGAGAGGAAGAGGGGGAGAGTGAGATGGATGAGTGTCACAAGGCAGGACAGTGTTGGTTTCCAATTGTATCCCCTTTTCTCCAAAGCATTCATATCACTGTATGTTCTGTAGACAATGGTCAAACCTTGGTCAGTTTATTCACTGGTTCTCTCTGCTTGGCTAATTAATACTGCTCAGAGGAGGAGGTGGACAGCATTTCAAAACAAAATAAGTCCCCAGCCTACAGCACTGGGCTCTGATGCTTTTTACTTTGCTTCTTGACATATTTCTTCTCTTCATTAGTGCTCCCTCGATCTTGAAGGGATCGCTGATAGGTCCTGCCAGCATCCTTCCCTTCCTCACCACACTTTCCAGCTCTGTTCTCATGGAGACCTGTGCCTAAGCTGGCTCATGCCATGCAGTTTCCAAACTATCTACTCTTGCAAACATCTGAAATTTCTCCTCTTTCAGACCAGGAGATCAAAGAACATAATATGATAAGAGCCTGAGCCACTGTGGTGGAGGATGATCGATGGGAGAGACTCCACTGCTCTCAAATACCACTTTATCTTCAGGAGAGTAACATGACCTGTTTTCTGGGGTCCTGTGGTCTAGCTGGAGCAGCAGGTCAATGATCTGGCCAGCCAGGTGGATCCATCTGTTGGGTCAATGGGATCCATGGGATCACACAACAGAATCAGTCTACAGTGGATGCTGCAAGTGCAGGACATGCAAGCGTGGCAGAGGAGCGATGAGCCATCATGTTTGTGGAGTTGGACCATGGCTGTAGCACAGCACACATAGAGGAGGTAGAGGCATGTGGGTTGCTGCCCATCACCATGTTGAATGCAAGATTTGCATCCTTGCTTTTAGCTGAGTTTCTTGCCTTTCCTCTTTAAGGACAAGTGTGAAGATCATGTGAGACATGAGATTTGGAGCCATTGACCTTGCCAGTGCCAACATAGCAAATGTGTAGTGTGATTGAGCCTTGATAAAGACAGTGTAAAAAGGGAAGTGAAACAATGAGGAATGAGACAGAGAGGACAAAATGGGGTTTCTGTTTGGGTGTTGGTTACCAGGTTTGTGTGATTTAAAGGAAAATTTTTGTGTGCTTTTGTTTGAACTGTCTTCAAGCATGGAAAATGAAACTTTCATTTTAACTGTCCTGGGGACAGGGACTATAACTGACTCTGGAAGCATCCAACTTGGAATTATCACTGATTTCTTTCAAGGTGAAAATATTCTTTTCTTTAAGCTTCGTTTTTGTGGAACAAGGACTTGAATGTCTGTGGTCACTGAGGCCTCTGGTAGCGACACGTTCTTGATTCCAGTTTGCAAATGACCCTGTACTGTTTGACCTGTCAACATTCCTCCTTCCACCCAAAATATGTTTCAGAGAGAGAAAGACATGGAGAAAGAGAGTGCACTGAAATTGTTGTCTCAGTTCCCAGCAGTCACATTGTGCCATCAAAGCCATCCAAGTGGAACTGGTGACACCCACCAGAAAAACCTGCTCTAAATTAAGGAAAACTGCAGAAACATTGTAAACTAGAGCTGGCTTTTTCAGATGACAAAAGGGAGAGGTGGCAAGTCTGGTTTATCCCATGGAGGAAATCAGTGAGGAGCACATCCTCTTAACAAGGGCTTTGCTGAGACCTGCTTTCATGTGTGCACACCAAGTAAAAATCCATCAGTCTCCCAGTCCATCAGTCTTGTCTTGGAAAGGCAGATGTCCTCTGGTCCATTGTGATGGCCAGGGGCTTCACTGAGGTAGTTGAACAAGAAGCTGACAAGATGCATAAGTACAAAACAAGTAGTGAAAGATTTTGAGAGTTTTTCTCAGGGAATTATTCTCAGTTTTGAGAATCTGATGTCAACCCATCCTTTATTGGGCTGAGGCCACGGTACCATGTCCTGGATAACAGGACACAGATTGACTAGGATGGATGTTCATCATATTTACAACATCATTTTTGTATCTATTTAGATCAATGGGCAGAGTAAAGAGGCTTTAGTATGAATTGGAGTCTCTGTTTTCCCTGTCTGGTCTCTAGTCTGACCAAAGTCAGATATGGTTGGTACCTGTCTGGCTGCCTTTCTGAAAACACACCTCTAGAGGTGGAAGAAAACTTCACTTTATTGGCAGGTTACACTGGCCTGTGAGCATGGGACATTATGTCTAGTTGCAATGTTTTCTTTTTGGCTCTTACACATTTTCTCAAGATGCTGTGGATCTACCTGGTGATTTCACAGAACCCCAAACTGGTTTGGGTTGGAAAGGACCTCAAAGACCTTCTACTTCCACCCCCCTGCAGGGACACCACTAGACCAGGGTGCCCAAAACCAGCCTGGCCTTGAACCCTTGAATCCCAATCTCTGAGCAGGGAAGGAAAACCTGTGTATCTCAGTCAAACTGCTGACTCTGCTTGTTCTGCTTTCTGCTTCCCCCTTTTCCAGCCAGAAAGCAAACCTGTCCTATGTGCCAGGTTTATCATGCATCCTGCAGACAGTCCCATGCCACTTGTGACTTGGGGAACTTTCAAGATGAAGGAGCCCTGTAAGAAAATGCTTTTACTGTGCAGCATTTTGTTACAATTACAGTTATTTTTGATTCAGGTCCTACACCAAGAATTTAATCTAATTTTGATTATCTAGATGATGTAAACCTTTTTAGCTCCTCTTCCAGCAAACCCTCCTGGCAGACAACATCTTCTTCATTGTGCCCTACTTGTAGAGCTATTGGCAGAAAGGCTTTATGCAGTGTTACAGACCAAAGTATGGCTGACTTCTATTTTCAGCCCTCTGTGGCTTTTTTGTTGGGAGATGCACTGCTGTTTTCCTGATGTGCTGCATTATTCAGAGTGCCCCCTTTAATCCCTATAGATTGCTTAAAGGAGGATCCTAAACTTTGTTCATTGCATATGGGGCTCCTGCCAAGTGTAGTCCTAAGTATGCAGAAGTGGGATGGGAGAAGAGCATCAGGAAGGACCTCAGCCAGTTTCTGGTTTCCTTATTAACAATTAAAATTTGAGGCAGCATCAAAGAGGGATGTGGTTGTCTCTGAGTAAGAAAGTAGCTTCTAGCTTCTGATTGATCCTGCCAGGCTTGGCCAGGGTCAGGGCTGCTGTGGCTTACCTAGAAAAACTGCTGCAACCAGCATGTATCTGAGCTGTGGAAATGTCTGAGATTTCTACTGCATCCAGACATTGAATGTGGAGGTGAGGGGTGAAGCTGTTTAAACTGGTCTGCTCAGGTATGTGACTGTCTTCACACTTGGGGTTTCACAAATAACCCTTTTGCCACAAATATTTGTGTTCAATTTATTGGAAAATGGCCTTAATTCAATGATATTGCTAAAGAAATCCCTTTCAGGGTCCATCAGTGACAAGTACTGTAAAATGCTGAACTCAGTCATGACAATTATGTGTCTCATTTATTATTTAGTTCTGCTCCCTTCCATTGTATATGAAACAACTCAAAGACAAAAGTGGTGGGTACAGTAACAATATATGTCTGATCTTCTAAATGACTAATGAGGATTTAGCCATGGTGATGATGTATCCACACTGATGGAAGGAGATGAGTGTGTTGGGCCTGCAAGAAGAGGTAAAATATCATCTATTGAATCAACAGAAAGAACTGCAAAGAAATGGGCACCCAGTTTTGTATAGAAATCTCTTCCTGACATCTCAAAAGAAACAGCAAAATCCCAGTTAAATACTAGTTAGACACAATTATTGTTCTTGGTTTAATCTAATTAAGCCTTCAATTTAGTGAGAAAAGCAATTAGCATCTGAAAAGCCGAGAAGGGTGGTAGAAATAGTGGAGGAGGCAGGTCCATAGCCACAGTGGGAAAGACAGAAGGAACATTTTTAGCATGGGTGCAGAAGGGAGATGCCATCTGCATAGCTGTAGATGGCCACAAAATCAGTGTCTCCACGTAGTTCACAGTCTTTAGTTTCAGTGGAACCAGAGGTTTTAGTTTGGTTCTAAAGATATTTCATCCATTTACAGCAAAAGTCAGGAATGTAAAATCAGAGAAGGATTGTTTTCTGTGAAAACCATTGCTCCCATCAGCTGAGTGTGTGATCTGGTTTTGCTCATTCTGTGGTGGGGTTGTGGGTTTGTGCTGTGGAGTTTCCATGAGGACGTAGGATCCAAGGGCCTCGTATGTGTATCTTGTAGAGCAGATTTTGAGTCTCTTCCCAGAGAAACAAGGCAAAAATGGAAAGTGCCAAAGCCTGGTTTCATTTGTCATTTCTCAGGGTGCAGAAAGTTTGATGGAAGAAGTGATCACTTTGGCTAGACTACTGGGGCTGCTTGGAAACCGGGGCGCTGATGGTGGCAACGTTGCTTTCCAGGCGAGTTCTTCGTTCAACGCAGCTTTTAATCATTTAATATTCTCAGAATAAGTTCCAGAATGGAATAACATTTGGTAATAAGAATTATAGAGATGCTAGGAGATTTATTTTAGTACTGTGGCATAGTTGTTCAAAGAAAATAGAATTGCAGGCTCAGAAACTCATAAAAAGAATAACCGATAAAAGCTGGGAAAGAAAAAAATATTGGAAGGAGGGGTAAAGAGGCAGAATAACCATACCTGGGGATGTTATTGCAAGGGTCCTAACACAAGACCATGATTATAGTGATTCTGAAGTCATTTAGAGAAGATGTCAATGTATAGGGATGCTTTAGAGATCTCTGATCCAAGACATCCAAAGCTCCTAATAGTAGGACATGATTATAGTGATTCTGAAGACATTTAGGGAAGACGTCACCACACAGGGATGATTTTGAGATCTCTGATCCAAACCTATGTTAGTTGCACCTGCAGAGAGATCTGGAGGTATTCAAGCAACAACCATGTCCATGGGAGGGCACTAAGGGATTTGTTGACTGGGCAGCCAAGAGCTACTCTACAAACTGCAGAGATGTGAACCCAATAACAAGATACCAGCCTGGAAAGTGCTGGGATGGGATTATATCGAGTTCTTTCTACATACAAATGTATTTAAAAAAGTGCCACAGAAATAATTGAAAAACATCAATAACCATTGATAAAACCACGTAACTGGACACGCTTGGTGGAACCTCTGTCTGCAGGAGGCAGTGAATGAAGATCCATAAAGAATTGAAAGTAATTGTTAATCTCTTGTTACTTAAATGAGATTCTCCAGAAAGTTGCTGATTTTGGCATGGAAAAATGACCTTGTCCTAAAAGCAGATAAATCTCTAAAGTCCTTCTGCCCACTGGAATTGCTTTATTGGAGTTGTGCAAGGGATTTATTTGGTCTTTGGTCAAGTCATTTTGATGGAAGCAGTGTGTACAGAGCTGAAGTTACAGATCCCAAAGCATTCACTTCATTCTATGATTTAAACTCAGAGTATTTGGACTAGGTTAGTAGCCTTAAAACCCCAAAGTGGAGGAAGTTAGAGTGGTGCAAGACCTGGGTGGATGGCATTTGCTTCTTAAAGAGTGAGGCAGTCTGGACTGTATCAGTGTTTTGGCATGATGTTAAACAACAGCCATTAAAATATTAGTCCTGACTTCTTTATAGTTGTTTCAAATTTATAGTGCCCCATAGCCCAAGCTGGTGACTGAGGTCATGAACCTCAGCATCCTGGCCAAGTCTGGCTTAGGTTGTCAGAAGAACTTGCATGGTATTCACTGTTCTGGAGGCATTTTCAAAGTTCCTGGATTTATGGCCTCCAACCACTTCCTCCTTAGGGATGTTGTACAAAAAAAATTCCCTATAGTATCTAATTATTAATTTACTTTCTCACCTTTTTATGCAGCAATAGATGTTGCCCTTGGACCAGAGACTGGAAAACACTGAGTCATAATATTCTCCAGTTCTGTTATGTTTGAAGGAGTATTAAGTGAAGCATGTAACAATGATGTGAAAGGTTTTAAGACTGCCTGTGGAAACCTCTTTGGGAAAATTTGAGTTTGTCCTCATGTGAACTAGAGCTGAGATTTACAAGGCTTTTTGGAGATTAGGGTATGATCTTTTCTAGGTGAACCCTTTTCTGTCCCTGCACTTTAATATCCATCTCTGTGAAGGCAACATTTAGGACTAAACTGTGCAAAGGGAAAGGAAATGTGGAAAGAGTGGAGGTAAAAGCAACATGTGCAAAGTTAAATATTGTCTAAGTGTTGAGTGCTTCCCATTAGTGTAAAATCTACTCTAAGTATTGTACCATGGAGACTTGCATGGACTTCCACAGGGTGAAGGCCAGATCACTATGGTGGGGAAGCTTGCACTGATAGTCACACACAGTGATAGATGGATCTCACCATGGGTGGAAAGCAGTCAGCAGGTGGATTACTAGGACTTTTAGAGCAGAAATTTGCAAAGCTGCACACAAAAAGCAAAAATCTGTTTGTGAATAAAACTTGCCATGACATGATATCATAGAATCATTCTATAGAATCATTCTATGATTCTATGATAGATGCCCTCACAGTTGGCTATTCTGCAGTAGGATTGTATGAGTGGCTTTTGGGCTTTCATTTCTTGAGGATCTAAACCAATTATCATCTGGCATCATAACTGTAATTGACATATTAATGCCAGTGGGTCAAGATTGGGTTTTAGTAATTTAAGAGGATGTAGTACCATCTGTTTCCCAGGGGTACTGGAGGTTGCACAGGCAGGCTGAAGGTTGGGAAAGCATTAAGGGTTAAGGATTTTTGGATGACCAGAGAATCCTCAGAGAGATAAAAGTTTTTTGCTAGCATCAGAAATACAGATGTGGTGGTGTTATGGGAAGGGGAATGAGGATATGGTTGTATGTCACTGGCATGTGAAGCAGGGGATCATTACACATGTTTTGTTGTGGGGGAAGGCAGAGGGATAGAAATGGGGCATTAAACTTAGAATGAAGAAAGCAAGAGGAGGCTCACATGTGTGATTTTAGAGGGCCTTCCTCTGACCTGTACACACCTCAGAGATCCTTCCAAGGATTGAGTTGCAGGATAGCTGGAAGCTGCTGTCTTCTGCCATCAGGCAGGTGACTGCAGTCACTAGACTTCCCTGAGGACCAGTTTTATGGGTAACATTTCAGTGATGCCTGGGCAGGACAAGAGGGAATGGGCACAAACTGGAATAGAGGAAGTTCCACCCAACCATGAAGAGGAACTTCTTTACTGGGAGGGTGGCAGAGCCCTGGGACAGGCTGCCCAGAGAGGCTGAGGTGTCTCCACCTCGGGAGACATTCGAACCCCATGGTCTTGGATGTTGTCCTGTGCAGCCTGGTCAAGGTGATCCTTCTCTGGCTGGGGGGTGGACAAGATGGTCTCCAGACATCACATCTAACCCTGAACATTCTGTGAAGGGTGATTTCCAAATCTAGCAGAACACCCCAGACTGTGTGAACTCAGCTGGGCCTGAAGAGGGGAGTCAGATCTCTGCTCATCCCGCTTCAAGGAAATCTGGATGTGGCTGAGGACACGACTGCAGATTCCCCCCCCATCTCAGTTTGGGTTGTGGGTGACAGTGTCTCTGGCCTCAGAAAATGAGAACTGCAACTGGAAGGGGAACTGGATCTCAGTGGTTTGAAAAGCAATAGCTTTGGGATGAGCAGTCAGCACAGACATGTAAATCCTCAGTAAGACTGATGTGGGTATTGCCAAAGACAGCCTGTCCATCCCTGACTGCTCTGCTGTGAGCTGGGCTCAGCAAGGTGTAATGAGATCAGACATTACCATGACCTCATGCTTGAGACAAACCCAGTTTATTTCATCTGCCAGAGCTGTTGCATCTCTGCTTCAGCTCGCTGAAGGCAGATTCCTGCTGGTGCCATACGGAGGAGTCTTGCAGAATTAAAGAGCAAACTTTTCATTTTAACCATCTTCTGGCCTGAGGAGTTTCATACCTACAGAAGATGTCTCAGGGGAAGTTAAAAAATAACTAAATATAGCAACTCTGGGTAGAGGGGCTCATCCATAGCTCTGTCATCTCTGTGACACTTGTATGCATGCTTATAACTACCTGGTTTTGTCTCTGCTACAGTCCAGAGGATTGAGCATTCTCATTGCTGCTTCATAATCTGCTTTCTATCCTCTGAAGTTCCCATTTGTCAAGTAGAGGTTTTTTGGTGGGATTTTTTTTTTCTTTTAAAATTATTTTTTTCTTTCTTTTTTTTTTTTACCTTCTATGTTGTGAAACAATTCCAGAGAGTTAGAGGGATAAGGGGCTAAAGCTAGTGGCTTGGGACTTGATAAATATTTTCCCTCCAGAAGATTTAGTGTTTGCAGAAGGAACGTGATTGATTTCGCCGGTCACTTAATTGAAGTAAAATGAAAAGCGAATTTCCAATAAACTAACCCATTATTCATCCAAGATCACAAATCTGTACCCAGGGAGCCCTCAGCAAACCTCTCTCCCTGTGTGCCTTCTCGGTGCAAGGGACAAGAGGATCTCTCTTTTTTTTCATTCATATGCACCGGAGGTGACCATCAAGGATGTTCATTCAGCTTTGGTGTGAATGGTAGTGTGCTGGAAACACTCAGATAGTGTAGTGACAGAAGATCAAATAAATATCTAGGAAGATGGATGGCTGGAGGGGAAAGTGGAGATGGAGTATACTCACTCTTTCCTCTGTTTCTTGACATCTTGGGGGAAGTTTTTCTGGAAGTTGGTCAGAGTTTCACCATTAACTTCTCCATGGGCGGGGTTTCACAGAACTGCAGAATGGTTGGGGTTGGAAGGAACCTCTGGAGATCATCTATCCCAATCAACCCCTTACCAGAGCAGGATCAACTCAAACAGGCTTCACAGGAACATGTCCAGGATGTCATGGAGTTTGAACATCTCCAGAGAAGGAAACTCCACAACCTCACTGGGCAGCTTGTCCCAGGGCTCTGCTGCCCTCTCAATGAAAAAGTTCTTCCTCATAGTTAGGTAGAACTACCTCCATTCCAGTTTGTGCCTATTGCCCTTGTCCTGTTCCTGGGCACTAAACAAAGACTGACAGCATCTTCCTGACCCCCACCCCTCGTGTGTTTATCAGCAATGATAAGATCCTCCCCCCAAGTCTTCTCTAGGCTAAAAAGTCCCGAATCCCTTATCCTCTCTTTGTAAGTGTGATGGTTTTAGTTTAACTGGTAGATTCCCAGTTCAGTGAAATGAGATGGAAAAAAAATAAGAGAAGCCACTTAAATGCAGCTCCACCTGAGAGCAAAGGTGTCAACCCTCAAACAGTGACATGAAGCTGGACAACCCAATACTCCATGCACATGGATCTGTGATGTGAAGAGTCTGGATTGCTTTTTATTTCTGTTTGTGGTGAGACTGGTGGCAGCACAGCCCACGTCTCTGCCAGGCACCAAGTGCCAAGTCTACCTGGCGAGGACCCAGGGCTTCTCCTCCTGAATTATATCATCAGAGAGGAGCTGATGATGAGAAAGGGTGACAAGGGCTTGTCTGGAATGTGGCAGGAGGTTTATACAGCCAGGTAAAATATCATTTAAGGGTTAGCAAAAATAGAGGGGTATTTTCTCTGTGGGGATATTTTGGACAGCAAAGGATGGGCTGTCTGTCTTCTCAGCACTGATGAGGTTTCATGTCAAAGCCCAGTGTTCTCCTTTCAGAAGTTGTGTTGCATTGCATGTGTGCATGGTGGTTATTTGCTAGGAAAATGACAGGAGTTTGGGTAATAAAGTTTAATGTATAACTCCTGTATAATATAATTGATATTGTATCTGCATGTGCAAGCCAACCCCTGCACATGGTTTGAGCTAGTGCTGGGGGTTGGTGTAATGACCATCTTGGAGGAGCAGAGCACCCTCAGCACTGAAGTCATGTCTCCTGAGCTAAAAGATGTCACCCCAGCAGCCTTAAAATTATGGGGTGTTCTTCTAGATGCAGAGCCAAGCACCAGTAAGAGATGTAAACCCAAGTCTGGATGCTGTGATCACCGGCGTGAAAGGGAAATCTTTGCATTGAATTGGGATATCTCTTAAAAAACCAACCTGACCACAATGTTTTAGTGATGATCTCTTATTGCAGGAAGAAAAAATATATAAAGAAATCAAAGCAAATGTAGAGCCTGAGTTACATCCTCCTGGAATTGAAGTTAGTCTTTAACATGAGGCTGGGTTTCTGAGACTGGCTTTGTCCTGCTCCTTTTGGCAAGAATTGCTGCTCTCCTTTTGTTCTGTCCTGTAGCATTTCAGGACAGACTGCCAGGACATTCCATACCAGGCGAGCAGACTGCCTTGCCCAGACCTGCACCTTGCCAAGACCTTCTAAGCAGAAGTTGGAGGAGCTCAAGAAGCTGAGGTGCTGCAGCTCAGGGGTGAGCTCTCTGCAGCCAGAATTCAGCTGTAACAAGGGCTGTGTGGCAGCAGTAATGAGCAATTCTGGCTAATCCAATTAACTTCACTCCTTGGTCATCATGCTCATCAACTCCCCTCTGTTATTAATGTCAAAGCACACAATGGCAGGAAAACCCTTTGTGAAGGGGAGTGGGGGTGTGTTTGACTAAAATAAGCAGGCTCTGCTGTGAAAACATTTCTGCTCTTAGCTAGTTCTGGTTCACAGAATCACAGAACCACAGAATTGAGTTGGACGGGACCTTGAAAGATCACTCAGTCCAACCCCCTGTCTGAGCAGGATCACCTAGATCAGATCACACAGGAACGTGTCCAGATTGGTCTTGAGTGTCTCCAGAGCAGGAGACTCCACAACCTCTCTGGGCAGCCTGGTCCAGGGCTCTGTCACCCTCACAGGGAAAAAGTTCCTCCTAATCATTAAGATGGAACTTTCTGTGTTCCAGTTTGGACCCATTTACCCTTGTCCTATCACTGGCCAACCCTGAGAAGAGCCTGGATCCATCCTCCTGACACTCATTTTTATATATATGTTTACATATTTATAAACAATAATGAGGTCACCTCCTCAGTCTCCTCCAGGCTAGAGACCCATCTCCCTCAGCCTGTCCTCATAAGGAAGGTGTTCCACTCCCTTAATCATCTTGGTTCCATAAGTTCATCCCAGAAGTTCCCAAGACAGGTGACCTCCATGAGTACTTTGTTGTCCTGATGCTGGGGGCTCTGCTTAGGAAACAATACCAAGGTTTCTCACCTTGCTTTGAAGAGATGCTCCTCTGGGGTTAGAAACTCAAGGAAGGAGCATACATCCATGTTAGCACATGAGCAGATGCATGCACAGGGAGGGCACCTCGGCCTGGTGCAATCAGAAACCATCTTATTAGTGTGTGCATTATGTGAATATATATTTCTCGTGGCATCTATAATGTTTGTGGTGTATCACAGGTGGTTGTTTGAACCAAGCCGGGATTGGAGGCAATACATCCTTGCCCATGCAAGTGCAAGGTCCTGCATCT
>VXBZ01002870.1:3689-85761 GCA_013399135.1 Heliornis fulica
TTTTTTTCCCAGGGAAAGTTGACTTGGCATAGGTGAGGCCAATGGCATGCCAGTGCCGGGGACTGGGAGGGTGAATCCCACAGGATCTGAGCCGAGCTGAGCTCACATGGGATCACCTCTGCTATCAGAGCAATCAAGCTCCCTTTCAGTCCAGCTTAGATGGCATTTCCTTAAAAAACAAATACATTAGTACTTAGTAACTTACTCAGGAGCTCAAAGCTTTTTGGATGGTTAAGTATGGGAGACCATTTCAGGACTTCCTTCAACTGGAGCTTTTATAGTCTGTAAATCCATCCCTTTTTCTTCAGCCTACACCAGCTTTTTGGTAAATAATGCTGGTTGTACAAAGCAACATGATTTTTGATCAATGAAGACCTCTGACTTCCACAACAGAGTAGGAAGGGTGTTCTTGATAATCAGTTCAGCTAGTGTGTATGTATGACATGGGAATTTTTCTCTTTGTGTCACAAATAATGTGTCCTGTAAATGTGGTTCCAAACTTTCCAAAATCATGTATGTAGTTAACAACCTGTGACAAATATAATTCTTTCCTAGAAGAGGCTAACTCAAAATAACTTTTGGTGATTACTTGGAACAAGATTTACAAGCATCAGACATAGTTGTAGCTGAAGTTGGGTATGGCTGAAGCCTGCCTGCTCTGTGTGGAGCTGCTGTTTCTCTGCCATTCCTATAACTTCTTTTAAAATACCGATGGCTATTGCACTTCTGTGTTGACACTACTTAAATTACTTTTTAATGCTGCTTACAAGAAATCCTTTTCTGTACGGTCTGTTTAACTCTTCAGATCCCCACTTGTATAACAAAATACAGTTCGGTGGTAATGAAGTAACAGGATAGTATTTGATGTATGATAGCTTCTGATGTTTCACATTAATATTGCTCAGAACTGAAGTAGTGTTTTCACAACAAAGAATTCTAAAATACACCAGTTTGGTGATTGGATACATTCTCTTCTAAATCCTGAACAGATTTTCTTGATTTTCAGTAGTGTTTCTTATGCCTGTCTGCAATGACATTGTAGCATTCCCTGAAAGTTACATCTCTAAATTTCAAAGCTGTTGGGAATGACAGATGAAGAAAATACTGTGTCTCAACACTTAGTCCTTTTCTTCCGATGTTCCACACCCCCACTGGGTTTCGGGAAGGAATTGCAAATGATGTTTTCTTTCCACTCTTTTCAGCGTTGTGATCATAAATGGATTTCACCTTCTAATGCTCTCTAGGAATTTGCTCACTATCAGATGACAAACCTGGCTTTGTAGTAAATTTGAATGGGACATGTAGTAAGTGTAGATCTGCTGCTTGAAACCTGCAATGAAAACTGGTGGGAGGAAGTAGAACGTTCCTACTTAAACTGCAAAGAGAAGGAGTGATAAGGATATTTATGCCTTTATAGCACATTGGATCCACTGAAAATGCACCAACAACTTGAGTTTTTACCTGAAAGTGATGTTTAACCTAGAATTCTAGTAGATTCCACAGGGAAAATACACCGAACCCATTGAAATGCAAATGCAACTCAACCTCCGTAATTGTATGATACAGGAAAACTTGCTGAAGTGTCTCACACTGTAGAGTTCAGAGTCCAATGCAGGTAATCTACACCAGCAAGGAACACCAAGGGATGTAAGCCCACCTTTTCAAAGAGGCAAGTTAGCATCTAGAAGGATTGCGGAGTAGCAGGAGTAGTACAGCTTCCAGATATTTTCAGGTGCAGAATTGTGAACTTTTAATTTTGCACTTACTGAAAAGTAAATTTTGCTAAGATAAGGTTCCCCATACCAATATATATATTTATTTGAAGAATCTGTATTTTATACTAAGGAGGTAGCCTTTAGTTGCTGCTATGTAATCACTAGCAAGTAAGGATGCTTTGTCATCTCTCCTTCTGTTAAGAAGCTCATCTTGTATTCAGGTTTACATGTTGTATCAATTGTAATCAACTTTAGATTTACATTTTTAAGTTTATTTATAGAAAAAGTACATGTAATGCCCATTTAGTACTTATAAGCTGAAGGATAAGATGTTTATAAAAATATTAAATACTGTTCTGTATGCAGATTAGACAAATGATCACAGTGCATTTCAAGATTTAAGTATGGAATGCAGGAAAACAAATATTTCTAGGTCTTTTAAAGGCAGTCTTCTTTTGTTTCTGATTTCTTTTTATACATCTGTATCAAAATACTTCAGTAGTGATTCTATGTTACTTCTGTGTACTCTTTTTGCTTCTAAGCTCATTTACAGATTTAACCATGAGCCAATTAAGAATTATACTGTAAATCAAGTTAAAGAATCTTGATTTAAATGCTCTAAACCTGGAGACAGCTTAATTACTTGAGAGAATTGAGACTAAATAGACTTTTGAATTATCTGCACTTTAGCAGCACCTTCTGTTTCTACTAAATGATTTTAGTTTAACATTTAGCTGTTTGATTGTATTCCTTCTGACAGAGGCATCCTCTTCAATTTCTTTGACTGCTCATTCTCTTGAATATTTCAATTCAAGAAGTACAGTGACCTCAATACCCTATCTCTAACAGTCTAAAGCATAGTTAATAACAATAGGAAGTCATTTAATGGCTTGCACTACTCTCCTCTCTCCCCCCAAAACAGATGTAGAAACACAAGTCAATTTGATTGCATAGGCCACAGTTGTCTCTACAACGGTAGTGCAGGTGACTTCACTGGGTCACACTGAGAGCTTTGCAGCAAAACTGGCACTAAGGACTGAAACAAGTTTTCTTCTTAGTGTGTAGCTTGTGAGGGTTTTCCACCTCATTGAGATAATCCAGAAATAACATTTTTCATTGTTTTTGTTATCGGCCAAGTGGTAGGTCTTGCATTATGTCCAGTTTGCAAGTGCAGGTTTTACAGACTCTGTTTTCTGCAACAATACACTTTGCTTGAAATGAAATTTAGTTACAGTTCTCCTCATCCCATTTCGAACACGGAGCTAGGATCTAAGCAGTTTTCTTGTGCATTGGAACTCCAGTTGCTTACAATCCAAACTTAGCATTTGTATGGCTGGACCGATGCACCCTGGCGAGTGAAGTAATGCTGCGGGTCAGATCACTCTTTCCCTTGCTTATGTGGTGACTTGCGTGGTAGTGGCCAGCACTAACAGGAAACCACAGCTGCTCTTGTTCACTGCACTGACAGCTGCCTAAAGAACTAAACCAAACAGGGTACAGGAAATGAAATGGCTGAATACAGAAGGCTGTTGAAAAGTACTCTGGCCGTTCCTACCTAAAATAATGAATCTTTGTAAATTTATCAGGATCTATGAAAGATATAAAACTGGTTAAGTCACCTTCTCATGTGGTTGCTGATGGGCCTTTTCAATAAAAGGTCAGTTTCAGAAAACAGATCATTGAAAATACCCAATATGCAAATGTGACTAAGCTTATTGAATTCCTGCCTGCTTAGTAGTATGGAGATGATTCCATGTTTGTTAGGCGGCATTTACTAGTGGGATAAAGCTATTAAGTAGTTTTAGAACTTCTTAAAGCCTTTTAATGTTAACTGACTCTCTGACAGGTCTGTTACCAATGAAACCAAATGAATCACAGTTGGGAAACAGCCTAACTTTTTGTTTATGCTCACCCAAATTGTCTCAGCCCAGTCTCAATGACTCCCCCACTTCCGAACTGTTCCAAACTGGATTTAGTCTGGCTTTCACTTACATAAGGATTTTGAAAACTTTTGTCATACATTACTTCAAAGTTCACTATCTGTATATAAAGGCAGGTGATTCTTCCTTTATTTATTCAGTTGGCTTGGAGGTGAATCAATCTGATTTTCTGTGTGGTGCTGCTTTGGCTACTTAGTGGAAAGAACTATTCTGCATTACAAAACTTTCCTGCCTTCTGATTTTGGCTGCTTTTCTTCTGCCTATCAGGACCTATCCTTCTCGTTGACTTACAAGTTCACGTTAATGATCGTCTTTCTGCATAAGGTGACACTTATTCATGCCATCCTTGCTGCATTTTTCCAGTTGCAGAGGATGATGTGACACTCAGTGTCCAGTCACCATATAGCCTCTGTTGTACACATTGCCTTGTCTGAAACAGTATATGTACATCATGATGGTAACCTTGGAAAAGAAAAATCTTTATATACTGGAGTTGAACCAGTAAAACCCCATGCGTTGCCTTGGCTACAGTAGCATTGTGTATTCTCCTTAGTAAATGGGAAAGGTAAGAATTAGTGCTACAAGGTATCACTTCAGCAGAGCTCCTTTTATCCTGAGTTTGTCTGGATGGTCATGCCTGGATAAAAGATCTGAGGTTGTGTCTTTGGCCCAGGGGTCTTAGAGAGTAAGATGTGGAAACATACCCCAGGGACCATGCAACAGATGCACCTGTAGCGTAGACCATCTGTAAAATGAAATAAACTGTGGAAGCTGATGTAACTTCAAAGAAATATGAGAGTTTTAAAGGAAAAAAAGGTAATTAGCCTGTGATAACCCTTGCAGTGTTAGAGCTAAAGCTTATATGAGGACCTTATTTTCATAGGTTTCCGTTTTTTTATTGTAGTGTACCAAACTTTACAATTAGTACAGCAGTGGGTGTATATTTAAATTGCAAATTTGAAAAAAAAAAAAAGCCAAACTCAGGACAAGGAATGGGTGTCCTGTGCTTTTGCTGTCCATTTATAAACTCACAGTAGTTCTTGGTGAACCTGTACCAGTTTTGTGGTTTTACCTTATACTCTTGCAAGAGGCAATACCCTTGCTCTTCTGGCTGTGAATCTCTTCTGTCTCAGCTTTTTCCTATAATCAACTCATACTGTTTGTGCAGTAGCCAGGTTTGTCCTTGATCTTAAATAGTTGTTTTCCCTTGCTACTGTTGGCTCCTTGTCTATTTATAGAGAGATCATACCTCTCTTAGCATTGGGCTTTCAGGATAAACACGTGTTGGAGGGACTGAGGAAGGGAATCTCTTGTGTGATACCCTTCCTCCTGTTCCCTGGGTTATCTTAGCAGGTATTCCTTGTTCTATGACTTGCAACAATGCCATCTTGTTAGGAAGTAAACTACTAGGCAGAGCATGGAATTTGCCTGCTTTGTGTCAGCACTATGGTGGCTTATTGTTTTATAGCTCCTGTGGCATTTGGAGTAGCCAGGGCCAACTCGTGTATTATTTCCACCCTCTGCACAGAGCATGGTATTAATATCTGCAATAAAGTAGTGCTACTGCATCTCTTTCTATCAGTCCTTGTTACTGAAGTGTTGAGTGCAGCTTGATGAGCAACCAAATCCTTTAGGTGGGATTGGGATAGCTCTACAGGTGAGACTGAACTTCATAACCATATTTCTAAAAGCATTTTTTCAGGTGGTATGTACATACCTGGTGATACATTAAATCTACTAATGTACCACGATTATTGTTTTTACAATAATTTTACAATACTGAGTGTTCTCAGTATTCTTTTCTGCATGGAATGAAATAAGCTATGTGCATACATGTGTAAGTATATTTCAAGTACAGCTTATAAAAGTGTACAAGAAGCGATACCCTGAAGTTGATGATCCTCATGGGTGCCTTCCAACTCGGGTTATTCTATAATTCTGTTCTGCTTGAGTATCTTCGTGGTCACTGAATAGGTACTCGTGGCTATGTCAGAATAGTGGGATGTGTTCCCATAGGGGAATATCTTACCCCATGTTATAGCAGGCTAATGCTGTGTGGGAAGAGATAAATATTATCTCTTGGCAGTTAGTGAATTGAATTTAGGAATGAGTAATTCTTACTGCTGTTTGGTGTACAGGGTTTTTGTTTTCCAGCACTGATTTACTCATCTTGCTTTGTTAGGTTTGACTTGAATTTCTTCGTCTTCACTACTTACAGATTTGTCATTGTGCTGTTTACCATGCTTTCCAAATAAATAAGACTAAGCAGTTTACTCATAGGGAAGGCTAGATTGTTTTTCTGTATTTAGAAAAATGTACTTGTTCTGAAAGAGCCTAAAGATTGCTTGGAAGATCTTTCTATACTGTGTTAGGTGTCAATGATTACACGGTTTGACAGTAGTGTAATCCCGGTCTCACTTGCTTACTTCCCCAATTTAAGCTAAATGAAAATGTTACACATATCCAGAATTAAAACATGGAGGAACTAAGGAATTGCAATAAACACTGGAGCTGATGTATGGATTTTGTTCAGGCATTTTGCTGAACAGTTTGCACAAGGTGAGCATTGAAGCTCCTTTAGGCTCTGGATGTAATGACAGCCTATAGGCAGGGTCTGGTTAGTCCACAGAGCCACTGCAGAATGCAGCATTGCTAACTGGGAGGTTCATACGGCTGTAGACAGTCCTAAAAGCTTTCAGAGTTGATCATGAAATCTGTCTTGCTGAGTGCCATATGGATAGGGTAGGATAGCTGCTGTTTTGATGAGCAAGCGTTTTGCAAATAGAGGTGAGCAAAACAAATGCACTATCTTAACAAGAGTTGTCGTCTGTAAAGGACCCAGACTACTTTCAAAGTTCAGAAGATGATCACATCTAGAAGAAAACACTGAAGTCAAAGCAGGACAAAAGCCTCGGTTACATATTAATAGTTTAGGCTGAGGTGTGCAAGTCTGTTCAAGGTTTTGGGGAACTTGAGAGACTTGCTAAGATTTTCAAGATAGTGCAGCAGGAGTAGTTTACCAAGTTGTTTTGCTCTGGACTGTTACTATGTCAACTGTTTGAGGCTTGTTTTTGAATAGTTCATGCTAATTAGTAGTGAGAGCATACATAGATACTACCATTTAAGATTGCTGCACTAGAAGATCAGGAAACCTCCCTAAATACAGATCGGGGGGGGGGGGCATGCTAGAAAGGCAGTAATTATCCTTGAAAAGTTGGTGGTTCTGTATACCATTTTTTTTTTTCTAAGGAAGCATAGTAAACACACTGAACATTACAGAACATACTGAAATCCATATAACATGAATAGGATGTATAGTCTGTTTTCTTTGAAATCAAAATCTTTGTTCCATGCCTATCAGTACAAAGTGCTGATTAAAAAGGTAGCCCACTGCTATTATGGATCCACAATTACTATTGTGACACTGTTTAAGTGCTTCGCTACCTCAGTCTGGTAAAGTGAAAATTAATCCACAGCATCTATCTTCTGTTAAGAACTTAAGTTGAAATAACGAACAAATTTTACTTTGGCCAAAACAATTCTTGGACTCAGAGAAAGAAGTAACGTGGTGAAGAATATTATCTCCAAAATACAGATCATAAAAAGTTTTAAAAGCAAAACTACTTGAATGTGATAAAACCTTCTCTTTGTACAGACCAGTAATGAAACAAAAAATATATGAAAACATTTTCTCATTGAATAGGTCTGTGCTTAGAAAAACAAAGTCTCTCTCAGCATACTGTTTCAAATTCTTGGGGTGTGGCAAGGAAAGAGAATTCTGAACTAGAACAAGAATTTGTATGTTTTCCAGTGAAAAGTATTTTCCATGGCAATGAGTCACGCTGTAACTTGAGGCTTTATTCAAACTATTTTTTGTAGCTAGTTTGCTGTAAAAGTCACAAGTTTCCAGAGACTGACTGTGTGGGACTTGCCAGGGTTTAAACAAAAAAAAAACCAAAACCAACAAAACAATCTTACTGCATAGCAGTGACTTTCATTTTCTTAAATGTATTAAGAATCTTTAAAAAAACAAACTGAGTATTTTATCTGTGTATGTGGTCCATTTTTAGACTCAGGCTATTGAGTGCACAGTAACACTGCCAAAAGAGCCATACAAATGCATGGCAACACTCATGCCAAATTAGGAAGCTGTCAGACTAAATTTCACTGATGTCCAAATAGAATAGAAATTAAGTCTTTTATCTGTGTGCATCCCCTTGCAGCTGGAATGTACTGCATTCTCAGATGCCTGCTTCTCATCAGTCCTAACAGCTTAGCACAAATAACTTCCCTGTCAAGAGGAGGGCCTCCTGGAGAGTAATTACAATTCCTGGAAAACAGTAGCTGGCCAAATTGTGAAAAGGAATGAAATGTTATTGCATTTTAAGTATCATCTACTCATGCCACAGAAGGGAAAAAATTCCCCACCTGTTAGGAAACCGGAATCCATAGCTTGAACTATGCCTGACACCGTAATGAACGTTTTTAGCAGATAAACTGAAGCAAAGTGGTGAGTGAAGTCAGCACAATTCTCAGAATTGACTAGTCTCCCACTTACAAAGATGCAGCCAGCAAACAAACAATTTCAATTAAAGCTATTTAAAAGGCTAGGAAAGAAGCTAAATCTCATAAAAATATGCAGTTATTAAAAAAAAAAAACAACAAACAGACAGTTTCAGTCTCAAGTCCAAAGGTTTTCTCCATTCCAGTATATGTACCTGAGTGACAAATAGGCTTCTTAATGAAAGCCTTTCAGTGCTTTGTTCGTCTTGAGGCTTTTTCCCTAGTTTCCGTGGTATAAAAGCTTAATGTTTATTACAGTAACATTTATAGTAGCCCTGTACTGTAATACAAGGAAACTGGCAATATAACTGCTGTGCATGTGTTTGAGTCTTCCTGTTAAACTGCTGCTTGTTCACCTTTTCAGATCCCATCTTTCATATGATGTGCAGAAGAGGCTGCTCTCTCCCTTTATGTTTTGCTTTCCTGTAAAAAGTGTATAAAATAACTATTCCTAACTATTTAATCATCCTGCTGCTTTGCATATATCACCAAACATTTTGTGTGTCTGCAGGAGTATAGGTACAGCAAAATTGTTTTGTGTATGCAGCTTGAAGTTTGAGTAAATATATGGGTTGAATAAATACACCATGATCTATTTCAGCTGGGGGTGGGGGGGCAGAGTTCATTTCTGCCCAGCATACATTTTGGCTTCAGCCTTGGTTGGCTTAAGCAATGCTCAGATGAGACATGTCCCCAGAGTACCTGCTCAGCCAAGAGGGAAAGATATCCCCAGACAGGACAGTCAGTGCCGTCAGATGTGTTTGTTCTTGCTCAGGGCTTGACAGAAGGATAACCACTCTTCTCAAGGATCAGTGTAAGACATGTTAAGAAACCACCTACGTTGTAATTTCAATTGGTCTGCTGTGCTCTAGTAGATTCCACTTAAATTTCAAATATTACTTCCTGGAGAAGGTTCTTGAAAGCCCAGACATTAACACCTTAGAGCTACCTAGGTAAGAAAGTAGTTTGCTCTCAGAGGCCACCCTTCCTGATGTACACATTAAATTTAAATTCTGTTCTGCAGAGGCATAGTACTTTCTTTTACTGATTGAACTCACATAAGAAAGCAGGAGTTGGTCCTCAGCTTTATTTGAGCAGTGCTCAGTTCCTTTGAAACTGGGATTGTTTCCAGAGCATTCAGGAGTGGCTTTCATAGCAACACAGTGCTTTAGTTTGGATAATGTATGCCAGCCTTTTTCAACTCCTGAGGACCTGAATATGGTGTTTTTACATAATAGAAAATTTGTGATGCCTTGTCCTGGCATCTAAAGGACACTCTGTGCTTGCTACAAACCACTGTGCAACTTGGCACTACCTACAGCCAAAGATTTGGGGAGTTGAGGTGGGGATAATAAACTCTTTGTGGCTCTGGTATATGCTCAGTGATCTAGGAAAAGCTTAGCTAGAAGGTAATGTATGGCTGTAGGGTTGTTTGGATTTCTTTCTGTGGACACCTGACTTTGGACACCGTGTCAATCTTAAACATCATGTTTAGGCTCCTGCAGTTTTGTATATGCGCCCTGTCAGTTTGGTTAATTAGTTTCTGCTCTGCAACTACCTCCAGAATATGTGAATTTTACCTTTGAGCTCAATCGGTGTATTGGGCAGCTACAACCCATTTTTTAAGACTGGCAAAAGGCAGGTGGCTAAACTCCCTGACTTTGTGTAATCATTTCCAGTCGATTTTGAACTGTCTTGGTGGCTGGGATTAGCGATCTTGTATCTGAGCCATCATAATTTGAATTTTCATGTAGACCATTTGTCAACACACACTTAACCCTGCTGAATGACACAGAGCAGGGAATACAGGTGTGGGCTAGCTTCCTGTGGGTACAGAATGGGTGGCCTGGTCACACAAGGTTGCTAGGGTAGAGTCATGCCATTAAACTGTTTACATTAACCTATACTGATAAGTTACATTCAGGAACAATGTTCATCTTGTATATACAGCAAATGAAGTCTAGAACTAAAAATCTTACCGGAGGCTGATGAGCTTGATCAGCCTCTTAAAAACTCTACTCCTGAGTTACCTATCAGCTTGACTTGCCTTCCTCTGAAGGAATATATGGTTTTGTTCCAAGGTCGAGTGCTGCTGTTAAAATTCTTAATAGAGAATTGCTGAAGTCTTGAATTTTTGCTAAGAAAAAAAAGATAGATATCTAAGTAGAAGAATGTGGGATTGTTCTTTAAGCCTCGAAGTAAAAAAAAAAAATTGTTAAATTACTTAACAGCATGTTATAAATGGCTTGTCTACATCTAACATTCTCAGTTTATAAATAACCTGTGGAGTTGTTCAGTGAATTCCTTTTATCTCATGTGCTTTTTGCAGGTATTCGTTATAGTTTGGATGTTAGTGTGGATGAAGTGAAAGCCTTGGCATCTCTAATGACATACAAATGTGCTGTGGTTGGTAAGTGATACTTTTTCAAGCAAGGATACAGTACTGATGTAATTTACGGAAAAGCATCTAAAATTACATTGTTTTAGACATTAATCTCTGACTAAAATTTGTAGCAAGATGAGAAAAATACATTGTGAGCAAAATAATAATACATCTTCCTTCTGTTCTTACTGTAGCTACTTGAAAAAAATTATGTTTTGATTTGACAAGTCCAAATATGCCTAGTTACCTGCTGCTGTAAAAGTACTGCTCTTGAACTCAAATCAAAGTATGACCAACTTGGATTAGGAAGGGGCTAATTTTAGGGGGAGCAGATGGAGGCTGTAAAGGATTCAGGCAGGGTTGCTGTGGAGAGAGAAGGATAAAATTCCTTTATAGGTCATAAACTATAATTCATACCTGACCACAGAATTGTTTGGGAGTTTGGGGAGAATCTGCACATTGTGTATAAGTAAACAAAATACTTATTAATGTCTATAGAGACACTTCACTTAGTATTTCCAAAGTAAAATATAAACATAAAACTTACTGTTTCTACAAGTGCCAAGTACATAAGCTTGAAGCATAGAAAATTTAAATCATGAACTTCTGAGTTTCAAAGACCATTTTCAAGCTGCCCTTGAAAGATTTGCAGTTTTTTACAGGAGTACCTAGATGAGATAATAGCTTACGCTTGTGGAGCCCTGAATGTGGCCAAACCAAATTCACTGCCAAAATCACAGATATAATTCCTCACACATACTACTAATGCATTCTGCCTTTATTGTGAAAAAGTAAAATGATTTTCCTTTGCATTCTTGTAGATGTGCCATTTGGTGGGGCAAAGGCTGGTGTCAAGATCAATCCCAAGAACTACACAGTAAGCTTAATCATAGATAAAAATTCGGTTTCTTGCAGTATTGAAGCCAGCCAGTTAAATTAGCTCTTCTAAGGGCGTTATTGACCACTTAAAACTTCCTGTCACTTCTGCCTCTTTAAAGGCTGAATTTAGCTCATGCATGCAGTAGGCAGGAAAAGACTTTTAAAAAGGTGTATTTCCGAGGTGAAATACTTAAATTATTTAATTTACTGATTTTCTTAAAGTTAGAAGACTACAAATAATTCAGAACCTGATTTTAACTTGATACTGTTAATAAAGGCATAAATTAATTTGCTCTTAGAAAAAAGTTTTGTTTATTTTAAAAAATAGTTTTATGCTCCATTAAACCTTTCTATGCAGTGTTCCAGTGTGAATATTAACTAACTCGGGTTATAAAGAGTTTACTGCAGGCTTGCCTTTTTGCCCTAATTAAAATAACTTGTTCAGAAAGGAATACTAGAATACATAACAGATATTCTAAGCTGGAAACTCCTGTAAGGATTTGTGTGAAGTCATTCTACTGTGTTGGTTATACAACCGGCAGGCGGCTCTTGCTGTCGCTGGTTGTAAATCTCTTACATAGGATATCAGATTTGTTTGCTGGAAATCTCTGCTGCAAGCACAGGTGGTTCTTTCTGTGCCACACTCCTGACTTGTGGATCAGAATGTTCAGAAAGAAAGTCGAATGTTTCCTTGTGCTGCCTGAATACCAAGGGTCTGTGAGGGAGTGGCCTATAAATTATATAAATATATGAATTATCCTTTCTTGGAAGAGAAAAGGATGTCTTTATATCTGGGTATAAGTTCTAACAAATATTTGTAAACACTAATGATTTCTTGTGATATTTATTGCATTTTGTTTATAGGACAATGAGTTGGAAAAGATCACAAGAAGGTTTACCATGGAGCTGGCAAAAAAGGGCTTTATTGGTATGTTGTGCAATTTTGCTATTAACATTTAGGAATCTAACTTATGGTGCATTGGCAGTGTCCACTATTACATATCCTTAAATAACCCTATTTTTGAGAGCCATAAATAATTTGAGTATAGACCATTCACAGCAAAGAGCTGCAAAGATTTGAGTCGTTGCATCCTAGTGCTTTTTAAAGGGAACCGTGTCTCAATCTTTTTCTGTTCTCCTATGAAAAACCACAAAAGCTGAGCTCACAGGATCCAGAATGAATCACACTTCTCTTAGAGTTAGATTATAAAACTGTGACCGAGTTTATTGCAATTTTCATCTCTGATATCAAACTCTTGACTGTTACTGTTTCCTGTAGCCTCAGTTGAGGCTTTTGGCAGATAACTGAGGAAATAGAGGAAGGAAATAGAAGATCCACCCCAGAGAAAGTTGATGGCTGCACCCATGGCAACTACAGGCTGCAAGATTAAGATAGGCAATAAGCATAGGTGCCTGTTGTGACTGAACCTTAGCTCCTGTAATGTTAATAGGTGTGCCTTTCAGACTCAACCCTGAATTGTCTGGAGGAAGGCTCTGCTGGAGAAAGCTGAAGTTACTAGCTTGACTTGTAATTAGAGGATGTTTATCTGGAAGCTGTTCTTATTCCAGTGAATAATGAGCCACATAACTAGTTAAAGGTCTCTTACATGTCCTGATGTCTAACTGCCCCTAGGAACATATATCATTTTATCTGAATTTTCTTGCTTTTCAGCCAGAGTGTTTCTCATGTAAATAAAGGTTGTGTGTAAACACACCTAGTGATGTTATAGGGGACTAGGGTAATACTGTACACTATGCCAACTACTGTCATGTTAGTTAAGTGACAATTAAAATGATTTGATTTTTTTTCCCTTTTTGGCTCTATAGTTAATACTATGCAGATTTCACAAACCTTTTAAAATACTTAGAAAAAAGGTAGGAGGCAGAGTTGTGTTTAAAATCTTGCTGAGCAAGTCCCTCTGATCTTAAATAGGTTGGGCAAGTGCTATTTTTAGTTATCTAGAAAAAACAGGCAGAGTTTGCTTTTATTGCAACAGAAGCATGAAAGTTTTTTCAAAGGTTTATTTTGTCAGGAAAGAGAGAATGTCTCTTTCTTGAATTGAGGGGTAAAAATCAAATGCTTGTGCTACAGTGCAATGACTAGGAACAGCCTATCATCAATTTCTAAACTCAGCCAGGAACAAAAATGAAATTTTAATTACAAAAAAAAGGCCAATTAACATAATGGTATATAGAAATCATACCTAGATATTGCCCTTCCTGTTGTTAAAACAGTGATTATCAAAGAGATATAAATATGCTTTATTGCATTATCTTACTCTCTTTATTGACAAACTGACCTTTGTTTTATTGAGTGGCTTGTGTGAAAGGTTGTACACTATGGAAGGTTGGAGGCTGTGACAGCACTGGAAAAATGCATGCTATAGCACCTAAAACTGAACTGAATCCAGAAGACTCTGTTTCTTGCATAATAAACTGAAGATTAAACAAGAAAATGGTTCTTCACTGCAAAGGCCTGCACAGGAATAATGGTTGAAGATAAATGTCCCTGTTTGATTCTTAAGAGCTTTTTTCACTGTTGCAAACAGGACCTGGTGTTGATGTGCCTGCTCCTGATATGAGCACAGGGGAGAGGGAGATGTCCTGGATTGCTGACACCTATGCCAATACCATAGGACACTATGTAAGTGTTGAGCAGAGGCTTTGAAGCAGAAAAGCTTTCTTGGTCTTTGTAGAAATCATTTTTATCTAGACATTTATTACCCTGCTGCTTAATCATATTAATTTTATTTAATTATATAGATCTAAATACATTCTTGCAAAGTGTAAAAACTTAATTGGGGTGAGGTTTTTAGCGTACAGTTAAGGAAAAATAACTTTAAGGTTAAGGTTATTTGGTTTATATTAGGTTTAAATTAAGTTTATGTGATGCAGTACTGATTGCAACTGTTCATCAAGAGGAAAATACACTCCACCTTAATCTAGAATCAGTTTCTATTTGTACTATTTTCCTGTTTTACATTAGTAATATAATTACTAATTTTTCTTAAACAATTAGTTGGGATAGTTTTAAAGTACTGAACTCTTCCCATTTCAGAGTACTGAAATTACCAATGCTAGTAAATAAATGTTCTGGTTTTGTGCACTCAAGGGACTGGGTATTGAAGGTATTGAAGTTGTCTGTGGTTCCCTAAATATAACAAGAAATCTGTAGATTTCAGTGAATTCTCAAAAATCTAACACAAAGGGACACTGATACAATTTATTGCCCAGAAGGCAATAAATAAGTTCAGGTTTTGAAAAATTAGTTCTTAATTGTAGCCCTTAATTTGACCTTTGTCCTTATGTGCTTACTGTGTTATTTGTACCTGTTCTGACTGTAACAAAAACGTGGCTGTTGACCAAATGCTTTTGCCAGTATACTTTTGACAGTTTGAACTAAAGAAAAATGTGTTGTGAACAACTGACTGCTCCAGGCTCTACTATTTATGCTACCCACACTTTCTAACTTTTCTTTCAGATATTGCTTCTGCTACTGCTGTAGGTTGTCCTTTGCTAAGAAGTCATGCCATAGCTTCATGTTAGTGTGTTAATACGCTAAGCCATTGTGTGTTTGTCTATCCCAGTTCCTTTTGAATTGGAGACTCTTTATCTTTCTGCAATCCCTGCAACAGTCGCTCAGGAACAGAACAGGGTGTATGAAGCCGGTAGTAATAATCTTCTTGTTGTTGACCACATTAGTGGGTTCAAGACATGTCTGGCTTTCCTGAGTCAGTCTCTTGGAAGAATAATTGTCTTGTACTGTCCAATGCCATTAACAATAGGAAAAGGAGATGGCACAGGTTACTCTAGATCTGAAATCTAGTCTAAGGTATCCTACAGGGGGAGGAAAGGGAATGCTTAAGGAGTAGGTTGTGGTTGCAAATCAGCTGAGTTATATCACTTTTACACAAAGTAGTTTGTTAGATAGGCATGTCAGTGTAAAGCATTGGTTTTTGTTATTCACGTAGGTAAATACACAAATTTAAAATAAAACTAAAGCCGATAAAAAGACAAAATTATGACTTCAAAAAGACTTCTGCAAGCAGAATGGCAATAACTTAAACCCACCGTTTTCCAGTGTTTAAGAAAACTACCGCCTCAAAGCACTGGAAACTTTAACGTTTAACCCATCGCGCTACATTTCACTGTGGTACAGCAGCATTGCTGTGTTACGACTGATGCAGAAGGCTCACAGCATACAACCTGCTTTAAGATTCATTGTATTTGTTAGTCATTTGCAATAGTCTTTAATATGTGGAAAAACTAAGCATTGATACAGGAGAAGATTCTTAGATGGCTGAATTTCTTATTCTTTCACTTTGTCATCTCAGCTAGTTGTGTAGTCCTACATGGACAGTTGATGATAAAAAAACCCCCAACAACTACAATCTGAATTATGCCACAACAGCTTCCTTTATTCCTAGGCTCTTTCCTCAAGGCGGTACCTTACTCTTGAGCAAAAACAACTGAGAGGACCTGGGTACATTTTTTTGAAGAGTGATTTAAAGAATTCAAATAAGGAAAAATTAGATTAATTTACTTAATTTCGTTCTATTCTTGTTTGTACATGGAAGAGAAAACGGTAGTGGTAGTGGGGCTTACGAGCTATTGTGGAGAATGGCAATGTGTAGAGAAGGAAGGTGGGATCTCTGGCAAGGCTGTAAAAAGCAGAATAAATTATCAAAGCCAGTTTATGTGGGAAGATGTTTCGGATAACTGTCTGGTTGAGACACCAAAGAAAAGGTGGTTAAGGAACTACCAGATACATAAAAGTGGCCATAGAGGAAGGAGGGAAGGGAACCGAGAGCAGAAAATGACCATTGAACAAAAATGAAACCATACTTGACAAAACAGATGGAAACTATGTGAGGGACTACATTCAATTGAGTGGAAAGGTAGCTTCAGTGAGAGGGATCTCTCTGGGAAATCTATAAACCTGATGAGTTAGTGTGGTTGCATACAGATGTGTTCAGGGAACTTGAAGTCGAAAGGAAAAGTCAAGTAACAGGTATGGAAAGTCTGCTTGAAACCTAACATACAGAGCTAGGATGCTGGAAAGACAAAGAAGATATTATTGCAATGTGGAAAGGAGTTAAGAAATAAGCAAAAGTTACATGTCTGAACTTTACCAGCAAAGTTCATATACTACTAGTACTCACACAAAAGTCATCAATGCTAGCCATAAGCCATTTTATAAGATTCTAATTAAAAGCCCTGTTTTTTCTTTTTGGGCCAAGATATGTTAAACATTTTTTTTTGATTGACTTAACCCCAAAATTTTTAGGACTTTGAAACTGGTTTGTATATGTGACTTAAAGAAGACCCGGACCTGCCCTCACCTCATGCTCTGTTTTCTTGCCAAACCATGCAAATCTTTAATAACTACCATGTTAACTGTTCCAGAAAATCCTTCCTAAGTTGCTGGGTCACTGAATTATATAAAGCTAAAGTTTTTGATTAAATTAATCCTTTCCACTCTTTGGTACTGAGACATCCAACTGACTTTTGGGGCACATGGAGGGACTTAAGTACATTCTGGGTATGGTGGGAGGCTCTAATTCCTCAATTATCTATTAAACATACTTCCACCTTTGTGATGCACAAAGGCTAAAATGTAGCTTCAATCTGAAACACTATGAAAACCTGAAAATCCATCACATGACATGGCAGAGTAAGTTGTCCCTAGCAAACCACCACAGATCTTGCTTGTAGTGGGTATGCCACCAGAGGGAGCATACAGCTTCATGGGACCAACACAGATATATTTGGGGAAACTGAATTAGGAATGTGCTGTCAAGCCCAGCATTACTTTTACTTTTTTAAAGAGGGGATGTCTTTGGCTTTATGTGGTTAACTCACTGTCACATTCAAATAATAAATAGTTCTTGCTTCTATTATGTCTCTAATAATCTCTTGCCATTCTGCCTCCATTTACTTTTGTCTGCTCTTTTCCTTCCTTTCCCCAAGCATCTTGCACTCATGCCACAGGAATGCAAATGTGTTTGGCACAAGTGATGGAGAGGTGGGAGCCTCCCAGTGAATATGTGGCTAGTGGAACAGAAATCCATCCGGCTGCTGGCAGACTCATTTCATTGAATTCCCTTTCATCCTACTCTTACACTTGTGTTGGATGCCAAGCCACTGTGTGACTGGGCTCCCAGGGTGTGGGGAGCATGGGAACCAGTAGTGACAGAAGAGGGACGCCCAAACTGTCTAGCTTAGAATAAGCTTTTTCAAGTTATTAATTTAAATTTTTAAAAAGTGCTTTGTTTTAAAATATTTTATCTTGGCTAGCTAACATATGGAAAATTTAATTTCATTACCACCTAATTAATGATAGAGACTTGAGTTTATGTATTGCTTTTCTGAATATGAGTAGTAAACACCTAGCTTTTCCCATATAACCTTATGTAGATTATTCTCTGAGGTCAAACATCACTGTTCTGACATCAGGAAGGTATTAGGTCTGTATTATTGCTTCTAAATAACCGAATATGGTATAAAGGAACACTAAACACTGTGGAAAGATGTTTACACACTTTTAGCTGTGACTGGTCTGAGAATATGTCTGAGCCCTTTAAAAGATTAAAATATCAGGAATAATAATGAAAGTTATGGTTTTGATAGAAGCTATTTTCGAGAAACACATCCCTCAAAGTTTTCTGTTTTGTCTAAGGACTGCTCTTTGCTAACGGGTCACATACACAATTAAATGAAACAAAAATATTACAGACTATATCTAATATTGCATCACACAACTTTTCCATCTTCTACTGGATGTAGCAGATGTCACATCAACTTAGAAAGGAAATAATCTTTACAAGCTAAATTTATATAAAGTATGTCATGTTCTGGCTCTCGCAATTGCTATTTTTCCTTAACTTTAAAGCATACAAACTTATTCTAGCTGTTCTAAGATAATTCCATAGCTCACATGTCCTTCACTGTTTTACAGGATATTAATGCACATGCATGTGTAACTGGTAAACCCATCAGCCAGGGTGGGATCCATGGACGTATATCTGCAACAGGTCGTGGTCTCTTCCATGGAATAGAAAATTTCATCAATGAAGCATCATATATGAGTATATTAGGAATGACTCCTGGATTTGGTGATAAAACATTTGCTGTTCAGGTAACTTTTTTCTTTTGACTGCAGGGAAAAAGCCATAAACTCCATTAGAGCTGCTTTTAAAAAGGCCCATAGCAATAAACCCTGTTAGGATTTTATGACTGCCAAGTTAACCTTTACTCTCAAATTTCAGAAACACTTCTCAAGCAATGTAGGTGCCCTTTATTTTTTTACTATTTTTTAAAAACTGGACTTCTGATTGCAATTTACAGGCAAAAAGCTGAATCTCCAGTCCCTGTAAACATAGACTGCAAAGAACAAAGTGAAATACTATTACAGGAGTTCTTTTAGGCACTGCATGCTTTTCAGTGAGATGTGACACTTTCTGCTTGCACAAAATTTGTTGCACTGTTTTGTAATTAAAAAAAAATTAGGGAGGGAAGGCTATGTTCTTCCACTATGGAATGAGTAGTCAGAAAAGTAGAAACCAAGCCCTTATCTTAAATTTATAGGGTTGAAGGTATGTTTTTGATGTTTGCAAGACTTCAGGGTTTATGTAGTTGAATTTTGAAGGGGGGCTCCCTATTCAGTAATATGTGTTCTTCTTAAACTTTTGAAGAAATAACTTGTTCTCTTCAGCTTTGAACAGTAAATGGAGGATTTGTGGGATTGCTTTGTTTTGTTGTTTTTAGTACCAGTGCACTGGTTCTAAAAAATAGCAGGGTAACTATAACCTCCAAGTTGTCCTTTAGTTAACCAGTGGGCTGAAACAAACATCTCTGCCCTGCATTGACCCAGGAGCACACACCTCTCTGCACTTTGGCATTTCCATGCCTGGCAGAGGGCTAACCAACAAGCACTTAAGCCTAACTTAAAACATGGCCAAAAGACTAAAACATGGCCAAAAAATAGCTGAAGATTACTTTAGTAAAATAAGGATACAGGATTGCAAAGAAACCCAGTGCAAAACAAACTGTTTTACCGAAGTTTCCTTCTAACATACCAACAAAACTCCTAAATTTGTTCAGAGCTATGCTATACAGAAATTTAATACTCAGATTTTTTTCTGGCAGAGAATTTACCTACAAGCTTTTGATGTGGATCATGGGATTTTGGTCTGCGATGTGTGTTTCTTCTTGTTGTTGAATAATGGCCTGGAATTAGGTTTAATGAAATGCAAGATTGCCTAAATTTAGGCAATCTGGTTTTTTTACAGAACCATTAAAAAGTGTACTAGAAATTACATAGCTTCCTACTACTAGTTTGTATATTTAATGTGAAGTTATCTGTATTCTTGTTTAATGCTTTCCATTCTATAATGGTTTTACGCTGTTAAGCCCTCCTTATCCAAATTAAATGAAAGTATTCTTTGCCTATCAATATTACTCAAAATCTTAGAATGGTCATACAAAATCACATGAAACCCTCTAAGACAGTGCCAGTTAGACAATACATACACATAATGGTCCCATGTTCCCTTCCCATAAATATCATACTCTTTGCACTTTCATAGCAGCATTAATGCTTCCCTTCTCTTTTTCCACTACTAAAACCTTAGCACAACTGTACATTGATGGCTACAGTGCAGAATTTCTAGAGTGGTGTTCAGACCAGAATGCATGTAGGTTTTATCTTTCCTGTATACATCATCTAGTGACAACACGTGCCTGTAGATTAAGAATTATTTAAAACTGTTTAAAGCTATGTAAGCCTTATCAGTAATCATCATTTTAATTGAAGGGTTAACTACTTTTCCCTTTCTACCTTCAGGGATTCGGTAATGTGGGTTTGCATTCTATGAGATACTTGCATCGTTTTGGAGCAAAGTGCGTTGCTGTTGGAGAGTTTAATGGTTCTATCTGGAATCCAGAAGGGATTAACCCAAAGGATCTGGAAGATTACAAATTGGTACGAAGCTTATCTGAAAGCAGAAATAGTTTCTTTTGGTGTCAGCTTTGTAAGCCCACAGGATGACTGTAGGCTAATGTTAATTTGTGATCCTTAAATCGTGCTGCAATTATTACTTGTAAAATGGCTTAAGTGACTTTTTCCTTTCTCCAGTAGGAAAGCAGGTGCTTCTTACTGTTTGACCTGACTCAGAAAAATGGCAAGGGCTTGCCTGTGCGCAGGCTATTTGTTTTTGTTTCAGAATTCAAGTTGGTGTTTATTTTGCATTTCTTATGACTAAACTAGGAAGGATATCTCAAGTAAGCAGGGCAAGGATTACTGACCAATAATCATACACGTATGGACATTTACAACTTCAAAGTGCACTTTTGCTGCTTCTTACCTATCGGTTGTATCTGAAAAACAAAAGAAAACCTGTTTGGCAGTGTGACTTGAATGTGTAGTTTAATGAACACTGGATATGGTCTTTCTATTTGAGCTTCCAAGTGAAGCAGTTGAGGGAGCAGTTCACAGGCACTTTTTAGTGCAATCTTCTACTTAAAACTTTTAAGGGGCTTACTTGGTATGTCTTTTATATAGGGAGCATTCAAATGCCTATCACCCACTTTCTCAAAAGCATGAAAAGATTCTGTTACTAAACAAAGGCTGTCATTGTAGTACTGAATTTTAAAGTGGTACTTTAAATCTTATGTGATGCAATTTACGCTGTGTGTAGCAGACTGGTAGGTCATTTCAGTTGTTTGAGAACTATTACCCTTGCTCCATGTTTTAGGAGTTGAGAGGGACTGTTTTTATTAAATACTCCAGAGAGACCAGAGGGTTATCAGTGTCTCTTTGGCCAGAAGGCAGTTATGCCTAAAATCATAGCAATTTTGACTATTCTCCAACCTTCATAGTTTGCTTTTTATGCCTGACCTAAGTAAAGATACAAGTTATGCTACATGCTGTTTCTCTAGTACTGTTGCTTCTCCTTTCTTTTTTGAAAGTTATAAGAGAAAACAGTCATACAAGTACACACACATTAAAACCACCCTGGCTTGTTTCCTTCAAACAGCAACATGGGACAATTATGGGCTTCCCTAAAGCACAAACACTTGAGGGCAGTATTCTGGAAACAGAGTGTGACATTCTCATCCCTGCTGCCAGCGAGAAGCAGTTGACTAAGGCCAACGCTCACAAGGTTAAAGCAAAAGTAAGTTGGAGAGTTCAAATGCAAATGAAAAATAAAGAAGGCTCGATTAAATACTAATACTCAATAATTATCAAAACAAATTAATACCTCTGTGGTTCCTTTCAGATCATTGCTGAAGGTGCTAATGGGCCTACAACTCCTGAAGCTGACAAAATCTTGCTGGAGCGGAATATCATGGTTATACCTGTAAGGTTCTATTATGACCTTTGATTTTCACTACAAGGGTAATATTTCTGTGAATTGTAGCAAGATGTTACTTACTGAAGGTTTTTATTAATAGCTTCTCATAAGGGTGTTTTTTTAACAACTGATATCTAGGAAATGAGTGTCAGCATTCCTTAAGATTAGCAGTATTTACTGAGAGATCTCACTGCAACCGTAAATGAAAAAATAACTTACATGAAGACTGCATATTTGAAAGAGAGCAATCCACAGTTAGTTCTTGAATCTGTAGCTTTTCATTTTGGAGTATTAGCTGACATCTGCTCAACTAAATAGCCCACTAAATACATATACCAATTTGTTTGTAAATATGGTGTCTCTGTGTGATGCTCTGACAGAACTCTGTATCATAGATTGTATGAAGTAAATGTTGCCTATAAAGATAATCTGAAAGAATAAGACCTATCCAGGTATAATGATAACCTGTTCCCAGGGAAGGAGTGTCCTAATCAAGTGATAGAGCTAGAAGAAATGTCTGATCTTCAGGCTTTAGTCACTGAGCCTAAGAAAGCCTTAATTTTCTTGATGAAAAACCTTCTGCTCGAATAGCCAAGCACACCTGAAATTCATGTGTCTAAAGTCAAGTCCTGTTTTAAACCAGTAGAAGCAATCCCGGGACTGCAGAAGGGGATAAATGCTGTCATGTAAGAATAACTAAGTCTTCTATACTGTAGTGTAATAGTTTGTACATAATGCTTCTGCTTTCTTTTCCTTAATACAATAAAGCTGTCTTTGTCACATGGTCACAATTCAAGGCATCTACTGTTTCTGTGCAGGACCTTTACCTGAACGCTGGCGGTGTAACAGTATCCTATTTTGAGTGGCTGAAAAACTTGAACCATGTCAGCTACGGCCGCTTGACTTTTAAATATGAAAGGGATTCGAACTACCACTTGCTCAGTAAGTGCTCAGTTCCACTTTCACTCACAGTTTAATTAATAGATTGAACTAGCAAACACCAGATGTGGGAGAAATGAATACAGAACTATTTGAAATTCACCTGTTTCCTAAAAGTCCATTATCTCTGCATACTGAAGAGTAGGAAAAATTTGGCAGGTTGACTTGGAACTTTGATAAGTTGAACGCCTGGGTTGTAATCTTTTAATTCACAGAGACAGTTTCATCAGTTTTGTGGAAATACTGAACTCAAGCCACTTAGATGAAATAATTTTTGCTTCTTAAAATGCCTTTCAGCTGTACACTTAGTGTTTGAGTAGTATTCAAAGTTTGAATAGATAACATTGTTCTGCACATATAAAAATAGAGGATTTCTATAAAGGACAATAATATAATCAGTACAAGTGCTTTAAAAATCTGCTCATGGCCTAGAGCTCCACTTGGGTCATTCTGAGATTCCCAGTTTCTGGGCCAGAATACAGGTTATATGGAGAGCAACTGCGGGATATAGCTCCACTTTAAACAATATTCTGTAGAAAACATCTGGGAATCTTGGGACACTGCATTTAACAAAGCATAGACCTGAATGTTTTCTAATACCTTTTTCTCATAAATGATACCTTTCAGGATATTTCTCAAGTGGTTGAGGGTTATGACAATTCTATTTTAAACCCCTTTCTCAAACAATATCACAGAGTATTTCAGATGACACAGTATTCAAGTTAAGTAACCATACTAATTAAACTTCAATAATTAGTTTGAATAATTATCAACTCAAAATACCAAAACACTTCTCATATCATAAGGAAAAGCCTAAATTTCCACATGGGCTTTTTCCTTAGCAAAGTGCAAAAGGAGATAAATTATTGCTTTAATGTTGAGAAATACTTTGTCTAATGCTATCTATCAAGTTAGGAAAGTTAACCCAGGTTTCTCTTATCAGCTGTATGCGGTTATTTGCTCAGTAGTGGATCAGTAAATTTATAGTTTGCCATATAACTGTACTACAGTAACATTGCTAGTAATATTGGTGACACTCACCTATAAAAACTGAAAAAAACTAACACCTTTCCCTTTCATTAGAAAACAAAACCAAGATGATTCCTTTTGCCCCCAGTCCCTACAGTCTGCATTTCATGCCAGTGAATGCTGAAAGTCCTGGGGGCAGCACCTATGTTGGGGAGCATGTTCCTTTCCTTGTTGGTTTACCTTGCCCCTGCCTTTTTTCTTTCTAGTGTCTGTCCAAGAAAGCTTGGAAAGAAAATTTGGGAAACATGGTGGAACTATTCCAGTTGTACCTACAGCAGAGTTTCAAGATAGGATATCGGTAAGTAGCTGCAGTTGTGGTTTGGTTTTGTTGGGGTTTTTGCTTAGTTTGTTGAGTTTTTTCTCTCTGCTTTGTTGTGTTGTTTGGGGTTTTTTGTTGCTCTAACTGTATTCTGGTATTATAACTGCAATCTAAATTTTACCACTGTAGCTATTACAGATGCTTTTACCCCAAAGCAAAGCATTAGTCACAGTTAGCCTGATAGCCAAACAAATGAAGCAAATTATCTGGACTGCTTTAGGAATACTGGAAATTATTTTTCCTTTTAATAGAGCACTTAAATTGATATTGTTAAAAAGATAGCTTTAGCACAGATGCATTCTATATTTGTAACTAGTGCTACATTGCACATTGCTGTCCCAATATTAGAGTTTTTTAGAGCAACAGATTATCTCTATTGTTTAGACAACACATATAAGGGGTTTTTTACCTGGTAGAGGGCAGAGAATGATTCTTTTTTCAGGCTAATAAGGAGAACTTAAAATACCACATTTTTTCCTAATGCTTTTGTTTCCTATGAAACACTGCTGGCTAACCTGATAAGTACATTGATATCTAGGGTTCAAAGAGATTTTGGAATCTAAGCCTATGGAGCTTCGTAGTGGGAAATATTGCCTGAAACATTACAAGAATTTGTTTTGGAGACCTTGCTGGTGTAGCTTACCTAGATATCCCACACCTCAGGCTCTTTCTGTAACTTTAGAGTAATATAGACAAGAGCTGGCTGAAAAATTACAGAACGTTCCTCCAAGACCAAATTATTGGGCAGAGATACATCATTAAATGCATTAAAATTCTTTATAAAGTATGTAGCAATACATGGTGAGGAAATTTTCATATAAAACGATGGCTATTGAGAGCATTTCGATTCAAATGAAAGAACTGAGATGATGACAGAACACAAGCTTAGAAAAACTTAGAAAACATAAAGGAAATCCAATGTTAGAAATTGTTCTGAAGGGAGGAAAATAAGACTGACTAATGATGCTACAAGCCCGGAGCATGTCTACCTTCTGAATGCTGCATGCAGGTTAGGTCTCAGTGTCTAAAAACATTGTTGATGTGGAAGTAGTTCAGAGGAACAGGAATATTTAAAGATACAGAATTATACATGGAACAATGAACTGACTGAGACCCTATTGACCCAAACACTGGGGTGAAGACAGTAACTCTTAGGTTGAGTGTTGTGCAAATAGATGTGTCAATATAGATTGTCTTATGGACCGAAGGGTGAAAGACAACAAGATGTCTTCGGACAAAACCATCAGAGTGAGGTGCAGAATGAGGGAGATGGTTAATGGTAGACAGTTGACATGCAATACTCTGACAAAGGATGTATAAAACATAAAAGGGTTGGTCAATTTGTTTTTTTAATTTTTCAGTTTTTAATTTTAATTTTTCAATTTGTTCAGGAGATGGGGCAAATGACTTGGAGCGGGGAATCCACTGAATTGTGAAAAACATTAAACAGCACTTCCTAGGACTAAATTAGTGGAAGTGCATGTAAACTTGGGCCACTGTCACATGAAAGAAGTAGACTATCATGATGCAGTATGATGCTAGCCTGAATGAATAGCATGATAGCTAAGTTCTGTGACTTAAAGAGATTGCTTAAACACAGGCTATGTAAACTATCTTGGTAATTTCTACATTCAGCACAAATTGGTATTTGTGGAAAAACATGTATTTTGTGAAACCAGGTCTCAAATTATTAGTAAATTAACAGCAGTCAGGATGATGGAGTATTGAAGTGGATATACAATCATCCTAATTCAGGCTGTATTCAATTGTTTAATGTTCTGAGTATTTAAACTTCAACGGGAACAAAGCTGTTCTGGAGTTGCTCAAGGCTAATGCAACATTGAATATATGGAGATCCATGTGCTTCCTAAAACTGGATTGTCTTCAAAACAATTGCCAGTAGCTTCTATGGGTTGTTAACTCTTGCAAGCTTTTATATTTTAGCATTTACTGTGTGTTTGGAAGACTGAAAACAGCAGTTACAACATCAGTAAAAACTGCTAACATCATGCACCTAGAAGCTAGGCATATAAAAGACTTCAATGCTTACATCTGAGGTTTTAGAATTGAATTAGCTCTTCAAGTAACACAAAGGTGACATAGATTCTTATACCATTCACTAGAAGAAAATGAGCAAGTAAGCTTGAGTAATTATGGGAATCCAACATGTCATTGTCCTTAATACAGGACTAGTACCTTTTTGTGTTTTGGATTAAACCCTGGTTTTATTCCCTGTTGTTGCAGGGTGCATCTGAGAAAGACATTGTCCACTCTGGGTTGGCTTATACAATGGAGCGCTCTGCTCGGGTAAGTATTGCATTAGTAAATATAGGGAAAAGAACTTAAATACCTTTAAAAAATTGTTGCAATGGGCTGTACAGAATTTCTTTGCAATTAAAGAACTAGGTCATGATAATGGAAGTCACTCTGAGTGCAATGTAATTCTGCTCTGTGCCAGAATAGCTAGTTTTCACTGGCTATAACAAACAGCACGGAATAATAGATGAGGTCCAAAAGCATTTTCAAGTTGATGCTGTAGTAATTAAAATTTTTTTAGTTGTCTTCTTTTACCTGACTAATCTGGAACATATATCTAAGAGTGCTTTACCATCAGCAGGTTTAGATTAACTCCTCTGTGCAGTGTCTTTTAGTCAGTAGAGCGAAGACTGCTTGTGACGTCTTGTCACTCCCTGCATGAGACCTGAAGAGGGACCTTGTGATAATCTGGGAAATGCTTTCTTCCCTTTCTAATCTCAGTTGTAAGGAAAATTTAGAATTGTGTTATTGAGATGTTTTAGAATTGATCCACAAAGAATCAGAGCTCTGATATGACCCTTTCAGCTCTTACATCAACTTGGATCCCCCAAGCACCATCTAATGCAGTTCTTATGGAGAAAGTTGCAGAAATCACATAAAACCTTTTCTGTTTCAGCAAATCATGCGTACTGCCATGAAGTACAACCTGGGCCTGGACCTCAGAACAGCGGCCTACGTCAATGCAATCGAGAAAGTCTTCAAAGTGTACAACGAGGCTGGCCTGACCTTCACATAAACCGCTCCTCCTCCTATCCCATCCCTCCCGCCATTAATGTACCTACCCTCTTCTCGAGAAAGCTTATCACAAGTTTACATCTAACCACAACATTATTTTCTTCTCTCATTATAGCGGATTCTATTCTCAGTTTCAGTTCAAACTTTTTTTTTTTAAACAATAAAAATCCATGGATTAGGAAATTGTATACAACTATGTATCTGAAGATAAGTGTTCATCTGCACTTGTGGGGGCCATTCTGGGTATTTTGCCTACAAAACAAAATGGTACATTTTATGTATAAAGAGTGGTCTTGCCACCTGAGCCACTTCTCAGACTTCAGATCAGATACTGTACTAGATGAGCACTTAGCTCATTATTACTTCATGCACTTTTGTTTAATGATGTAATTTTGGCTTTGGCACTTTCATTAAGGCCTTGTATGATCAATGCTGTGGCATTGTCAAAGGAAGAATGGGCCTCCAGCAGGGATTAACTTTGATAGGAGTCTAATTTTTATTTGTAGTAAAGCTTCAGGCCTGATTCTCTTTAGGCAATGTTTTTGCTTCATCTGCTGCTGTTATAGGACTGCCTTTTAGCGCTTTTTCAAGCTAGATTGACTATCACCGTGGAGTATGTAGAGGTGACAGACTAATATTTTTATAAGCTGAATCTATCAAACAACTCTAGTTACATTTTTAATCAAGTATCTACATAACTGTTCTGACTATAGGTTGGTTTTTTTTTAAAGAGGTAGTCTGAATTTGGTAAGCAATCATACTTAGGTTTTTTTTGAATGCTTTTTGAAGTCTTTTGCTTTCAAGAGGCTTTCTGAGAATTAGATACTGCCTCAAGTGAACAACTAAAGTGAAACTGAACCTAGAAATCATTGGCCAAACTACAGAGGAGCTAGAATGCTGCTATAAACATAATCCACTGTTACAACACACACAGCCTTTTTTTTTTCCTTCCTCATCTTAAGGTCTTTAAAGTTTTGAACATAGAGTACAACAAAATGGACCTCAGCATAATATTGGATCAAGCACAGTTTTAAAAGTGTAAGGCTTTTGTCCAGTGGAGACCCCTTTAAGTGCCAGATGTTATTTATGTAATGAATATGAATTTTTTTTAAAGACAACTAGTCCCTCCCAGAAACTCATGCTTTTTTCTAACTACTTTGTAACTGCATGTCATAACCTCAAAAGAAGAGCAGTTATTAAAAAAAGTTGACCTTTCCAAACCTACTATACTGGTGTATTACTGTTTTATATTTCGTTCAGTAACTTTCTGTAGTTACAATCAGTCTGTGAATCTTCACAGCCAACTTGTTTATTCTTTACATGCCTACTGTTCATATGCTGCCTCGGAGTTATCTGATGGGGCTCGCCAATACAGATCCTGGTCTCTTGAACTTACCTGTCAATAAGACTTTAGCAGTCGAATATATTTGGTAAATTGTTTCAGGTCTTTACTGTGTCCTCTCAGATTTGTGTGAAGAACTATTCTAATAGTTAGCATCGAGCAATAAACCTGTGTGGTGCATTTAAGTAGTGCTTTACTCTATATATGCCAATACTCATATATATAAAAGAACTCCCAATCACTTAAGTGCAGTGTGTATATTTATATGTGCTCACACACTAGCATTTGTTTTTTGCAAAAGATGAGAACCCTTTGAGCACAACAATTACTATTATCAAGGTGTGGATCTCTAAACATGATACATCTTGGATCAAACTTTTCAGTGCAGTTTCTATGTAAATGTTTTTAGATAGTAGACAAACAAAAATTGTAGCAATTAAGCTCTGACAAATTGTAACCTCTTCCTACCAAGACTCAGATGCTAAAAACTCACAAATAAATAAATAAATAGTTGTACTATTGACAGGAGAAAGTATCTTAAAAACTAAGTTGCATTGTTTGGCAGCAGAATTGTTGAAAGCAAAGCACAGTAGCAGTGAAGAGACCGTGCTGATTTACTGTTGTTCTCCCCGGATCCCCCCTCAAAGTCATAAAGTACTTTTGTTTGACTGTGCAAACTCAAAAAAATGTGACCCTTTCAGTGTTGCAGCATATGGAAAGCCAGCATGGATAGCTAACTGAACTATCGTCTCCATCCTTCTCGGAAGGAAAAAAAAAACCCAAACAACCCAGCAAACCAGAAACAGAAGAGCCAAGACCTGTGCAATTTGAGTTCTTCAATTCATATCCTTGCATGTCCACCCATTAACACCCCCCTTTCCCAGGACATCATGAAAGAAAGCAGACCTACCACATGGTAGAATTTTACCCAACACAGAGACAAGCCCTTATGTTTGCCCAATTTTTCTTTGTTTGCAACAGTTATTGACCTCTTAAGAGTGCTGGGAGACCTCAAGACATGAGTCAGGGTAACCAAAGACTGGTGTAATGAGAACTTGGGGTACTTTCTATCAAAGACCCTGACATTCTTGTCAGTGCTGGGGATCTGACTTGCAGCACATCCAAAGATTTACCCTTTGCTAAGTGCAAAGAATGCTAAATGCAAGAATGAAACAACCAGTAAAGCCAGAAAACCCATGGTCAAGAGCCTGTTCCAAAGAGGTCTTGTACATGAAGGCTACACTGGTGAGCCTTGTTGAGCTTAGACCCAATGTGATCACACAATTTATTAAAAAAAGAAAAACCAACAAAACCCAACACACTTGGGTTTTTTACTCTAACTGCAACTAGGTCCTAAACCAAGCTTCTTGTAACACGCTCCCCTCCTTACAGACATGCACACACATACAAGTTTTATCTTCCAGCTTAAACCATTGTCACTGCTCATATCTGCTTACATGCCACTAGACAGTTAGCAAGAAGTAATTAGACATAGAGCCAGCCAGTACCTGAAGTTAGATACAAATACAGATTTGAGATAGCAGGTATTAGTAACCTCTCACGCAGTATTAAGTGCCCATTATGTAGATAGTTTGTGCTAAATAGCGGTTAAGCACGCCAAAGCCACAAGCAAGTTTCACAAGGATCACAACTACAAGGTTTGGGGTTATGCACTGCCTGCAAACCACTAAAACCAAAAATATCTCCGTTACACAGAAGAGCAAGCAGAACAAGCATTTCTCATCCCAACAAGGGACTCAGACCTGCAGCTGTCACCATCAGGGTTGGCGCAATGGTAATTCTTACTGTGATTTCAAGATGCTCAGTAAGTGACCTCTAGATTACTCAAACTCACCAGTTACTAATGCCAGAGCCCTTACTGCAATAGCCAAACACTTCCCTTCACACTCAAAGTTCATTCAGGGTGTTGTTTTTTGCAGCAGAGACTTGGTCAGTTCCCATTCCTCCAGCTCCTGCTTGATCACTGTCCATCAGTGTGCTTGTCAGGAGCCCTGCAAGTGTGGGAAATGGCCCCATTGCCATACCACACTGTGCATCATTACCTCACTGTCAGGGCTGCTGAAGCTGTACCAATGATCCAGCTCAGGGCTAAGCAGTTCAGTGCTGACCCAAGCACTCTGCCGGCAGCGATGCCGTGCTTTGCTGTTGGCATTAGTTTGAGCCAGCCCTCTTTTACAGCCTGGAACACACTCGAGTCACAGCACAAAACTGAACTGCAGTTGTACAGGCAAGACAAGAGTCACAGAAGCGTACAGATCCTTTACCTTGCCTTGTAACAGCTGGTTGGGTGCTCAGCTTGTGCTGTCTGCACACACACAATCACAGCTTGCACTCAGTGACAGAAAGAGACTGTGTTTGCGTTAGAAGCACGGCGAGGCTGTAGCTGACTGCTGTGGTGTAATCCCGTCTTTCTAGACCAAAGATTGCAAATCTTTAATATGTGTAAGGAAAGGATTCCCAAAGGAACACACACACAGAGCAGAGAACCATTTTCTTTATTTAAGAGTACATGTAGTACAGACTTGTTTACAAAAATTTCAGTGGTGTTACATTATCTTCATTGTCCAAAGCTTTTACCCCAGGAAGTCGCTTGGTTTGCTACATTTTTTACAGCCTTTTCACTGGTCTCAGCAACTTTGTAGACTTCATCAAGAGCTTTTAAAACAGAAAAACAAAGGTAACTGTAGCAACACTGCAATACCTTTCTGGCAGGGTGTGGGACAACGGGCAAGGTAGAGATGGGGAATCTGTGAGGTCACTGAGGTGACATTGAAATAAGCAGAAACACGAGCATACCTTTCTGACCAGCATCCTTAGCCTGTTCCACTACTTGCTGCACAGTCTGGCCCACTGTGTTAGCTGGAACGCAGAGAAAAACAAGTGTAAATGCAGCAGTCCTCACCCTTCCCCTGAACTCACTAATTATGTCTTGGGAGGGTGCACCAAGTATTTCAGGGCCAGGAGATGAAAAGTAATTCTATGAGGATGAGCACACTGCTCTAGTAAGAGGTGCTATTAGGAAGCCAGGTGTGGTTTCCCACATTACCACATGTCTTGGTATGGGTGAAGATTATGGAAGTTAGAGCCTGTCATCCACAGGGTAAGGAAACAAAAACCCTAGTAGAGAACGAGGAGCAATGACACCTTCCTTTTACTGACCCTGGCTAGGATCTGCAGAGAGCAGCTTTGGCTGTTCGCTTGGTCTCCCACCAACCTCATAAAGCCTGATGCTCACTGTCTGAAGCAACATGCCCTAAGAGCATCAGGATTCAGTGAACTCTCTAATGCTTCCTCTTGTTGCTCGACAAAGTTTTCATCTGTGGCAAATTAGACCAGTTTTAAAGTCATGGAAACCTTTGGTAGAGGATACTTCTTGAGACATGAAAAGCAACAGTAACTATTGTCTTAAAGTGGAGGAACTGCTATGATCAGGAAAGTCTTCCTCAGGACAGTCAAATAAAAGTTTAGGGCAAATGACCTGAACCTGTTTTCTTACCCCAAATCCAAACATCACCCCGAAAACATAAATTTGTGTGCTATGTGCAATGGACACTGAAGTGAGGCCACTGACTGAGCAAGCCAGACTCCAGGTGGAAATGGCATGGGGAAGAAGTGCCAAGGTGTGGAGTGGGAGTATCTAAATCTTCAAAGGTCTCAGGGCTTGGATTGATTGGCTCTTTAACTGTAATTGTTTCATTAAGTGTCTTGTAAAAGACAGTGGCCTGGTTTACCTCAGATTTGTAGGACACTTTCTACTGCTTGAAAGACTTATAATTGCCACCCAGCACTACCTTTTGCTGCAGTTTCCCAACATGAATCAAGTGCACCGTTCATAAGGTGCAGCTAAGCTGTGACCTTCCTGCAGCAGCCTGAGGTCACAGCTGAGTTCATGGCTCCTTTCAGGAACCACAGAGGGGCAGGTGCTAAGTTTAGCTTGGGCTTGCAAGATTGCAGAGCCCAGTTGTGTCACCCCACAATTAGCAATGGCTCATGGGACTGTGCCTTCAGGACACATGCAGGCACAACAGCAGTAGTTCAGAGACAGGTAATTAGTAGTTGTACATCCAACAGTTGGGTGATCTTGTTCTAGTTAAATGCTCCCATAACATCTACCTTTGTTCTCATTTAGAGGTACTCTCCAAATCCCATTTACTTGTAATACTCCCAGTACTGATACTGATGCAACTGACATGAGGTCAGTATTAAATGCAGTGTATTTACTGCTCATCATCAAGATCCACCCTCATGGCACAGAAGCAAGTGGCCAGTCAGGCCCATGCCTGGGAGCTTCTAGTATTCCAGCATCCAACTCTAGCTGTGGCACAGGACTTGCTGGGAAGACTGCAGGATGCAGGCAAGGAATGCCAGACTGCTGGTATCTGAAGAACTGGTTCAGCTTCAGGTGCTTGGGACAGAAGAGGAAGGACTGCTGCCACAATTTAAGAACTTTGCTCCTAGAGCTTGTGGTTCCTAAACACTTAGTTCAATAAGCTGAACACTGACACTACTACTCAGCTCCTTCAAGATGACAAATACCACTTCTGAAATATCCACATCAGTTTTCTAGCATAGGATGCTATAGATAAATGTGTCTACAATGTTAAAAAACACTTCAGGAATATAAAAAAAAAACTCCAGAAAGATGCATTTCTACAGCTACTGTACAGCAACAGCAAAATGAAGAAATCGTTGTTTGAAAACAAGGATTGACGGCTCCCCTCCAGCTGCCCAAATCCTGGTGTTTCTCTTTCATGCTACAACATTAAAACCAGGTGGTTAAACACCTTTGGGAAGGGGGCAGTGGATGTGGTATTAGGTATCTTCATCTTCCTAGCAAACTGAACCAAGGAGAGCTGGTAAATTAGCAGCAGGATTCCCACTTGCTTCAGTGGGCACAGAACCTGCAAGCAATATTTCTACAGTGTTTGAAGACACAGACAGTGACTGGCTTTGAGATTTTACCCAAGTGTTACACAAAGAAGTATGAAACAGTCTCCCCTACTCCCCTATTACACTAAGCACGAGCATTTCAGGAGTCACACCACACACTTCTGCATTAAACTTCACTAACAAGGGCTCATCCAAGTGGCAGGTCACTTAAACTTGGGGCTGATTCTGCCAGCATCTCTGCAGGGGTGAGCTTGACTGATGTGTCCTGAGCCCCTGCAGTCACCCCTTGGCTTTTGGTGGGGTGAGCAGCTGTGACACCAGAGCACTGGAGCACCGACAGCGCAGCAGAGCTGGCATAGTCACAGACATTTGTGCAGCACGGAGCAGATAGAGTACTGCAGAGCCCTAGGAAGCTAATCCACTACACTGTTACAGCCCCCATGTTTATCATGGCTGTTCACATTAGAAAATGCTCTAAATAAGCAGCCTTGCCCCTGCTTTTGCCATTCTCCTGCCCTCTTCTCTCTTCAGTGCACCACTTAGGTACCCACACCATAAGAGTCAGTGGAAGAAGCTGGGGGAAGTTAATCTTCATCCTTGTTTACTACAGCATTTGGAGACTACAAGACATACTGAACAGCACCCTTGAGGAGTTCATGCGTGAAGACAGATGTGCTCCCAGCTGCAGGGGTGGGAGCAGGGCACATACTTGAATAACCCAGGTGCAGGAGGAGAGAAAAGGAGATGTATTTACCTGCCACCTGTGCAGCACTTCCAGCTTGTTGTGTGGCTTCCTCAGCAAGCTTCTTCCCAATCCCGAACATGGCTGCGCTCTGTCCTCTCTTCCCACAGAAGTTGGGCAAGTGAATCCCTAAACTCTGTTGTTACAATGTTTGGTAAAGGGCAGCTTTTTATAGACAAAGCAGGACTCCTCCCAGTAGTTACAGAGCAAGCTGGAACAGGGAAAAGCCATAAGCCCTTGTTGGGTGATTAATGCAGGAGGCATAACAGGGTGAAGAGACATGGGGGTTTATTATATTTTCCTCCCCAGAGAGAGGGCGTGGATTAATCAGCAGAAGTTTTCCATGGCCCAGGAATGAGGCTTTGTTTTTCCACGTCGAGGAGTTGGTAAACAGCACACATGCCACAGCTGTCCCGACCAAAGGCTCCCGAGCCGGTGCCGCAGGGGGGATGCAGGCACAGCCCAGCGTGAACAGGGCAGAAAAACATTGCCTTGCAAAACATTCAGCTGAAGAATTGCTTAAATCAACTTTGGCATTTCAAAACCTTACATAGAAAAGTATCCAGTCTCAGATGATTCTTGCTCACATTTTTTCTCTCCCCGGTGGGACTTAAAATTCATGGCTATAAAGAGAAATGGGAGGAGCTAACCCTGCTTCTTAAAGTATCAGATGAAACCTTTGTTCTGTTAGATGAAGCTAATAATTTTGTGGTGTGTCATAATTAATATTTTAACCCCTTGTTTCCAATGCCTGGCTCAGAAGAGAGAGCACGTCCTTCCAGCCCACCCATCCCAGTGACCACTCCAGCAGCCTCCAAGGCCCTTGGCTGCAGGCACAGCAGAGTGGCAAGGCCAGGCTCGCACCACCTTCCCCCGAGCGACAAAAGATGAGCTGCTGCCTTATTCCCAGGCCAGAGCCCGCAGGGTGGGACATGGCACAGGGTCAGCCTGTGGGACAGCTGGAGACAGGCTGCCAAGATCCACCCCCATGCTGCCAGCAGCCTCTCACAGGACTCCTGTGTGCCAGCCAGCTGGGCGCTGCCCTCACCTCAAACATCCAGGCTTTTGTTTGTTTGGGTTTTTTCCCAGGATCACCTGCTTTCTGGCAGAACTACCTTTGCTGTGGAGAGAAGCTTTCACTCTGTTCATCAAGTAATTGTTGCTGAAAAGAGGGGAAGCATAGCCTACCTCAGGACAAGAGGTTTGTTCATCAAAATGACCTTTTGCCTACAGTTATCACCACAGCAGGCTCTAGGAATATCTCTCCTGATCCCAGACACTTCAACAACTGTTCCTCTGAAGTGTCCCTTACAACTTCACAGCCAAAGTTCTGTCTGCTTCCAACCACTGTGGTTTCTTACTGACCTCAAAGACCTACTTGATGTCAATTAAAAATGATGTGGAGGGGTTTTCTGGGGGTGAGGAAGGGCTGTTCTGCATCACTTGATTTTATTTTTTTTTAATTAGGGAAGGGATTAGTCACTCTACCTGAAAGCAAATTCTACTAGAATATGATCACAGAAGACAGACAGAATGTCACAATTTTAGTTTTAAATTAATGTCTTCCTTGGTGTCAGGTTGAGGTGCATTGACAGAGTTGAGAACTGACATACAATGCAGACCCTGAACTATTTTGGATAACCCAGAACAGCATCTGACCCATGGAAATCCCTTGCACGGCGGTGGAGCAGTACGGCACACCCATTGTTCCCACAACATCCCCAGTTCCCCACCGCTGGCCTTGCTGGAAGGAAGCAGCAATTTCCTAGTGCTGCTCAGCTGCCGCTCCAGCTACTGACAAGAGATGTGTGAAGGCCGTGAGGCTCAGCAACAGGCGTGTGTGTTTGACAAGGGGACTGTTTACATCGCAAAGAGACACTGGGAACAGCCCTCCCCATCCCATCCCAACTGCAGGGCGAAGGACAGCTCCTTCTCACCCACACACCAGTCCTGCAAACACAACTCTGTTTTCCAAAGACACACCATCACCAGCTCAACTTCCCCAAGAGCAGATCGGTACCGCAACCGCGCTGAGGTTTTGACTTCCCAGCGAGCAGAAGAGCAGAAATGAAGTTACAGAAACAATCTGATTGTGTTACACAGATGCACTGTAGGTACATAGGTAGTTGTAAGGGCAGAGAGAGTACACACGACAGCACTTGTCCCTACAAACAGGTGCTGGTGATATTTGCCTCACAGGAGCTAAAGCACACAGCATTAATGCACACCACAGATTTCACATATAAAAAGTGCAAGCCTATTTTCTGCTGCTACATACAGACTAAACCCACAGAAGACCAGTGAAGAGGTGCAGTTCTCTGCAGACACCAAGATTTTCCTCACATAAGCACTTAAAGCAACGCCAAATTGCATTCAGTACCACAACCTTCATCAGCCACATGTCCTAACTTCACAGGAGCCCAGGCAGCGCAGGTCAGGTCCACAGCAGCATTGTGGCTTCCTATGACACAAATTGCACCTCTGTGCCATTGCCACCATTTCTCCTCGGCTCCCGCTGCCTCTGCAGAGCTCATATCCATGTGCCAACAACACTCACACATCACTGCTCTACCCTTGCCCATCTGATTGTTCAAAGCCCAGGCTGCTGCTCAGATCAAGCAGTGTCACAGCAGCTTACCAAAGCACTAGTGCATCCACATCCTAAGCTCAGCCACCGGCCAGCACAGGCAAACACACAGAACTCCGGAGCAGACACAAACCCTGCACGCTTCACCACAAGCGCAGGCTGCAGGACATCACCCCAGCACACCCACAACCTGCCATTATGGACCACCAGCAGCTCTCCAAGCCTCTCTCATAGGGCCACATCCCACCATCCACAGCTCCCAGGGACGGGCAGAAATCACAGCACAGAGGCACAGCAACTACGCCCTGACACCACACGCCACCAACCTCCTTCCTTCCTCCCTCCCCCCAGCAAAACATACTCCAGCAAAACAACATACCCCATTCCTACCTGCCCGCCGTGTCTGCAGCCAGGAACCCCCCAGGACCCCACCCACAGCTCTTTTGAAGACTCCCTGGCCCAGCCAGGCACAACTGGGCAGCCCCAGCCCAGGTGTAGGCAGTTTTGGGAAGGATCCCTCCACCCCTGCCTAGCCCTGCCTGCAGCAGGGTCCTTATTTTTCACACCTTACAAGGTTTCAAGTGCAATCCACAAGAGATGAGTTTGAAACACAAAAGGAAGGTTGCTTTAGTCTGGTTGGCAGCAAACCCCAGTGAACCCGTTGTTGCCACTGGCTCTGGAAACAGACGGTGCTGGCAGCTCCAAAAAGAAGCTGGACACCATCACACACAATAGATCTGTTCATAACCAGATACTCCAGGGAGTGGCTGGGATAAACACTCCAGCACAGCTCATCCAGCAGTTGTAGTTGCTTGGAGAGTGAGGGGAAGGCTGCTGAGAGGGTTCTGTCCTGCCCAGGCACCCTGAATCCTATTAGGATCCTAAGTCCTATTAGAATCATAGAATGATTAGGGTTAGAAGCAACTCCCAGAGGTCATCTAGTCCACCCCACTGCAAGAAGCAGGGACACCCCCCAACTAGATCAGGTTGCTCAGGGCCTCATCCAACCTGGCCTTGAACTTCTCCAGGGATGGGGCATCCACTACCTCTCTGGGCAACCTGTTCCAGTGCTCCACCACTCTCACAGTAAAGAACTTTTTTCTAATATCCAATCTAAATCTACCTCCTCTATTTTGAAACAATTACCCCTTGTCCTGTCANTATTGCTGTTGTCAGTTGCTGTGCTTTGGGAAGGAAAAAGGCTGGGGGGGATCATCTGATGTTTTTCTCAGGTCACGCCGTAAAGGTGTAAGAGCATCAAAGCATGTGGCCAACGCAGCAGCTTCAGCCCCAGCATGTACCAGCAATGCTGCGCTGCCACTCAGTGAGACCTGGCCAGGCTGAGAGCTGGGCACTGTGGAACCAGATGGGGTTCAATAACAGCAAGTGTAGGGTCTGGCACCTGGGAAGGAACAACTGTGGGTATCAGGACAGGCTGGGGAATGACCTGCTGGAGACGAGCTCTGCAGAGAAGGACCTGGGGATCCTGGTGGATTACAGGTTGGCCATGAGCCAGCAGTGTGTCCTGGTGGCCAAGAAGGCCAATGGGATCCTGAGGTGCATTAAGAGGAGCATAGCCAGCAGGTTGAAGGAGGTGATCTTCCTCCTCTACTCTGCCCTGGTCAGGCCTCACCTGGAGTCCTGTGTCCAGTTCTGGGCTCCCGAGTACAAAACAGACAGGGATCTCCTGGAGAGAGTCCAGTGGAAGCTACAGAGATGATGAAGGGCCTGGAGCATCTCCCCTGTGAGGAATCGCAGGAATCCCCTGCGATTCTGTTCAATCTGTCAGTGGAGAAGAGCATCTAATGCAGCAACACCTTATTTGACTTTATGTTTCTTGGGTTTATGTTTAGGAAGGTGAGTTTCTTTTTGCAGACACACTGCCTGATCTCATAGCGAGCAGCTTCTCCATGGTATCCTCACAATGCAGCGAGCTGTTCCTGTACTCTGCCCCATGAGCCTTGGCACTGCCATGACTTCAGCTCCTTTGGGGCACCTGCTGGCCTCCTGCAACAGCCACCTGTGTCCTGCCCATGTCCTGCCCATGTCCCATCACTCAGCCCCAGTCCCTGAGCTGTGGCTGTGCTGGAAAAGCCCCCAGCCCCTGCCCCCCAGCCCAGGGAGGGACAAGAGGAGCTGGTGGGGTCTGGTTCAGCGGCATGGACTGTGCTGCAGGGGTGGGAACCTGTTTAATGCCATAAGGTTGAATTGGGGAGAGAGGTAAAAAGGCAGAGGGTAAGCCCTGAAGGACAGAGGAGGCTGCATTTCATACCTGGTTGGACATGGGAAACAGCATAGAAGCTAAAGCAACAGGGTGTGAGAGTGGGACCTGGGGGAAACTGAGGCAGGGTGAGTGGTTGCTGACAGACCCTGGGGGCTGCTCACACCAATGCCAACAGAGGAGCAATGAGAAAGTGCTCAACGATTGTGCTGTCCGCTGTCAAGCTTTCCCACAAGCTCTACTCCCCCAGATTTACAAATAACCATGAAGGCTCAAAATGCTCCCAGGGCTCTCCTGGTAGCCTGGGCTAGGTCTGGGAGTTGGAAAGGAATAAATAAAATAAAATAAAATANTTTTGGCTTGAAATTTCCTGGTAATTTCCTATCTGAAGTTAAAAGGGAAACTAAACCATCATCCCCAGTGTGCACGTGTACTGGCACGGTACTGGCAGTGGCCGTGGGGCTGACACCAGGCAGGAGCAGCACCTGTTAAGGCAGGGCTTATGAGCAGAGTGGAAATGGCTCATGCAAATCCTTTCAGAGGCCGTGGTGGTGCAGGGCTTGTGGAGCCCAGCCTGGAGCTCAGAATTGCAGAGTGGGGATGTGAGCTGGGGTCTGCTGCTGGGGAAACTGTGTGGGGAAAAGGGCACCACAGCAGGGGTTTACCTTAAAGAAGCCACCTTTGCGTTTTACCATGTGATGGGAAACTACAGCTGCAGAGATGGGTTTCAGAAAGCTTGATAACCCACAGACCACTGATCGAAGCTTTCACCTGAGATAGGAGTTCTTGCGTTCTTGGCAAAAGGAGGACCTGAAGGTGGATTTTGAGCAGCCTGGTGAAATCTGTGCCTGCTGCATCTCTGCTGAGCTGCAAAGGGGAGACGGGGGGAGCTGCTTGTCCCCTAGCTGCCCTGGGAAGGTCTTCAGGGTGTGGGAGTGGGGCACAGGGCATGTGGTGCTTGTACAGAGTGGCCAGGCCAGGCTGGCACAAAACTCCCTTTCACTCAGTGCTTCACAGCTCAGGCAACTGCCAGCACAGCCAAAAGCAAATTTCAGGAGATTTGAGAACCTGAGTGTTGGATAACTTCATATCTCCAGGGCTGACAGCATGTGAGCTGGTAGGAGCTCTAAGGATGTCCAGCTTGGGCTAACACAGCATCAGGAGCCTTCGGGTGCGATGGGAAGGCACAGGCCTGGGTTGGGACACGGCTCCCTGTGCAATGCACGAGGGACAGCCAGACAGTCCTAATACTTTAAGGCAAAGAGCACTGTGATTAAGACAGTGACTCTCTTAGTGGAGCAAAGCTCTGAAGTTTAGACCTAGAAACACTTGCCAGCAAGAGACTCAGCCCCATGGGTGCCTGTGGCACAGCATCTGCCCTTGGAAAACAAGAAATGTGAAACACTCTCATCAGGCTCCTGGTGCTGAGGTGGCAAGGGTATCCATCCCTGCACAGGGGACCAGGAGCCAGCCCAGCCCCGACCCTGTTAGTGCTGCTGGCAACACTGGGCCCGAGCAGCGGTGGGCGACGACTGCCCCATTACACCAATGACAACTGCAATTACACCGAAGATGCTGCTCGCAATCGGAATGAGGGAACATAAAAAACGCTCCCAGGAGTCAGGGTTGTGTTCCCATGCACAAAGCAGCAGGAACAGAGCCAAGTGTGTAAGGAGGTAACTGCAACCCCCCCAACTGTTCCAGTTTTCTTTTTTTTTTTTCAATATGGACAAAGAAATGGCTTGCAGGGAAAACAAGGTGTGATGGGGAATGGCGTATGGACCACTGTCACCCACAAACAGCACTGGTGTCTAAAAAGCTGAGCCCAAAGGGTGCATTCTCTGAAGATTTCACCATGAGGGATGTAACCATGGAAAGTACAAAATAATTAAGTACTATTGAGAGTTGCTCAGTAACTGAGAGCACAATAGACTAATGTTTTTCTGTGAGCTTGTACTTGGGTAAATATTTAGGCTTTTAAAGCTTTAAATGACAGTGGACATTGCATTGGGGCACTCTGTGCAAAGCCCTGGACTATGTTTACTCACAGATGGTCTATTACTTATAGGGTCCTCTAAAGGCTTTTTGGTCGGCACAGTTCTTCTGCAGATCGTGGCAGTCCTCAGGTTTGATGGGGAATCAGGCTCTCCTGAGCATCCACAAAGCTTAAGCAAAGCTTGGTGCACACACGGCTCCCCAAACCCCCTGGTCAACCACAGCTCGTGGTCAGCAGGTGCAAGACAGGGGTATCTCAAGCTGGCCCTGGTCGCCCTGTCTCATTAAACCCAGAGGCTTTTGGTTATCCTTTGGTTTTCTTTTGTAAGGCCCAGATTAACTTTTTACTGAAATCGGGCTGGTAAGGCTCCAGACCAGGAGGGGGAAATAAAAGAAGGAAAAGAAAGGAAATATTGCCTAGAGATGAGAAACACCCACGGGCCGAGGTAAGAGCACTTACTGTGGGTAAGTGGGTGTTAGTGCCTTCTGTTGACAGAGGCACTGCTAAGTGGGCACCCTGTCTGCCCGCAGCAACCCCTAATTGCCCAGCTAGCAGCAATCCAAAATAAATAATTCATCTCCTAGGCAAGAAGATGTCTGTCCCTGAGCCCCACGGGCAGCCGCTCCGCAGCGTGTGCGGGGCCGCCATGGAAGCGCCGCTCAGACGTGAATGAAGACGTGCCGAGCACCCCCACGTGCCGCCTCCCACGTCAGCGCTACCAGTCGCCTTTAGCTTGAGTGCTGCATTGGGATAAAGTGTCCGAGTTTGCTTTTCCCCATGAGATTTCACAGGAGATGTGTTAAGGACAACAAGGACCTTATCCTGCAACTGGTTGGGGATGGGGAGTGGGCACCACAACTCCCAGTCACTCACTGAGCCCGTGGGGCTGTTGGCTTACGTACGTCTGTCAGCCAACCTGCAAAATGATTCAGCACTCAGCTCCCCTTGCACTATGGTCACTGACCTCACCAGGCTTTGATTGAACAAGAAGAAGGGATTTGAAAGACATTGTACAACCCTTCACTGCAGAGCCCAGTGGAATAATGACAGTACAAAACAGGGCAGTATGTTTCTGTGTGGTGAAAACCTTACATTTTATTTACCTTAATCTGAAAATAAAGCAGATGGGAAGAAATGGCCAAGTGACATAAAATACAACCCCAAATGAACTTCTGATTACTGGAAGGAATCTCTGTTTCATCACACCAAAGTTCAGGAGCCCTGGAGTATGAACAGTGGCACCAGTTTTGTACATACACTCTGCAAATGTGGCAACAGTCATCATGCTGTTGTAAGAGCGGGTCAATAGCATTGCTGAAGCCTTATGAGCCATGTTGAAGACTCTGAACAGATGTTACAAGATGTGCTAAAAGATGTATTTTTTTCCTATTTGAAGGAGGAGAGGGACCTTTTGCCTTAAAACTTTATATTTGGAGAGAAAGAAATTACCCAGACCTCAAACAGCTTTTGTTTTTCCCCACACAAAGGAGTAGGGACTTGCAGACCAAAGACAGGTTTTTACCAACAAGAGGTTTTTACATTCAATACAGTTTGCTTAAATTAGCATTATTTCTTAAATCCACATTTTTTCCCAAAGCCAGACATTGCTTCTGCAGCTTGTCCGGTTGCTTTTTCTACCCCATCTTGTGCCGCCTTGGAAGCTTTGTCAATAGCTGCAAAAGAGAGAAACAGATAAACAAAAGGCTTGAAAAACATGACACAGTTTAATATTTATGAAGGAAGGGGGAGGTGTTGGGTTATAAAAATACAGGGTTATGTTTTTTTAAAAAAGACTAGTTCTCCACAGGTTGTTATAGTTGGGTTTGGCAGAGGGTATCCAGGATGGGCTGCAAAATAGGGGGGCTTTCCCCGCTATTCCCTTCTCTGTTTCTTACTTGAGACACTGACAGTGAGAGCTGGGCTTGGCTGGGGACGCAGGGTCACTCTCATGCGTGGGCAGATGTGCGTCAGGATGGGAAACCACAGCAGAGTCTCACCAGGAGGGAGGAGACCCTCGCCAGTAGGGCACAGCCTCTCTCTTCTCTGGGATCTTGGATGTGTTTTGGCAATTTTTCTGCCTCCCCATTTAACAAGCGCCCAAGTCCTGCCCTCTCGTCCCATCACAGAGCTGTAGAGGTACCTGCTCTAAGGAGGTACTGCCGGTGCGTTCCTGCTTCTATTAGACATTTGAGATGCTGAAGTTGCTAATTCTCCCTTCATTCTTGGAAAATTATTAATGTTAAGCGAGAACTACACTAGGCTTTTGCTTAAAGTTGTTTCCAGTCCTCAGAAAGGAGGTGTCACTGCTTTCCTGATGGCACCTTTCCAGCTGCAGGACCATTAATTGTTGACCCTGGCTGCTGCCTCAGCAGGTGCAGGGAGCTGGTAGGGGTGGATGGACTGGGATGGATCCCTGCACTCTGGGCTGGGGAGACAAAATCTGTCACATGGTTACCTAATCCTCAAGGAAGAAGCACAAGGTTTTGTCCATGCTATTCCCACAAGTTTTCTGTAAAGGAAGCCAAATTCAGACTGTCATGCAGGGAACTTGGTGGCCAGCGAGGAGTCAGCCAGCACGGTACATCTGCCAATAAATGTGTGGAGCTACTAAGGAACAGATCCTCAAATCCTGACCCATGAGATTTGTAAGATAATTGTCTGTGAACCCAAAGGCTGAGAGCACCCATGGGACAGAGAGGAATGAGCTGCTGGCTTGTGTTGAGCTGCTCCATTGTTCCGTGATTTGAACCTCGTTTCTCCTACCTTTCTGGCTTGCATCTGTAATCTGGTTGACTGCATCCTGCGTAGCCTGTCCCAAGGTGTTTGCTGTAATTAGGGACACACACAGAAAAAGAGAGGTTTCCCCAGATGTTGACATTTACACTCCCATGAATTCCCTACACCATTTGGCTTTTCTGCATGTCTGCAGAGGGCTGTGCCCTGGCGAGAAGTAAGGCTGGTACCCAGCAGTCTGAGGCTCTGTGCTTTGCTCACAGGCACCCTGGTTGCCGCAGGGGTTGCCAGAGCAGTTTGCCGTGAGATCAGCGTTCACCTATGGTCAGCTGAGCAAATCGGTGACAGATAAGACGATAAAATAAAAGGGACATAAACCAGTGAAGATTAGCAGCAGTTTGAATGATGATGTTTAGCTGTCAGTTGCTTATTTTACACTACACTTGCTTTTGTTGGTTTTTCTAGCTTATCCTGCTCAGAGGAGTTTGGCCATCTCACCTGTGTTTTCTTTGCAGACCATTTAGGAGTAGTGAGCTTTCCAAAGTGGAAGCAAACACAGTCAACAGAGCGGGACGGGAAACGGGAGGGGTTGCAAACAAGACACAAACCGAAGAGGAGCAGAAGCTACAAGTGTAATGGACCAACTCCAGAACATAAAGCATTAGCAAAGTGAGATGCCACATAACTGTAAGATGTCTGGCAGTTTGAGGAAGAGCCATATCCATCTTATCTCTTTGCTAGAAGTGGTGACACCTCCATGGCATGAGTACAGCCAGGATGCAGCAAGGGCAGTTTTGTTTCTCAGGAGCTGGACTCTCACATTCCTGGCTCTGCTACACCTAAGTTCCCAGGTGTAAGGGAACTTACCATGGCTCCGAAGAAATCAGTGAGGTTACTCACACGTTTAAACTGTGCAACAGGGTGTTTGCAGGATCAGAATCCAGCACTAGTACAACTTATCCCTGCTAGGGATGAGCTGCACGCACACATATACACAGAGTAAGGTCTGTACTATAAACACCAGCATAAGCTATACATGTAATGACATTTTCATTTAAAGGAAAAGCTATCATACTTTGTATTGAAAAATCAATAATAAAACCGACAGTGCTTGGTCCTACAACATGGGCATAGCTATCATATAATCATAGAATGTTTTAGGTTGGAAGGGACCTTTAAAGGTCATCTAGTCCAACCTTTAACTACATAAGGTTGCTCAGAGCCCCATCAAGCCTGACCTTGGATGTCTCCAGGGATGGGGCTATAACAGAACTGTGGGCACAGATTTTTTTTTTTTTTTTAAGATCTTCAAAGTGTGGTGATCACTGCTGGAGAAGAATACAACAGCAACATACATCTACTACTTAATACAATCTGTATGCTATTACCTAATATAGCTATTACCATAAGGCACTGATAGTGCGGCCAAGCATAAAACATCCATCAAAGGTTAAATCCAGCTTCTTGCCAGGACAGCAGTTCACAAACCTCTGCAGAGCATGAGACAAGACCACCCCAAGCAATGCAAATGCTGGGTACAAAAGGTTATTACTACCAAAACAGGCTTCACCGTGCTAAAAGCACTAAGTTTGAAGATCTGTTTGGTGAATGCTAAGAATTGGATGATGCTCAGCAGCCACTGAGGGAGCTGTGGGTGGGTAGAGAGAGTTGTCCATGCTGAGCCAAGAGCCATGGCCAGCCTGGAGTCTTCTCCAGCTGATGCCCAAAACCTGACCCCCAGAAACTTAAAGAAAAGCAAGAACTGTGTCCTGCCAGCACCGATGAAGCTGGTAGCGTGACTTCCCATTCCAGCTTCTGCAAGTGCAAGTGGCAGCTAAGCTGCCCCCCTCCCTCCCTGCCCTGTTTAAGAGGGATAATTAGTCTTTCTTACCAGCATCTTTCGCCGCACCTTCAGCCTGTTCCTTCAGTCCCTGGAAGTTCTTGCCTGACATTGTGGCTTCTGACACCTGTTAACACTCCTCTGTTTCAATAGAATTAAAGCAGCTGGTGATGTGCACCATGTGAGGAGTGTCCTGACCTGTCCTGGTTTTATACCTATGCCAGAAGGCCTGCTGATGCTTTTAGGAGTGATTGGTACAATGGGTGGAGTTGGAACGTGAGGAAATGAGAGCTGAAAATGCACACAGAAAAGCCATTTATTTATTCACCTCAGTGAGAGGGTGTGCCCAGGCAGAGATTTCTGCTTCATTGCACTGTCTTTGTTTATAAGTCTGTTTTGTTGTGTTTTTTTATTAAATCAAATCCACAAAAAAAACCTGTTCCACCACCACAGAGAAAACCACTGAACTGAGCTTTGTGAGGAGTACTGGAAAACTACTGAAGTAGCGGTGCCTGGGCACGGCCAGCTTTCATCCCTGGCGGGCTTCTTTCTCCTTCCTTCACCCCAAGCCGAACCTCCTGAGAACAGGAACCAGCCCAAACTTCATTCATTATTTAGCAGTTTTCATCACAATCCCCTTTTCTTGTCAGGTGGAATCATTGTTAGACGGTGAGAGTTGTAATTTATATGTATTTTTATAAGAAATGGCAAATCCAGCCATCTTTTTGGTTGCCTGCTCAAGTTAGACTGCAAAACCCCGGGTTAGGCAGGTAGGTCAGTGCTAGCAGTTCACAGGGGAAGGGAAAAAAAAAGAAGCCAAATTAGCAAAACCAGCTTTTCCTAGCATGGATTTGCAGTGTGGATTTTGTTATTACAGAAATATTGTTTAAAATAATTTCCTCACCCAGCACCTCTACGTTAATAGAAGTTTCTTGGTTTCACCTCTGGCATTTCACAGGTTTCTGCTAGCCTTCAGAATTTATGTTTTCCGCTACCAATCCCCAGGACAAAGAAACTTTGTACAAATAAACTATTGGCAGACCTTGAGACCAAAGGTCTCGCCAGCTTTGCCGGGCTCAGATTCCTCATCACCATTTCCCAGAATACAAAGCATTTCAGCTCTGATGTTCACACTCATATCCATATTCATCTTCCTGAGGAAAGCTTTTTTCCCCCCCCTCATCAAAGAGAAATGGGCATGAGAACAAGATGCTACGAATAAACTAGGGTGGGAAGTGACAGAGCTCATAAGTTTAGTACTTCATTAGTACCCAAGTGAGGAAGAGCAGCAGAAAACAAGGTTAAATGCATTCCTTTGCTGCTCCTATTCAGTCTGTCATTTCAGGGAGCCCTTTTCAACTTTTGCACTGCTGGCACCGCTCATTTATTATTTCAAACAGCAATTCTCTTTTCCCCCTTGACAGGTCAATTAGCATTTTAATTATATATTCACTTTAGGCATCCTTTTCTTGCTGATTTTTTTTTCAGAACCATTTTCTTACTGGGATTTGGAAAAACTCAGATGAAACTCACCCAATACTTTGGGGGGTCATGGAAACTTTTTTTGGACAAAACCACTATTTAGACCTACTTATCTCTCTTGCCTAGACGTAAGAAGTTGTCAACAACAAAACCAGGAGAAACAGGTGGATTTCAGCCATTCTCAGCCCCCCTGGCTGGATCACTGCCGTGTTGCTAACTTTGTACAGCACATTCGTGGGAGCAAGGAGCAGCTCTCCAGCACCCACCAGGCAGCTTGTCACGGCTCGAAAGAGGACGTGCCCAGGCTCCACCAACAAATACCTTCTAGCTGCTTCCTGGCTCTTTTCTACTGCAGGATCCTCAGCTCCAGGGCCCCGCTGATGCCAGGAAGGGAACTCTGAAAGGGAGAGCAGAAGTTTGGGACAACAGTAAAAAAGGTGTGTGCTTACACCAAGCATTAAACAGGCACCACACTACAGCAATATTTTAAAGACTCCCAAGCAGTTTGGGTAAATACTGCTCTCTATTTCTGCTCTAGTAGCTACCTAAATCACCCCAGCTCCAGGTATCACTCTTCCCAGTGCAAAGCTTTGTTTGTACTCAATATGGGTGCCTGACCCATGCCACTGCCTGCTTTACCTCCTGCTCAAAACAATAAGTTGCATGAATTCATGTTTAAAACCCACACCACCGTCAGCACAGCAGCATGAGCCCTCACCTAATGTAATCTTATCTTAGCATCAAGATCATTATCCTGATTCCAAGCAAAAAAAAAAAAAAACAAACAACCAAAATTTGGCAAAGAAAGCAACTTACACTTGCCTGGCAACCTGACACAGCGTGATTGTTCTATCACAGCCCAGAGTAGAGAGAAAAGGGATCTTTGGTATAGGCTGTGTTTATCCCATGGGATGGGACAAGTGGCCTGTGCATCGGGTGGCTCACAGGGTTACAAACCACAACGGGTATTTCATGTCCTGCGTCACCTTCATTCACTTTGCCAGTTAACAATACTTCTCTAAAGCTAACATAAAGTGTTTCGAACCAGTGTTAAATCTAGATCAGAGCACTTGGATAAATAATGGTATNGCAGGGTTACAATGAGTATTTCATGTCCTGCGTCGCCTTCATTCACTTGGAGCACTTGGATAAATAATGGTATCTGAGCAAAAGTTATTTCAATTTCATCTGCTCAGAAATTTCTTTCTAATGTAGATCAGATCCATAACTGGATGCTGAAAAAACATTTATCAAAAGAATTTAACTTTCTCTTGTCCTCTAAAGAGAACAATATCCCAAGAGAAACTGTTGAAAGCTTTTCCTGAGACAGACTGTTGAAGGAATAGGAAAAGTAAAACAGTAACTTATTTCTAATTATAGACCAATGAGTAAGCAAAATAACCATATGGCTTTGAATCCATTCCTGTCCTGGTCCAACCTATAGGTCATCTGATCACTTCCCTGCACATATCTCTTGACACTGCATATTCGCTTCATGGGTCCCTTGCAAGTGCCATGGGAAGAAGTGTTACGAGCTCGAGATGAGCTGGATGCCCCGCCTGAGCACCAGCCTTTCCTGTGACTTCATGGGAGTTCAACACACTTGGGACTGCCCTGGGAGACCTGTGGCTATGTTTTATAAGAAAGTCAACTTTCAAATGTGCTTACTTCTGAAATGCTGTGTCTCTGCTACCCTGAACACCTGGGTGAAAAATGGAGCTTTCTCAATAACTTTTCCTCCTCACTGAATCCCAGTCTTTGACTTTTTCATATGGTTTTTGACAGTCTGTCACCGCTGCCAGAGAAGACCTAACTATCACTTGATGGACCTGGCTGGCAAGTATTGAGGGATTGTTCTATTTACTGTTGTCAGTTCTCAACTATGCTGTCTCATGACAAAAAAAGATAGGGGTGGGGCTGGATATTTTGAAAGCTAAATGTCAAAACACAGACGCAGCCTGTGTGCTCCTTGTGTCCTGACATCTCCACAGCATTGACCCACAGCTTCAGCCTCTAAGTACCTCTGCAGCTCCTACTCCCCTTCCTCCCAGGCATTACTTCCTTCTGAATGGCTTTCCTGGTCTTTAATTGCATCATTCAGTGTGTCCTAAGGTCTAACCAAACTGCCCACATGGAAAGTTGGTGTGGACTTTTCCTCCATTCAGCTCTTGGTACCTGCTGAGCCTGCAGAAAGAAGTGCTGGCTGATGCCTGCTGGGGTAGGCACCCTGCTCTGCCGGCAGAGCCACGTGCCCAGGTGCTCGTGAAATTTCAGGCCTTTCCTAGTTTCTCCAACTGGTAATGCCAGGGCTCTGTCACTAGGTGAGCACCAAGATGTGAAAATGTCACAGCAGTGCTGTCTGCTCACCTCTGATGGGTAATTTGTCTCACCAACACGCTTCTCCTGCGCCTGGAACCTCAGGCTTCTTCTCCATATTCTGCTCCTTCTCCGTGCATTGCCTGAGATGAGCAGTGGGTTGTTTCTGCTCAAGAACAAGAACCCCAAACGGATCCCATAATTCCATGACCCACAGCTTGTTCTGGAGCCAGTTCACGACCCTAACACACCCACCATGAACAACTCTGAGTCACTCTGAAATGTAAATCTGAGACATGGCAGGGAAACTGGAAATAGTTCCCTTTTCCCTTTCTTTCTCTTTTGTATCAGTAACAGGAAACCACCTGTTTTTATTACCTGATGGAGATGAGAGGTCAGTAATCAGAGGTCAGTAAGTCTTATGTTAGCCCATGTTTTATACATGAAAATGGGCAGGTGAAGTTACTTATATGGGAAACATTGAAATTTATGTGAGTTTTGTTCAATTATAATTTTACCTTTTTTTTAAAAATCGGATTAAGAGTCAGGGTTGAAGAGTTTTACATGGAGCATTCCTGAACTTAATGATGCACGCAGTGTTCAGTGCCCTCAAGAACCTGGTACTGGTGTGAAGGGGTGTGATGTTTACACCATGAAATAGAACCGGTTTAAGACATATGACTGTTCGCTGATAGAAAGATAGGATTGTCATAGCTGTAGGTTAGTCATTTAAAGGAGCTCTTCAGCCCAAGTACAGAGACACATTTCTGGGGGAAAAGTGGGTTTAAGTGATTCTTCACTTACATGGGTGGCAACTTTTGTCAGAAACCATCAGCCAGCTCTGCTTCGAAGCACGAGATTGAAACAAGGCCAGTACTGACACACGCATTTCTTTACCTTCTGGCTTCCAAATCTTCAGAAAACAATTAAGTGAAGCATCTGGTTTCGTCCATCTTCTGGAGCACTGAAGACTAAACCCATGCTTAAATACTGGGATATTTGTAGAGTCTTATGTTAACCTGCAGCTTGAGTATTAGGAAAGGAAAAAAAAAAAGTAGTAAATTCTCTGGTCTTTAATGTAGAAGGAGTAAAGGTATGGGAAAGGCTTGATACCACCACATGGCCCTGCTGCCCACCCCACCTGGGGTTCAGTGGGCCAGGAAGGGTGGGCGTCAGAGCTACCCTGCTCTCTTCTCTCCCATGCTAGAATCCACCCAGAAAACCAAGCAGTGCCAAGCCTGACAGAGCAGCTCTGTGCTGCTCCCAGGCCTGTGTGAAGTTGTGCAGGCAGGGTTTTATCCTATGTTTAGGAAGCTGAGTTTTAATCCCAGTTTAATGCCATATCTCTCATGGTACGGTAGGGCTCCAGTGCACCTATGAAACAGTGACAATAAGTCATGTCTCAACACAGACAGAGGCTCAAGGCAGTGAGCACGTGTGATTGCATATCTTGTGTGGAGAGCAGTACTAAAAAAACAGCCTTCCAGTTTTTAACCGGGTGCTCTGAGTTCAGTTTTAGGGCATGCATGACGTAGACCAGAAAATAGGACTTCCAGATGAAGTGGGATTTTGGGAAGTGTATTATTACCTGATTTGCATTTAAATTAATGGAATTCACACTGAGATACTCTGCAGAGAGCCACTGCTTTCTCATCTGCAGCCCAGACAAACATCTCAGAGGAATCAAGCCCCATATGTCCTTGGCTAAAAGGTAATTGTGGGGGGAGCTCTCAAAGGCTGTGAACTGTATTGGAACAAATCACTTAATAAAGCTGAACTGCAGTTTTACATGGTAAGTAGGTTGTGCTGTTACATGGCACTGGGGAAAAACAACACTTTTCAGCATTTTGCTGGTCATTTGTATGGCAAAGTCAAGGCAACACTTGGCAGTGGCTGTTCCTGGCTTGCTGGATCACCATGGAGATCCGAATGAGAGCACCCAGCATCATGTCATCAAGGACAGTCTATGGCCCTGCCACACCAGGCACCCAGCACTGCCCCAGCATCATGGGATTCAATTAACAGCTTCTACGAGAGAGATATCACATATACAAGGTCCACTTAAATAATTCACAGGGTGAGAAGTGTAAAAGAAACCCTTGACTGCCCAGGCCACAGCCTGTCAGCAAAAAAATAATTTTGCTAGTGTTTGCCTTCCCCATGTTTAACTGGGGCGGGGGGATTCGGGGCGTCTCCCCTGCGAATGCACCTCCTGCCACAGGATGTCTTCTAATGCTTCTCAACCACCCTTCCACTTTTCAGTTTCCTTACGTCGCCCCTCGTTGTGCTTGACTGAATATTCATTGCAAGTACAGGCTTCTTTCCCATGTGATGAGCCAAGCAGATGTAAGTTTAGCTGAATAGTTAATATATAATCTTTTGTCTCTTCTATAACAGACTGTCCACCTTGCTTACCTCTGGCAAAGGCTGCTCCGACTGGCACCTCTGCTTTCCCCAGCTGGTCTGGGGAAGTGAGAGGAGGAAATGGAGGCTCACTGAGCCATTGCATGGGCACAGCACTACCCTGTTCCCTGTCATGGATACAGGATGCTCTCACATGAGAGGAAACCACATGTCCTGATCTCTGTCCCCGAGGCTTCTGATCACCTTCTGCAACACGCACAAGCTCCTCTGAGCTCCCAGTGCAATGGGACTAGGCCAGAGCTCAGCAGGGCTGAGAGCAGAGAAGTGCTGAAGCTCAGTCCAGCCTGGGCACAGACGCTGCTCAGCAAGTTGAAAAGCGGGTGAGCGCACAGGCAGACGGTGAGGAAACATGCAGCCACTCCTGGTGCCTGTATGTCAGGCAATAGTCGAGCAGTGCTTTTAAGCTCAGGGCTCTAGATAGCAGTGTGCAAATACCAGCTCAATCTTTCCCTTCCCACATCAAAGGAGATGCTATAGGACAGTGTATCGATCCGAGTGCTGCAAGCCTCTCTCCTAAGCAGCCATCTAGCTCAGCACCAGCGTGCAGCATGCAGCGTGCCTGCACTCTTAGCTCAGCAATTACCATCCCATCCTGGTTTAAGTTCTTTCCAACCAGAGGCAAAGCCTGCTTGAGAGACAGGCATTCAGGAAGCGGCTTACGCCTTGCTTTCATCACAGCCTGGCACAGCCAACACCTGCCCCTGTCTCCTGCATGTGCTGTAGCTAGTGAGGCCACTCACCTCCTTTGCCCAGAGGGCCGAACATTCATTTCATATCCCAGAGAGCAAAGCTTTGGAGCAGAGGGATTTTTTTTTTTCCCCTGTCTCTCTCTAGTGAGTACTAGGAACAGACTCCAGCTGCTGGGTGTATATCATGGCCCTTTATGCACTCTTGCCTTGGTCTCCATTTTAGTTATTCTGTTTAATTGCCAGATTCTGCAGATGTTCTGCTGGACATCAGGAAAGAGTGTGCACATACGGGATATAACTTCCTTTGAGGGGCTGTGTTACCTCTGTTAGGGCTTCTTTGTTCCTGTTCCTTGTCGAGATCAAACATCCACTTGGACAGAAATCCTGTGGTCTCTGCAAGTCAAAGCCTTACACGTCCTGTTAATGTGTGAGAGGGGCTGATGGCACCGCTCAGACCCTTCCATGCTACAGCAAGTCTCTCCTGTAATGCCCTTCATAGTCATCATTACACAGCTTAATGAAGGTTAGTGCTCTGATTTGGAAGCAGCTTAAATCTCTACAGCTTACACTGGCTCCTCGTGCATGCTCTGCCTGTAGGTGACTAAACCCTGGGTTTAAAGATTTGAACACCCTGGGTTTAGATCCGTATTTACTGATGTGCTTCAGACTCATCCCTCATTGTTTACAGCAATGAGCCTGCAATACCATTTTCCCATTTCCTACGTTTGCAGACACAGAAGGTCTCTACTGCTCTCACTCAGCAGCTTATCTGCAGATGGACTGAGTGCTGTAACTGGTACCAGTCCCAGAGTTTGCACTGCACCAGTAATTTTCCTTCGGCACCTGTTACCGGACTTGAGCATCTCGCAGGAACCCGCCTGTCCCTGCCAGCACTAATATGGTTCTGATCTAACAGATCAGGGACCATCATGTTTTTTCGATTACCTCCTAAACATTTGTTATGCCTTGAAGTTGGCAGGATAAAACTTTCAAGTTCTGGTTAAGCAGAATAAACAGCGAAGAACAGATGCTACCTGAGCTCAATGTGACTTTCATGTTCTTCTACAAAGCCTTTCCCCTCCCCCCAGTTTCCACACACGCTCTCCCTTAAACACAGATTTAAACAGTGAAATCTCTATTTTTCAGCCCTGAGAGACAGAAAGCTGGCCCACCTAGGCTATTAACTTTGAAATACAATTCTTCATTATTTCCTATCTTTTACAGTCCTGAGATCCTTGTGTTGTAATATTACACTGTGCAGGAATAGTTAATCAGTTTGGAAGGATCAACATCTAAATACGCAAATGGAAACAACAAAACAAAAAACTTGTTCAAACACTTATTTTTATTACTTAAAAAAAAATACTATTTCCACAATACCTAGAGACCCCAAGTGCCAGTGCAGATGGATGTGACAAGCAGGTTTGTGAGTCTGACCCAAACACACAAAGCAAACAGGTTGGGAAGCCAGGAGGGAGGTGGGGAGGGAAAGACACCCCCCCAGTACATGGCTGCACTTAACTTACAATCAGGAGTCTGGTTTACATATATTGTATGACTGGTTTACGAAGCAAGTGAAAGACTACAGAGCTGAGCGTAGTTAGCCTATGGAGAGCGGGATCTCCCTGCTGTAGTGTCAGCTAATATTTCCCTGTATGCTCTTGGAATGCTCTCTTTGGGCTAGAAGTCCCTAAGTTGATTAATTGCCCTCGTTTTCACCCTGTGAAAGAAGAGAGACAGGAAAACAGTGAAATATTTTCAGTGGAAAACATATCTAAATAAAATCAGGAGAAAAATCAATGCTGGTAGTCACCACATAAAAAGCCCTTCAACAGCTGTGTGACAGTAAGGACCAGATGTGGTACAGAAAAGGAAAAAACTCCCCTTTCCTTCTGGGAACCAGCCAGACTCCTGCCTCAACTCAGACCTCCGGGGAAAAGGAGGAGGTGATTTCTCCAGGGGGTGAGGCCTGTGCTTTCTGTTGCCGGGTCTGCCTCCTTCCGCGACGGGTGGCCTGGCATTAGTGCTTATGCAGCCATAAAGTCAGCTGCATTAGCAGCACTCAATTTTGGGACTGGCATGGGGAGGAGGGGGGACAATGGATGGTGGGAGGTGAAAGCTGAGGCTTTTGGGAGCTTCAGGGACTGTGAAAACAGTCTGAGTTTCAGGAAAGTTGTAAAATGAGGCATTTGGGTGCAGACAATACTGTGGGACTTGTGGAGTGGGCAGCCAAAGAGTTTAGGACTGAAATCATAAAGGAAATAACATGTGAAAACACTGGACCATTTAAGGCACACATGTTGAACAATAGGAGATTGTCCTCTCTTGTTCAAGAGATGAAATTGGCCCATAAACTGATATTCAACCCATGACAAAAGGACACTGCAGGTAGAATAGATAAAAAAAATAAAAGAACTAACTTACATATGGAAAGAATCTAATCTGGTAACTAAAAAGCTACAGAAAAATCTAACTGGTTATCTAAAGCATGGCTGCACCAGAGAAGAAGCTATTCCATGTGATGATAAAACCACAGGAAAGCATTAACTATTATACAAGTGTTTACACCCCCAAATCAGCTTAAGGCAGGCGGCAGTTATAAATCTGTACAGTCTGTCACTCATGGCAAGTTCCTGGTGCCAGGACAGGAAATGCCAAAGGCATGAACCAAAGAGCTCAGCTTTTTTTCCGTCAAATAACTCATGAAAGTGGGAACACCAATGGGCTCCACACACAGCAGATCCGTACACACAGAAAGCAAATGGGAGATTGTCTTGGGGAAAACCAGTAACCCAGAAAAAGCCCATGTGCAGTCTGGAGACCCCAGGGACCCCAGGGCAGCCAGGGCTGTGGCATCACCTTACCTCTCCGCCGCCGGCTGTGCTTGCCGCTGGTCCACCCTCTCCTGCCGCCCCCGGCTGCTCGGGCGGCTGCGGCGCTGCCAGGTCCTCCTGCCAAGTCACAAGCGAGACATTTGTCCTTACTGCCACATGCAGAGTCATCACCCTAATCTTAGACAGACTGTTTGAGCAGACTGTGTGAAATGGGCTTCAGCCCTGCACACCCAAATAAAACACTGGGTTCAATAGATGGCAAACACTGCCTGAAATCAATTTTTGTGCAGTTTGTTAGAGCAGGTGTCTATGAAAACACAATTTTTTACAGCCTAGCTTCAGGTCTTTTTCATATCAAAAATCAATTCTTGTTTCTGAAGTTTTCTTTTCCAGCACCAAGACCAGAGCTTTGACTCCTCCAGTGTGAAAAAATTTGGGAGGAACAAATAAATTTACCAGACTATGATCAATCACCCCAGCCTTTCCCTAAGTACTCCTTGCCCAGACTAATACTAACTTCAGATACAGCAGCGTTGTGGTGGCACTGACTTCATGCCTCAGATAAAATTTCTTTACCAAATGAAAAGCTTTCCTTCATATTTGAAGTCCAAGCAGTTCCATAAGCACTTTGGGCTCTTTAAGCTACATCCTCATATCTTCCAGCTACCTTTCTATACAAAGAAAGAGAGAACATGTGTATTATTACCCAGCAATTACGTTACACAGGATTTTTCCATATGGGAAGGGAAGACAAAAGAAAACCCTGAAAACACTGGATGCGCACAAGGGACAGAGGGAAACCAGAAATGTGCCTTTGTGGTATCAGCCAGCAAGAGCAGGAGGAACAGAAATAGCAGGACCTCTACAGTTCAGCCCCAAAATCACAAGGGAACTCTGCCAAAATGACAAAGTTTCTCTGTTCCCTTGGAGCACACATGCACAGCAGCATCCCTAAATTTTTACTGTCTTTTTCCCCTGTGAAGTCAGGACCACCAGAGAAGGAACCTGAGAGACAGATATGACCTAAAGGGAGTTTTGCACAGAAGGGAGACAGGTCTTTTGGTTTCAGTATTTTGGAATCACGAGGCTTTAAAACTTTACATGCATACAGGGCAATATCAAAAAAGACTGCATCCCATAACTTAACAGTGCACATTAGGTCAAAACAGGTTGTATTTTTTTGGTTTGCCTCAAACTGTATTTTAAAGCTTTACAAGCAGAGTTGGTTGTTGGTTTTTTTTTGCTGTTAGATGGAAGGAAAAGAAATGAGGCTCGTGCAATGCAAGTCAGCAACAAGGCTGATGCTTCCTACTTGGTTTTTGGGGATGGGGTCACCAGCTGCCATGAGAAATAGTGAAGTTGAAACAAAAGCAATGGCCTGAGGTGCTGAGCTGCACCAGGAAAATGGGGGCACAGCTCTTCTAAGCACAGCTTTGCACAAGCAGGAGCACCTCCTCTTCCCTGGGCAGGGAGCTCAGCTCTGGCATTGGTGGAAACAGTCACTAAAAAGGGGATCCCTTCCTCAGGATACTGCATCCGAGAGCGATGGGTGGGGCGAGCAGTCCCAGTTTGCCTATTGTCCTGCTTATTTTGTGCCTTGGATTGCTGTCTGCCAGGAGCCTGCTCCAGAGGGATAGAACTGACTCATCCATCTATTTTTAGAAAGGGAAGCGACCATGTTTCTGGACAGTACTTCTAAACTGTGGTGGAGGAACCAGCACAATGGCAGGATGGAGAGGTGTCGGGCCGCATTAGGGCCTGTCGCCTCACAGCCTTTTTCTCAGGCGCTTCCCACCCTGCCCTGAACAGGGAGTGTGAGGTGAGGAAGGGCTGCCTTCTTCAGCCGGGTGTTGGCTGGCTGGGCATTTCTGTGACTAGTCAGGGAAAGAGTAGAAAGAGGGGAACCATGTGATGTGATGGTGTTCAGATTGGATGCAGAGCCAGAAATCCCTGGGTACCCACCCCAGCTGTAACGGTGACCCACAGAGTGATGCTGGGCAAGAGAGCAAGGGCAAAACTCCAGGTCTCTAAAGGACGCCAAGAGCTTTGCCGTTCCTGTCAGTGCCCATCTCCTCATTAAAAGGGACAAAATGTTCCAAGGGAAAGGCATGTTTCAGCCTTGAAGTAATTAGTAATGCTCCTCCTGTTCTTAAATGGCAAGTGGACATCTTTTTCCATGTGAGAAAGTGTGTTTTGTCTTAGAGGAAGTATTTACAACAAAAATAAAAATAATCAGTTTGTTATGGACTGGGTTTTTTCTATATTTTTGTGGGGGAAGAGTTGAATATTTTTGTCTAAAAAACAGAGAAAAATGAAGTAGTTAAACATAACTAGTGAAACGACTTTAGGATTCATTACAGGGATACTATATAAATAAAATACTAAAAATATAATCCAAATCTATATAACATCCATATTTTATAAATTTGTATATAGAATATATATACACTGTGGAAGACATATATAATGCAATATTTCACTAAGGTTATGAAACATAGTTACAGGTTCAGATAGGACTTAATGAAAAACTGAACTAATTAGGACTTGCTATTTATAACAGGCTTCTGGGTTCAGATGTTTTAAGATGTTTTTTAAAACAGATTTTAAAAGTCCACAGATTTAAAAAACAAAACCAAACCAATTTGATTGTTCAGATTCCTCTATTTCACAGGTTCTATGAAATTCCCTTTTTCAGCTCAGCAACTGTGTTTTATGTCTGCCAGCCAAGTCCATACATAAACCAGAATTTATATTCTTATCCATACTATATTATAGGCTGGTTGGGCTTTTTGTCATGCCCCAAAATTCCAAAATAAATAACCTTATCCAACAGAGAAAGCATCCAGAATCTAGATGGTGGATGCTGGAACACTGCTCATCAAAATCTGAACAAATTTAGTGGGAAACAAGATTCCTTTTTTTAATTATTATTATTTTAGGGCTATAAGCCCAGGGAGGTTCACCAACAACCCAATCTGCTGCAGACTTCACAGCCTGCAGTGGGACACAGACTGCATAAAGTGGAGGGAGGCTCGGCCTCCTGTGGTGCTCTCGACCTTGGGCGTTGGAGCAAACGCAATGCTTCTTGGCAGCGTCCCAGACCTCTCCCCTGTAAACCCTCTGGCAACCTGACAGGTCCTATGGACTGGCTGTCCTGGGTGGGTTTCGGGCTGAATGTGCTCGGCGTGATGCTGACAGCTCTGACTAAGAGGTCAACCTGTGATTAAAGTGAGCAGCCCCCTGACAGGATGGACAGATGGGCGCACAGGATTCCTCTGCCTTACCCTACAAATCCAGGTGAGCTCTTGGGGTAGATCTGTTCTCCTCCAGATTACAGCCTGACTCTCTTAGGGTTTCCTGGGGCTGCTTACACAACTAGCACCTATTTAATATTGTTTACATTACTACCCCACAGGATTGCTGGGGCACAGCCTTTAGCCAGGAAGCACATGCACAGTCTTGTAGACTTGAAGGATTCACCAGTGCCACTAACACAGCTTCTCTGCATGTGAAATCCACACGTCTCTGCACACCAGCTAATGAGTCTGGGAGGGAAGGACAGAGAAAGAGCCTGTAGGCAGGGTACCCCACTGTACCCCACCCCATGCTGCTGTTGCAGTCTGTCTCCCCTGCTCCATGGGTACACTGAAGGATACCACTGAAGTGCATCATGCATCAGAAGTACAATGAAGCTCAGCACAAAGGGTGAAACCTGAATACAAAGGAGAAGAGTTTTGCCTGTTTAATCTACTTAATTGCAATGCAGCTTGGCTGCCAATGTCCCTGCTCCTCCCTCTTAGCAGCTCTGCCCTCAGTGGCCTCTTGGATGCCCTCGGTTTTTTTCTCTCTCATAGTGGCAGTTGCCCTGCCCAAACCAACCTAAACAGTGAGGTCACTCATCAGTTTCTGCTTCTAATTCCTTCGGCGCGACTGTCTGCGCGGCGGTGGCGTGGCAGGGTTTAAGGGAACAGAATTGGGGCCATGCACGCCAAGCGTTCGCGTTCGAGGCGTGGAGTGGTTATGAAAGTGATAAGCTGCGGTACGGATGCGCACACGTGCGCTAGATCAAGCGCAGGGAGAAAGGGTGTGACCCAACAAACATGCCTGGTGGTTGCACATAACTGACAACTGCTCCAATAATTAATGGAGTGAAATAAAGAGAAGATCAAACCCAGTTCAAAGTGACAGAGCAGCGAACTGACAACCAAACCAAATACAAACTGACAGGGCAAACACACCTAAAGGGAAGATCTGGGTGGAGGGTGTGGGGAAGCATCAGCAGCTGGGGAAGTTCCTCCAGTCCCCAAGGGACATTTTGTGAGGGGTGTGTGTGTGTGTATACATGCGCTGTTCCCAGGCACGCGGCGTCTGCAATGCAGCAGACTTTGTGCTGTGTCATGCAGACGAAGAATTAATCCTGTTTTGTGACAGGGACATTTATTGGGTGGTTATCTGACTGAAATCCCATCATGTCCACCCTGGGGATGGGTGCAGAGCCACAGACAACATGCATTACTGATGGGGCTCGTTCTTTTGCATATCAGAAAAAGTGTGCCAGGTTTTTAGTTTTATAACTTTGCTATTTTTTACTTCATACTTAAAAACTCCTCCAAAACAGTCAATACTTTCTTGTAGTCCATTATGAGTGACCAGGCTAGTGCCAAAGCCCTACTCGGTGATGCCAACACTACTCGAGGTTACTCCTGTCTGGCACTTGGCATCCATCCGTAGGTGTAGAGTTACTTTAGCCCCATTTCCTTGTGCCTGGCTCCAAGTGCTCCCACTGAGGACAGCAAGGAGTGTCAGGCTGCCAGCTTCCCCACGTGCATCCACGTTTCAGTGCCTGCCATGTTCCTCAAAGAGCGAAATTCTTCCAACATGACACACTCCCCACGGCCAGTTGCCATCGGATACACCCCCATAGCTCGACTACCCTGCAGCTGCTGCCCTGGGCAAAACTTAATCCAGAATCCTTAGAGTTCTCCCCCCAACTTGCTAGTATGTGTCTGTCACCGATCCCAGCTGTCAAACGCACAGATTAAATGTCAATGAGCTCTCCATAATTGATATTAATACTGGGAATGCTGAGCTGAGGACATGCCTTCTAGGCCACTCGACTCCCCAGACTTGAGTCATCCTGTGGCACTGCTCAGTGCTCACCGCGCACTCACACAGATCCCCCTGTGCTTTAACCAACCCCTCTCCAAAGTCAGCAGGGAACAACCCTGGAGATAGCTGAAAACATAAATAAGGCATTAGCAACTGTTCTCTGCAATTACAATGGAGGAGGATGGGATGGAGCACGAACAAGCCTCAGGACAAGACAGAAAATCTCCCTCAAACTTCAGGGGCTGGAATTTTGTGCATCATTTCAGGACTGCACCGTTTTAACAGTAGGTATTTATCTTATAGACATCTAACAGCTACACCCTATCGCTCTTCTTAGTGCATCTCCAGTGGGTCTCTCAAATGCACAGCAGCACCTGGTGCCGCTCTGGCCGTATTTCCATAAGCAAACTGCACAGTGCTACAGGAGCAGTCTGGAGGGAAAGCTGCTGGTGCCCAGAGCCCAGCATGGCCCCGCTGCTCCTTTCAGAGGCTACCCACAGGGGCAGCTCTGGCCCCATGGCCATCAACCTCAGCCATTAGCAGCTGGGACGCATGCTGTGCATATGGTGCTCAATCTTCTATGTCATCGCTATCCTAAAGGTATCTAGCACCTGGAGTATGTTGAGTGAGGATAACTATGGGATTTAAACTCCTAATCTAAACTGAATTAAGATAGTAGAGTAAATGACACAGAAACAAATGCTTTTGCTGACTTTCCTTCTCCTATGACTCTTTCTGCATTGCTTTTCTCCTCCTGTTTTCATTCTGCTGCCCACCTCTGCTATTTGGCATGACACCATGTTGCACCATCCAAAGCGGTCTCCTGGCCTCCTTATTTAGTCTGCCCTTCGGCATGTGACACTTGTCCCTTTTTTATCTTCTCTATCAATCCCTAGTTTAACTCTAAGCAGGCAGACATCAACAGAAGACACCAGAGAGACAGTTCAGATGCTTAACTCCTTCACACTCTGGGAAAGTTGTGGCTTTAGCATATTGCCTGCATTCTGCATAATCACGAGCTATTACTAGGTGAAGGAATCACAGATCTTCTAGAGGAACTACCTGCACAAGGGTCAAAACAGAAAACATCGACTGGTTTGAGCTCCGAAATGACTGCCTCTAAGTTGCACCTCATCAGCCCTTTAGAGGGCCTTTCACTTAGGATGAAAGGGGAAGAGGATTGCTGCTGCTCACTCCTGACCAGACAGTGAGGTGGGTTGGGATCTGCAGGACAGATTCCTCCCATCAGCAAATTCCTAGCTGTGCTGGGGCAACCACCCTGAGCCTGGTCAGTCAAGAGGTACAAGGGGGTAGTGTGGTCTCATGGAATTGGGAACCGCTGCTTGCACTCCTGCAGCCTTTCTGCTGTTCCCAGTGGGCAGAGAGATTAATCTTATCCCAGGGGCTCAGCAGAACTCCTCTATCTGCCCTTTTCACATGCTTTCAGGAGGTCATTTTGCGTCACTCCTAGCTGCTGTTCTCCTCTTTTGTTAGACTATTCTCTCAGGATTTATACGCTGCGTAGAAGTTTTGTTTCACATCACAATGTGTTTACATGCAGGTCAGGAAATTCATCAGCCAACTGTCTGAACAATTAAAACAATTTTGGCCAGCTCACTTTGCTTTGATTCTGGGCTTAGGTTGGTTGTGACTCATCTAGCTCATGTCGCTCTCAACGCTACTGAGCGCAGCCCTCTGAAGAGGGGTAGCGCAGCCAGCCTTACCCAAGAACAGCCAAACATTAGCCTGGTGTACTCTACAAATGGTTGCTGTTTCTTACAACCCAGTGAAAGCATCTTCTCTAACGATCAACTTCGCCTTCCCCTAGGGAGCTGTTCTGCTCCTTCACATGCCCCTTAATCCCCTCTCTTGAAGCAGCCCAGTTTGTCAAAAGGTGCTGGAGGACAGGAGACGCCTTGTCTGAGTCTGGCTTAATCCGGGCACAATTTGGGTCACGAGGGCCTTTGTCAACAAGGGCTTGGTAGTGGTCAAATTCAGCACAAAGCGGAGCAGAAGGGTCAGGCTCTCTGCTGGGATGGGCTCTGCCTGAATTGCTGCTGCCATCTGCTGCCTGCGGAGCTGCCGGGGCTGGGGCTGAGCCCCCACACATCACAGCGATTAACACGTCCATCTGACAGCAAGAAAACACTTATTTTTCTCCTGTGAGGGTGGTCAAGCGCTGGCACGGGTTGCCCAGAGAGCTTGTCTAGTTTCCATCCATGGAGATGTTAAAAATCCAGCTGGACAGAGTCCCAGGCAACCTGCTCTCACTGACTCTAAGGCTGCTGGACTAGATGATCTCAAGAGGTCCCTTCCAAACTAAACAATTCTGTGATTATTTATTATTATGCTCTAATATTAAGGAATATATAGGAGCAGATATCATGGAAAGCCTCTCAGTATATATGTAAAACCATCAACTGCCACTGTTTGCAGGTATTTTAAGTGTAATCCAAATACAACTCTTTCGTCCTGCACATCACTGGAGAAACAAACGTACCTTTTTTACAACTCCTGTAGTGGCCACGATGGTCTCTGCTCCTTCTACGGTCTTGTTCGCCACTGTGTTCACGCTGGCTACTACTGCTTCTCCCACCACGTTGGCCTGCTCTTTGGTCTTCTCAGCAACTGGGATTTCAAGAAAGGAGAAAGGCAATGAGCTAGGCATGACCAAAAGGCAGTCAGATCTATGATGCTATGGATCTGTGACTTTGTGAGTCTAAATTCACTGGGACCAATTGCAAATGATTGCACCAAGTTAAGAGAATACATTTGCCCTTACTTGGATTTTTTATATGACATCATGTCTGGATTTAGATCACGTACATAAGGGGTTTGTCTGGCTCAAAGTGCTGCTCAGAGAGCAGGGCTGCAGCCTGTCAGTCTTTGTGTGCAATTGGAGAACTAAAAGTTCACTGTAAGACCCTAAGGGCCAGTAGTGTAAACAAGGTATTTTGCATTGTAGGCTGTCTACAACCTCTCTCCAGGTAACTTCTTTTTGTTTTAACACACCCAGGGAGAAAAAAAAAACCAAAAACCAACAACAAACCAAACAAGAAATTCAGCCACTCTCCAGGGAAAGGATCCATTAATACCTCTTCAAGGCAGTCCAGGTGGCTTGTTAGCATACCTGGAAGGATCCCTCAGGGTCCCTAGAACTGTGACTGTTTGACAGGAGTATCTGTTTTGGCCCAACAGAACCCAATGCAGGTAAATCCTCTCTGCAAGCTGGGCAGAGCTCTTGGCATTGTGAAATGTCTAAATTGCTGTGAATCATCCAAGTCTGCCAAGCTACACTCATTAGATTTTTTTCGACCTGCTCTACTGATCAAATATTTTCTCCCATCCACGTGGACCACAAATGCCAGACCCTGAACTGTCGCTCCTGGCAAACACCCTCCCTCCATTCAGCAAACAGAAGTTCACACAGCTCAGTGGTGTCCCCCAGAGCCTTTCCATCTGGCAGGAACGATGCCCTTATCACAAGGTCCAGCAGCACATCACAGATTTCCACGTCCTCCTTGTGACTGTGCTCTTACCTGAGGTCACACTTTGCACTACACCTTCCTTGGTTTTGGTACCTGTGAAAGGAAACACATAGTCTGTCAGCACAACCTGGCACAGATGTGCAGTGAGCTGCTGGCCCCCTCTGCTATGACACCAGCCATTCACACAGCCCGCGGAAGGGACCAGCTTCCTTCCCCAATAAAGTCAGTGAGTACCTTGGGAGTTGGATAACTTCAACTGCAAATTGTCTGGAGAAGCCTAGACCAGAAAATTCTTAATTATACCACACTGAATTAAGAAAAATTGCTCCTGGAATCTTAAAAATAAAACCCAAACCAACCCCAAAAAGAACACACACACCCCCCAGCCCCCCTAACAGAAAAACAGTCAAGTGTGGGTAAATGTAGATTCCCATTTGGGTGCCTCAGCCCAGGCCACCATTGCCTGTTCCAGTAATAAAAGAGAACACAGATGTTTTCAATGCTAATTATGAAAGCACACCATACATACACTGTCGTTTATCTCGCTGCTCTCGAGGCAGAAAAGCTATCAGGATGTGAGGGCATTCAGTCTGCAACACAAGCAACCCTTAAGGAATAATTCATCTCTGCAGTTCTCCACCAAGCTCGAAGTGACCTGCCATACATCCCTCCTATTTGCACACTGCAGCACGTATGTCAGACCATACAGTCGACAGGCAGTTGATGCACTATTTAGATGCTTTTTCACATTACAGAAATAAAAGCTCACATTTATCTCTGCTGGAAGTTAAACAAGCGTGCACCAAAGTGCTCCACGAGTCCCACCTTACTGCACTCACGCAGGATTTGTACGAGTTTCCCATGCAGATACAACAAAAGGAATTTTATGGCCAGCTGTCAAAATGATAAAAATAGCCAGGCAGATCTTTAACTCCGGAGGTACTGGGGCATCCATGGGTGTGGTGGGAGAAAGTGGCTACAGACCCCACCTCCCTCACATTAAAGCCAAACAGGTGCCATGCCCTGATAACAACAGATCCTGCCCAGCTCTGGCCTGCCTGATACACATTACTGAGCGCAATTCACAATTGTTCATTTATTTTTGGTGGTGATAAGGGTTGCCTGGGGCAGAACACAGCTGTTCTCCTACAACATGCCCTCAGTGTCTCACTCCACCCTCCCAAACAGTTAAAACCAAAGCGATGAAGTCTTTGTACTTTATGCTGCTGCACAGTGCGACTCCTAATGATGCATAAGATATGTGTGCGCTGCCGTAACCTGGATTTAGTAACAATGCCCACGATAAGACAGATGTGCACAGCAGTGAGCAGCATGGATGCAGGTCTTCAGCCATGGACTTGAGCTCCTCAACAGGCCAAACACACACAGTTTGAATCAGGTGCCATCCTGCTTCAGTTTTCCTGCCGTACCATTCCAATAGAATCATAGAATTTTTTAAGTCTGGAAATGACCCCTAAGATCATCCAGTCCAACCAATAGAAGGCTACCACAGTATTGACTTGACAGACAAGATCTTCTCATATCAGACACAGATGTTCAAGCTTAGCCTTTCCTTGCTGATTGTTGGTCAAGGAGCAGTTGTTAGGTAAGCAAAGGATACTTTGCTGTACTAGCCTTGCACACATCTCAGTTTTGCAGTAAACATGCGGAGACAAAAGCTGTACTTCTATATTATTATTTTTTTAACCAGACTTTTGATTTCAGATGAATATCTGGGCTCAATTTTTTGCTGGAGTAACTGGGGGAGGAAGGGGGAAGTGGGTAGGTGCCGTATTTTCTGGTGGAAAATAATTCTGGAAAGGAGAAATGCAGGTAGGAGAAAAATACCCGAATCCATTTCACGAAAGAAGCAATGGCAGTGGGCAGTGCCATGCCGCAGCTTGGGGCGAGCTTGCCTCATCTCCTGACCCTGTCTCCTGGCCACACCCGATGATGACTCAGGCTCAGCATCCATTATGCACCACATGAAACCTGACCTTCCCGTACCCTTGCCAGCAGCCCGCATCTGTTGAATCAGAAAGCAATCACCTGATGCTCAATCTCATTTCACTCATTAGTTCTTGCCTGCAGCCTGAGTACAGAGGATTAAAAGTTCAGACATCCTACCTCTTCTGAGTGCTGTGAGTCAGCTGTAAGAGCTTTGGAATGGCAAGGGGGTGTCAGTGGTGGGGCCATGGGACAAGGTCTGCAGTAGAAAGGGTGCTGTGATGTTCCCCAAGTCCTGCAGGAGTTCCTGCTGGGGCCACTTTGTTTAAGCAGAGCTTTGGGCACTGGGGCCTTCTGTGACATGCATGATCTGGAAAACTCTAAGTGTGCTCTTTGTCAGGCTTCCTGAATTAGTCTTAGGCAGCACTAATGACCTTATATCCAACACGGATGCAGCTTTCCATTAACTTCATTAATTAGCTTCAGCATCACTTATCACCTTAATTAAACCAAATAAAAAAGACAGCCCCCACTGAATCAACTCCTGGATACACATTAACTGCACAAGACCCAGAGGTTGACCCAGAGGTGGCTGCAGTTTGGGGGGCAGACTTCACTAAGCACAAAAATCACCCCTGCCACAGGCTCGCCCTCTATCCGTGGCTTTCCTCAAGTCAGGTGGCAGGCAGGATACATTTCTTCCACCCTAGGTGCTGGGTTTTTTCCTCCCTCTCCTGGCTTTCTGAAAAAAACGTCTAACTTCAATCCAAGTATTATCTCCTGCTAGTATCCAAAGATGGATGTATGTTGCTTGGATGGGGCTCGGCAAAGGATGGGACAGGGAAGGAACATTTCAGGTCTCTGATTAACCCTTCGTGCAGCACAAGTAGCCTACTAATCATTCCAGATCTAACCCATACACCTAGCCTCCACCTTCTCTGCTCATTTAAAACCAAATTCCCTGAGCTAATCAGCATCTGGCCTTTACGACTATTCCCCAAAGGGCTGAGCACCCCACAGTGTGCAGCAGGAACTGAATCAAGCCCAAGGCAAAGCACAATCCAGCGCATGACAGGGCAGGAACAGATGGTGTATCAAAACATGCAGCAAAACAAAACTAAGAAAAGAGAAAGCATTTCATCTTCACCTTAGTCGTTACCTGATTCTCATTCAGAGATTCAGGTTTCAAGAATGCTTTCAGAAAGCTTTTCTGAAGAGGTCAGACCTCATGAGCAGAGTCTGTGCCTCATGGTTGTGCAGAAATGAAAACCAGGTCGCAGCATGGGGATGTACACACAGAGGTGCAAAACATGCCTGAACAGAGATGTGAGGAACTACATATGGAAATATGGAATCATCCTTTCAGACATCACTCACATCAGGAGGCAGCCACAACAGTGGGAATGCCACAACTTAACACCCAGCTGTGATGTTTTGGAGGCTGGTGTTTCAGTTACTGTGCTTAGTTTAATTATTTATTTCTAAGGATGCTGTTTACCGTTTTTCTTGAGAGTCAGATTCAAACTGAAATGTGAACTGTCACATCATTCACCTACAGCATGCCAGCAGTTGAGTGTTTGACATTTCAAGGTGAAGACATTCCCAAACCTGCTACATATAAAATTTGTATTATATTACTTTTGTACCTTTAATAAAGGTACAAATACATACCTGTTGCTGGTGTCCATTGTTAAAACAGCTGGGTTTAAGTACAGTGGCTACACACAGCTGTGGATGTTGCAGCAGGATGGCAGGAAGAGCTCACACATAAACTTCCCTACTAACAAGTCCCCAACCCCTCTCACATCCAGCAAACAAGAAGCTGCATGAGGTGTGGCAATCAGCACTGAGGCAGCAAGTCTTGGGCACTGATGACTCCGTAGATTTTATGGTACCTGGAATATTTGGCCATCCAGCCGTGTAATTGCATGCACCAGATAGTGGAGATAGCAGGTTTCGAGGGTGACCTTGAAGGGGAGGCTTCTGAAAGAGCAGATGAACTGTGAGAGGTCTCTGGCAGGAGATCAGACATGCCCATCTCCAGATCCTATCCTTTGGGCAAAGCCAACCGTGTGTCTCTCAGAAAGCAAGATCAATGTGTGCATGGGGAATGAAGCAGGTGGGTGAACAAGGGAAGGATTTGGGGATAAAACAGTATGTGTGGCAGGGAAACAGATGCATCCTGCAATCCCCACCTAATGCTGCTGGCCCCTCTCGGGGACCACCTCAGTATCTCTCGCGCAGCGTGGAGGCGAGGCGGAGATCAGCAGTGGCTGGAGAGCGAGTGACTCACCCTGCAAGCAATCAGTGAACAGCCCTAAGAGAAACCTTCCACCCGGGCACCTGCCCCCCCACACCACATTAGTTCTACCTCCCACAGGTAATGGACATTTCTAAGTCTAAATTGCAGTTGGGGAAACTGAGGCACGGGGAGGGCACAGCACCCCAGGATTACACAGCCACTCTGTGACAGAGCTGACTTCCAAGCTTCAGCCACGGTATAATTTCCTCAGACTTTCTCAGAGACAATCTATGTGGCAAGTTCATGCTCAAATACAGATTGAAAATAGTTCTCTCTTACCCACATACATCACCCCCTCTTTAGTCTTCTCTGCAGCCTCCGTCACTCCCTGCTTGGTCTTTTCTGCAGCAGCCACCACACCTTCTTTAGCAATAGAGAAACCTTTCTTAAAGACATCCATTCTCGTCGGTTGCGAGGGTATTACCTGGCCGGTCTGAGGGAGGGACAGCAGCAAAAGCCAGAGCCAGACCAGGACTGCGATAGGCAGCCTTACCCTCGGTGGTACTTGGTTTCTGTGGCAGCTTCTGCCTTTGCTCTTACTCCTCCTCTGGATGAAGGCAGTGTGGCAAACCTCACAGACCTCGCTGTCTCCTGTTGATGAAGTGTGCTGCAGTGTAGCCAATGCCTGTGAGCAGCTGATACTGAAATATTAATGATACGGGTCTGCTCGGGAGGATTTAAGAAGGGAGGGGCGCCAATGGATGACATGGGTAGGTACGGGACTATCTGGAAGATTTCCAGACAGATAAAGCTTTTAAAATATACTGCAATGCTCACACTCAAGGATGCTCTCATGTGAGGAGGGAGAGTTTTATCTGAGGAGCTGAGTTCCTGGAAGGGCATCATCTCTTCGAGGCTGCAGCAGGAGGCAAACACAAGCACTCTGGGGTTCCCAGAGGGTGGACAGCTTGTCAAGCTGGTGGTGTTCGTAGCAGACAAACAGGGTCAGGTTTCTTGGTGCGGCAGTTACCAGAACCCACAGCCCTGCACAAAATGGTAACAAGAACGTTATTTCTAGTAAGTAGTGAGAGTAAAGGGAACCAGCTAAAGCTTGGTGCTCAAGCGAAGGGAGGCGGGAGTCCCGCTTGCTATGTCTGTCGCTTCGGAAGGCTTTTAGCATAAATTAAGGTTTCTGCTTGGCTGTACATCCCATTACAATGGTTCATTTCTGAACCAACCCCTCAGATACCTGTTGGGGGAAATCCTGTTTCCTATTTGTTTCTCTGAGTTGCTATAGACAGAGCTGTGCTCCACTGCTGCAGAGCGAGACACTTCACACTGAACCCATCACTCGTGTCGGAGGTCCGTGCTGCAGAGCACAGCGGGGAGAGAAAATCATCCAGTGGAGAGCTGTCTGGGAAAGTCTGACAGTCTGCACAGAGCATCCACCCAGCCTCAAGGCTGCACCAGGAAAGAAGACCAAAAATGTACACTCGTTAGTCACCACTGGACATTGTAATGTGCTTACTGTTGAACTCAAGATAAATTGCTTTCTGGAGTAGATTCCGAGTGGCCCAAACCAGCTACTGCCCCACTAACAAAGTGAAATTCAGTGCAAGCACCTGTGAAAGCGATCGCTGGTACAACAAGGCGATTATTTGTCTTTATCATTATTTAATAATTAATTACAGGCACCATACCAGAAACTGTGGAAGCCAGGGAGCATCAGACTCTGAGCACAAACCCTGGCCAGCTCTGGCTGCCTTTCCTTTAGCAGGCAAGCAGAGTATGACAATCAGCACGTCAAGTGCGTTACGGCAGGGTAACACACCGCAACATCACCAATGCCGCAAGTCATCAGCCGGGAAGGGTCAGGTTGGGATTGGCCTCCACAGAAAAGAAAAAAGCCTGGGCAAACCCTGGCATGTCTGTACATACACCCAGGCATGTACACAACCACAGTGCTTACTGGGGAGGTAAGAACAGTTTTTTAGGTTTTGGGAGTAGCTTTTTTTTTACTCCATATGGAAACAATTGAAAGACTGTTGATCTGGAAAAATAACATAGAGATTTCTTAATCTTTTTCTCATAGATAGGTCTGCTTACTTAAAAATGATGAGAAAATTTCCATTTGCATATAGAGAGCCAAATCCCTGACAGACTATAATAAATTTATCAGCTGTTAATTAAGAAAAAATGTGCAAGACTGAGAGGAAGGCCACCACCACACGCCAATTACTGTAAGAGCTCTTACTGCCTGTCCTAAGGTTCCCAACAAGGAGTAAAAAAGGTTTTCCTTGACATCTTTTAGAACTTCCTTTAGGTGGCTAACTGATCCCTCCCCAAAGCAGACATCTGGAGCTTGTCTCTGCTTCCAGGGTATTCCTTGATCAGAGATATCCACATATTATTGCATAACCCGAGGTTTAACCTGGCTGCTCCCACAGCCAGTCACAAGACCCCCATACCCCCATTTCATTAGACATGGGGACAGGAGTCTCGTTCTCCCTACATGTGGTAAAAAGTGAATTTGCCATTTTTGGGGAAAATTGCTGCAGGACCCATTTACTCTTTCACTAGGGTTTTGAAGTGAGTTAAAGCAGAGCACAGAGCTTCACAGGGTTATGGGCTTTACTGACATTTTCAGTAGAATGCCTAGTCTGATAAACCAGAGCAAGAAGCATATTTTGATTTTGTTAAGCTATTGTTCTGTCATTGTGACTTGTACAATTGAACTGTACATAGTTTGCATTGCTATAAAAGGCAAAAAATACATGAAATATCAAGCCATGTTGGGATGAATCATCACCAGACTGAATTAGCTGGTCCTTGAGCGGGATACTCCTTTCCTGCCTTCTCCTCTCCTGATGACCTTCAGAAAGAGCTCCCAAGAGGCATTTAAACGCTGCTGGATCACTCCCAAGGCAGCAGGCAGTTTGCACAGGCATTGTTTTACCTTGAAACCTTTTTAGGAAAGCTCTGGACTCAGGACAACATTGTAGGTGATCTACATAGGGCAAGCATTAATATCGGCTCCTAAATGTTTGCAGTCACCCCATGGCAACTGCGGCACTCTATTTCTATTCTGAGCAGAGGATTCAATCCTGACTTGTTGTCAATCCTGTGTCAGGTGAACTGAAGAACAGGAGCTAATGTAAGCAGCTGTGGCTTTAAGATTTTGCTAGGTTCTCAGCTTTGCATCTGAAAACCAATTTTTGCGTTGTATTGGATAATATAGTCACAGCAGCTAAAGAGAAACTCTTCCAGTGGGCAACTGGGAGAACCCAGGCTCCCATCTCACATGGCAGCAACCTGATTTTCCCTATTGTCTACCTTGGTACACCTGGCATAAGATGGTTAAGCTGGACATTAAGTTCCCAATTGTCTTCAGTTTGATTTATATCACTTCATAAACAAATTCACATCTCAGAAACATTCAGATGATCTGCATAATACCAAAAGAAACCTTTGTCTTGGTATGTGCAATGACAAAGCACCCAACCATTGTTCATTTAAAGCCTGAATTCTGGCTGCTTTGGCTTGTCCATTGAGTCTCCCTAGCAGTGTTCAAGGCCAGGTTAGATGGAACTTTGGGCTACCTGGGCTAGAGGAGGGTGCCTTTTCCCATGGCAGGGGGTTGGAACTAGATGGGCTTTGAGGTCTCTCCCAATACTGGCGGCCAGTATCTAGAAGCAGAGCTGCACAATGTGTGCCAGTAATTCTGGAATGTGGACAAGAGAAGTCTAACTGAAGCCTACCTATTCCATAGGTAGCATAGGCGCAAGGAGAAGAAAAGAACGCCAGGCAGAAACCAAGAATCCCTGTCCTCTACAGCCTGATGACTTCTTTGCATCTGCAACAGATTAAAACCAGATTTCATTTAATTCGTGTCTCTTCCCTCTTGATTTGTCCAGTTGCTGGTTACTCCACGCACAAAAACCTTAACCTCGTCCTTTTAACGATGAACTTACACTGGAGACAGATGACAAAAGCCTCTTGCTGGATGAAAGGAGTGGGATTTGGTCACGTTCTATTGAAGTATATAAATGGTATATGATGTTGGAAAGACAGGTGAGGAAAGGAAAGACAGACTGCTTTTGTGGCTGGTATATATCCTATGTTCAGGAAGTTTTTGTGTGGAGAATAATACAGACATTAATAGGATCAAACCTTGCTCTGTATAAACAAACCCCCACCCCCCCCCCCCATCCTTCCATTTATGAAAACTTCACAATGCTGAAGAGAGAACTGTCTCAGACCATTCGTTTTCATGCCCAAACGAAAACAAGCAGTTCTGTCTGACATCCTCTTGGCAAACAGTTTAGGACTCAGATCCCTGCATGTACCTTTGCATAGCTAATGAGTAATTTCCTCTGCCAGGGAACGAAGAGCGCGAAGGCTGATGGACGAACCATCTTTAAGACACACATACAGCGAGCAGAGGGCTGCCAGTAAGTACAGCAGCCTTTAGTGACTGATCTCCACCATTGAATGCCACTGACAGCGACTGAGAGAACTCATAAAAATACAAGTCAACAAGAATTGACCTTCCTCCTCTGAAGGAGAGACCACTGGGAGGAATTGCTTCCTAGCCCAGCAGCTGCTCTCCTGACACACTGGTCCCTGCACTCCCCTTCCCCAGAGCTGCTGCACAGGCACGTGAGCGCATCAGCAGCGCGCAGGGAATGAGACAGCGTTTTCCAGAGCTGAAAACCAACGCCTAATGAGAAGTTATCCCCTTGCTGTGCAGCTATCAACAAACCCGGCCTATTCATCTTCCCAGACATAAAATCCTTCCAGTTATTCAGACTGCTTCAGAGACTTAGAGCTGGAATCTATGAATCTAAAGGAACACATACTTATTAAAATAAGTCCAGCTCTTTAAACATTCTTTTTCCATGGCTTGGTGGTTTGGTTTTTTTCCTTCGAAATACCGAGGTTCTGAATTTAAGGCTATAACAGACTCAAGAACATTAGGGAGCAGCCAGTGAATCTGGAAAGATATAAAATATAAAACGGAATCTATTCACTGGAAATTTAATTTCTATGGGCTCTTAGTCCAGAGAGAAACCGACCAGAATAGAAAGCACATTTGCTATCCAAGTGCGTACAAGGCATTGAACCAGCATGTTGTTTGGCACCACTCACTGTGGCCATCCATGTCCTAAACAGAAAGGGGCTAAGATGAGATTTTACATCTTATGCTGATTGTCCAGAAGACGGCAACACTATTTGGCAACTTAGTTATGAAATTGCAAATGGGACATTGAACTCTTGGGGCAGGCAACATTGGAGGGGGTTAAGAGCTGTGGTCAACATAAGTGGTTATAATTACCAGACAAGGCTACAGTAGTCACAGCCCTTGTCTACAAGGATGAACTACATAAGGATGAATCTGCTCGAACGGGCAATATCAACTCTCTCAAGACTGAAAACATGTTGAGGAAGCATTTCTCAGAAATACTTTGGGGAAAAGTATTTTCATGTTTAAGGACAGAGGAAAAAAAAAAAGCCAGAAATGACTGACAAGGTTGGGTTTTTTTGCAACAGTTACTCTTAGAACTGCTAGAAACCACTGAGAGGTATCAAGGCAACTCCCAACATTTCTGCATTGTTATTACCACGTCACTTCCTTATAGGGTTTCAAGCATATGTTTGGAGCAACACCTATTTTCAAATAATTTCCTTAACTATGGTTTCAATTCCATTTATCTCACCCATTTCTTCCATTCCAGCAGTGGCATCCAGCTCCATAAGTTACACTAAGCCTAAACTAGGCAACTGAACGGTGAATAGGTGTCTGTGGGGATTAGCTGGTGCACAGCAGAGTTGTGCATCCTGTGTATACCTCCCAGAAGAGACTGACCTCAGAAGGCAAGAAGCAAATCACTATGGCAGACAAGCTTCTATGTCTGTCTTACCCCGTTCCCCACTGCAGCACCAGCTCAAGAGAAAAGGGGCAAAGTTGGGATTTATCTTGTCACTGCTTAACTCATACCTGTTTCTCTGTGGATGTTAGGACAGAAATCTTACAGCTCAGCCTGCCAGGAAATCAAGTGTCATGATCCAACAGCATAACCTGAGCAGACACCCCAAGTGAGGACAGTTGTTAGACAGAAATCTGACCCAGGGCCCTTTAGGTAAGGAGGATCCTTTGAATAATTCATACCTTCTGCGTGCTCACAGCAGCACCCTACACTGTGCCCATCACAAGGAAAGAGATGTCAATCCTCAGCATGCTCAATATTTTAACACCTTTCATAACTGTGGCCAGCAAGTCAGGCTAAATTATTAACTTTCAAATGGCTGAGCACTCTGTGCCTCCAGATTGCCATGCTCGTAGGTAGCACCGAGGATGGCAAAAACCATTGCTCCATCACTCAGGACGTACCACATCCGCAAAGAAAAAAGATCTGATGGATGAATTAAAACTAAGTGGAAAGGCAGATGTTGAAACAGAGTCCAAAAGGTTTGGAAGTAGGTCATGAGTAGGATGACTTCAGTATCCATAGCACAAAATCACTTGTCTGTGAGCCATGATCAGACGGTGGTTCTGATTTTAAGGCTGTTGTTTGCTTTGTCTCATGGTTGTTTCAGTTCCTTCCCAATAATAGGTCTCAGCAAGTAAACAACCATACCGCTTAGGTCACATCCAGCTACTTGTAGGAGAGGCACATGTGTATGCGGAACACGGCGCACAGACCATTCGCACATTAACATGCGTTACAGCAGGATGCACACAGTTCTGAAATAAAAGCAGCCGGAAGGAACAGAGGGAAATTGCTGATTTCTTTAGTCTTCAGACCAGAACTTATGATTTCATCTCCCTGGAAAAGTGAAGACAGGGGCAGGTTTTGCACTTAAATTTATGAAAATCTTTCTCTGCTTTGCCCCATGTGCCACCATCCCTGCTCCTGGCTCACCTGTTCTTACACAGCGGTGTCCGTCATGGGCAGTAAGGGCAGTTCTGTAGTTTTCTAGGTTCTTCTATTAGCCTAAAAGAGAAGCAATCAGAAGGAGGGGGTTTCAGAGCCAACCGTACACAAGTAGATGCAAATCCACAGCCTTTAATGAAAAAGTCTTTCCAAATCCTAGAGATGATATCCTGTTTTTCAGCTGGCATTGGAATGACTCCAGAAAAGCTTTACTTTTAATGCTTGGCAGGACATACTGAATTTCAGGCTGTGCATCTCCTCAAACTGAGACATGATCCTGCACCTGAATTTCCATCTATTTTGTCAGTGGAGCACCTTTCTCCCTCATTTTAGTCTTGAAAATGACAGAAAGCATCTCCCTGCAAGGCCACGAGGAAAGAAAACACAGTTTATATCATCAACAAAATTAAGAGCACCACCATTAAGCTATTCAAAACCAGTAATAAAACCACATCCAACCTGTCTGTTTTTTTTTTTTTTTAAAGCCATTGGGGAGAGGTGGCAGGGGTACCTCTTTACATCAGCTCTTAGAAAGTGGGGTTTTTGCAAAGGCCACTGAGAAATGGATATTTTTAAGCTCTTTTTTGCTGTTTGTTTACTCTGAACAAGGTAATGGCCACAATTTGTTGTACACACCATGAATATTCTGACACTAAAGCCCAGGTATTTCAGGCTTTAAAAAAAAGTGCAGGTGCTGGAGCAAGCAGGTCTGTGACATTTTCTGGCACCACAACGAGAGTCTGTTACACCACTCAATATTTTCTTTCCTTTCTTTTCTCTTCCTTTCCTTTAAAGCTAACATCCCTTTCCTGTGCTTGAGGGAGAAGGCAGTTGATAAAAGCCGAGTTCCTGTTCAGAGATAAGTTTAGAAGGCAGCCAAGCTCAGAGGTTCCTTGAATAAGCTATATTCCTACCACCTTTTTTTCCCTGCTCTGCCAGAGACGCTTGAGCCCCACACAGGAACCAGACTCACATTGTTCGACAGCCACGGACATTTCCACAGTAGCTGGGAGGGTCGAAAGCTTTTTCCGCTCTTTGTTACAGTTTGGTGTTTTTTTCCCCTTCCTTCTTCTAACTTTCCAGTTAAAGAATATTGCCAGCACATTCCTGAATTAATCCAGGCTGAGCTTCAGAGGAGAGAACAAGAGACAGGTGTAACTGGGTGGGGAAAAGCCCCAGGATGCTAGTGAAGCTTTTGCTCCTCTGTAATACGATAGGATTGGTAGAGCTGGTCAAGCACTCAGACCATCACGGGTACCGTGATGGGTCAGTGCACAGCTCAAAGCCACGAATCGATGAGACCTCTGCGTATCCCCAGAGGCAACCTCTGTCGCACGAGGAAGAAGGTTACTGGGAGGCAGAAGGGCTCAGGGAGGATACCCATGACCACCCTTCACACGGGATCTCCTCACATCTGGAAGAGGATTTTGAAGCTGCAAGCCCACAGTCACGAAATGGGTAAGTACCACAACGTGTCCGTCTTACATGTAGCGATAGGGCGATCCTGCCTGACACCTTTTATATCCTGTCCATGAAGGACTATTTGCAGTAGATGCTTCTCATGAAAAATCCATCAGTCTTTAGGGATCGATCTATATTCAGACAAGGGAGGGGTTTAACATTTTCCCTATGGAAACAAAATAAAGCTGAATTGCTTGTGGAGGATGAAACCAGAGCTGAGCTTGGTTCTTTGTCCTGGTCTGAGACGACGGGATGGGGTTATGGGTCTGGTCACATCTGGCAGATATGCAGCCTTCCAGTTCTGCTGCAACACCACGAAACAAAGCAAAACAAAACGCTTTCTAGCAAAGCAGAATGAGATGAAATGAATTTACTGAGTCTGTCTCATCACAAACCAATGCGGATCCCTTTTGCTGACCCTGGAAATCACTGGAATGTGCCTGGCTGCAGACTTGGGCCTTGGGAACGGAGAGAGAAAGAGAGTGACAGGATGCCAGCAAAATAAAAATAGTGAGGAGTAAATATAACAAAGTAAGGAAAAACAAATAAGCACGAAAATTACTTGAAATTCCATCCCCCCAAAAAAGTTTTTCATGACAGTGAAATGCTTCTCCAGGTAATCTATAGCTGAAGAGCTGCCATCCCGGGTGGGAAAGGCGTGTTCTTCACCAGAAAGATTTCCAAACACAGTGATTTCTGTGAGTTTTACGGGGCATGTAAGTAGGTCTCTCAATGCTTAAAATAGATGAAAACCAAGCAGGACAGTGAATGAATCTTTTATAGCCCTGATGGATGGGTACACTGCAGAGCCCTGTTTGGGAGAGCTGAAACAGCAGCACAGCGAGTGCTGCTCAGTGCTTTAGGATGCCCCAGTGTTTTTCTCTTTAAATGCTCCCAAGGAAAGGAAAAAAGGAAGATGGAAAGAGACTATAAAACCTTGTTCATGTCATGCTTCCCTTTCATACAAACTAAAGTATGCAATGGTGTTTCTAATCTCGTCTGCATGTAAAATTTAGGTGTCCCTTCTGCACGTAGCATGGTGTATTAAAACCTTATGGTCCTGCATAATACTACATGTTCCTGCAAATCCGTACCTCCCACCATTAACCTTTGGTAATTTTCTAAAGCCAGTAAGTGATGACTTCCAGTTTTTTGTGATGGGTAGTGTCCGATAGTGACATGCACTAGTCATTCACCAACTCCTGGTTAACGCATTTCAGACACCGTCAGAGGAAGGAAAACAAAACCCAAGTGGTACCCTGGACTTTCCCCTTATACTGCAAAGTGGTGATCATTTGATTTGTTGAAATGCTGAAAGCATTCTGAAAACTTTAAGGACTATGAAAATTCAATGGTGTATATAGGTGCACACACAGGTCAGCAAGATGCTGTAATACACTGTCCTAAGAGGGATTTCCTTCTTGGTGATGTAACTTTGTTCAGCACCAGCTTGTGTAATTCAGCTCAGCACTGGCTATTACTCATCCTAATTTCCTCCCAAGAAGAGAAATACTTCCTCCTTTTATGGAGATAGTTGCATAATGAGTCAAATCATAACGTTCTTCCCAATTATAAAGCTGTATTGATGACTGCAGTCTATCAAAATCTAGCCTGGTGGTAACTTTAGGGTATTTGTTCTTTGCTAGAGCTACCACATTTGTGGTGTACACAAGGACAGGAGGCTGGTGTGTCTTATCAAAGCAGCGTGAAACTGAGAGGAATTACGCACGAAAGCGGGGGCAGAGTAGGGATACAAAGGGACAGAACAGCTCCCCTTGTAACTGCACTCCAGATTCTGAAGGTCATTACAAATGGTTGAAGCAACGTACCTTCAGAGCCTGAGCTCCTCGAGCGCATGTCAGGGGCTCATGGCTGGAGGACCCCGCTACGCACAGGCAAGGAGTTGTCATGAGTCTGGTATTTCCTCCCTACAAGTGTGACACGCGCCCTGGGAAAACCATCCAGGAACTGGGTTTGTATCGCTGATGTGGGGAGCAAGAAGAAAAGCATCAGGAGTTAATCGGGAATTAAGATACAGGGAGATAAAGACACACCATTAAAAAAAAAATGCCTGTGGTAGTGGTGGAGATTAATTTTTTAGCAAAATTATGTCCCACTTCTTGATTGCTTTTGAAATAAGAAAAGACTTTATATTCAGAAGTAGGAAACAAAGTCTATGCTGACTTTGTCTCTGCGACAAAGCTTTGACTTTCATAATTTTGAAGTTATGTGGGGTTTTTTCCCCATCCTCTTGCTATTTCCCTGATGTATTAGGAATAGTGGTTGTTACAAAATATTCTTATGGTTTTGTTACAAATTGGTAGTATTATTTTTCTTATTGCAGTTATTTGATTAAGGCGATTATGACTAATAGATCCAAGGTAATTAGTCAGAATCCTCTGGTGTCTGTTTCAACATGTGAGGTGAAATGCCTCCTCGGGTCCCAGTCAAAAGCTTGGCTATGCTATTTTACTAATGAAGTTCTCTCATGAGGTTATTCTAATAGAGTTTTAAAATAAGAAAACAAGTAAGAAGTTACAGACCCTTAGGTGACTTACGAACAAAGGGAATCCTCTTGTTTCAAGTCTCCCTGTGAGATGGCACTAAGTAACAGTTTAGTTTCACAGATATTGCTTGTACCTCAAGAGGAGCTCTACACATTCAAAGTGGCCAAGTATTTGTACATGTTTCTTACAAAATCAAAACTATCAAGAGGCCAATTTTCCAAAGGAAATCACATTTCATTTATTTTATTTTCTCCAGAGCAGCTGTGCTTCATATAAACTGCTTGGTTTGACTTTAGATGTTTTATTCTATAGCTGAGGTAAATGGATCCATGTGTACCCGAACTTTCAGCAGAATTAAAAAAGGAAATGAAAGCATAAGTACATGAAGGCATCTGCACTGTGAAACAGCTGGGACATATTAACATTATTTTAACAATGGAAGATGAAGAGTAAGAACAGCCAAAACAGGTTCTGGATTTCATAAATATTTGATGCAAAATACCAAAAATAGATTTTCACTCCTCATTTCCCATTTAAAGCACAGGCCTAGCGCAGAACTTCATAGGGATGCCCTGTTGTTACTGGTGGCTTTCCAGCGTGTGGATACAGGCAGCTACAACGAGGTTTGAAAACCTGCCCGGGACAGGACCAGATACATGGAAGTTCTAAAAGTGATCCAGGGAATATCAAACAAGAGCTTGCACTAGCTGTGCATTAGTACATCATGTCTTATTACTTACTAGGTGTAACCAATTCACCTGCTGTCTGACTGAGTCATATTGAAAGGATAAGGAAATAAATCGATGCAATAATACCCTGGTATCGATATCCTGACAATTGCTGTGTGGAGGACACACCCAATAGCTTGTGAAGACTTGTCCTAAACTCACAAGCCACCTCGGAGATCTTTCATTCTTGAGAGCCACTTCCATCAAATACTTGGTAATGACACAGGTCTGAGCAAGGCATGGGGCTGAGCTGACCTCAGAGGAGCTGAAGGAGAGGGCCACATAAGTACACAGCTGCATGCCCTCCCTTAGGCTGTACAATTCAGAACCAGGCAGACACACCTAGACATGATGTCCTTCTCCATGCAGCTGTATGGGCACCAGGAGCCTGGTGACCCAGCCTTACAAAGGAAAGGTTCACTGGCCCTGGGAAAAACATGCTGTCTTCTCTATACCCTTGCTGTGACCTTACCTCTGATCAATTAGAGATCCACATAAAGACTGTAATTACACTCAGAAGGGCTTGTTTCCTCCCCCTATCAACCATTTCTGAAATCAAGCAATGCACTGAAGCACCATCAGCAGGACACTGCAGCCCAAGCAGGTCTCCCATCTTTCCTTAGCACTGAGCAGAAGCACAGCTAGCTTTAATCTAATCCATGTGCCCACAGAACCAAGAACAGTCAGGCTGCAACTCAAGATTTCATGCATTTACTGTTCATATTTAATTAAAAAAAAAAAAAAGACACAAAGAGAAGCATCTAAGAGGTCCAATCCCATGACAGGGTAGCTCTGAGCCCAAAGCTGCCTCTACACTGAGCTGGCCCGACCTGCCTGTCAAGTAACACTGTGAACCAGATCACTTAAGCATTCCAGGTTAAAAATAAGCTGAGGAAAAAGCAGAGGTTATTTTTAGCTTTCCCCCTCAGTAACCACGCTGATAGAGCTGGTCTCCAAAGTATGGCTCACCCTGTAAGGGAGAGATGGACTGTGGTGATGAAATGGGGAGGAGCACAGCCACTACAGCTGGTTTCCCTGTCCATGACAACATCTGACAGAATTTCTCTGTCTTTCCGAAAGTGTTACCATTGCCAAGTAGGCCCTGTTCTGTATATGCCCTCCAGTTGGTAGGTGATTTAGTTTTGCTTCTTTGTCTCTAATCCACAAACACACACTCAGCCTGTCATCTATTGAGAATTTTCTAACAATGAAAACATATCTGGGAAAAAAAAAAGAATAATAAGAAAAAAAACAACCCACCAAAATTCCCAAACCCCCCCTAACCTGGTCTGTAAATAGAAGGCAGAACTCTTCGGCATAAGTAAATCCTTAACTGCATTAACATATTTCAAGGCTTGCACACGCGACGCTGTGAAGCCAGCCCAGATTACAGCGAAGTTTCCTGAGGTTAACAAGGTGCATTGTTATCTCGCTGAAACACACACCTCTTCCTCTAGTCTGGCACCCAGACAGCCACAAAGCAGCAGGCCTTTTTGTGATTACCCAGGGTGTCAAAATACAGAACAACTGTCCTCCGGGATGTAGACGAGCGGACACAACCCAAATCAGTCTCATTCTAGGGAATTCCACCTTAATAGCTTGGGTTTGTCTGCTTTTGCAGGAAAACATCCATTGGTTTAATTCAGTTTCACACCAACTCACCTATTTCCTCAAAACTAGATAAGGACTTTCTTAGAAAGCTCATGGGTTATTGAAATTTCCCCAACAAAGGGGCACAGGACATGTGCTTAAAATAAAACAAGTTTAGATAAAATGCAGTTGAATGCCATCTTCAAGCCCTGCTAGCCTGCAAACTAGAGGAATGGCCATTGAGTGCTGAACAACAACTTTCACAGTGCCAAGTTCAGGAAGAGAAGCAATAGTTTCCCATAAAAGCCAGGCTCCCTGCAGGACTTTAGGAGATTCTCTTGATACGTGGCTCTTTTGGAGCTGCATGGCTGCAGGTGGAGTGGAAGCCCATCCGAACACTGGATGCAAACAACAGCTTCTTTGCAAGCGACACAGGAATTATGGAACACCAAAGGATTGGTTTATGTCATAGCTCATTAGTGCAAGTTCCAGCAATTCACTCTTTCAGCAGAGAGTGAGGGATCTCTTGTCCCAGCACAGCCACAGAAGCACCATCGGCACTGCTACCACGTGGACCAGACATCTTTCTATGTGTGTGTGTCACTAACCCTTGAATCAACAATTTGGGCCACCCCTGGACAAAATTACACCCGTGCCCAAAACATGGTCCTGGCAAACCTTGGTGTGCTTTGTCTGCACCGTGACAGCATGCCATCTGGGAAGCTCGCCATCCCACCCATCTTTAGCTTGCTGTGCTTGCGATTCCTGCTTCACT
>VXBZ01002871.1:0-33631 GCA_013399135.1 Heliornis fulica
TGGTGGATTCCCCATCCCTGGAGCTGATCAAGGCCAGGTTGGATAAGGCCCTGAGCAACCTGATCTAGTTATAGGTGTCCCTGCTTCTTGCAGGGGGTTGGACTAGATGACCTCTGGGAGTCTCTTCCAATTCTAGCCATTCTATGATTCTATGATCCTAGCCTTCTACATGTTCTTTGTCACCAGATCCCTTACACAATACAGACGTGGCTTTTCCCTAGCCTTCCTTATGCTGTTGATATGCCTTCAAAAACCCCTCTTGCTGCCAATTCCATCCCTCACCAGACTGAACTGTAGATGGGCTTTGGTTTCCCTAATGTAGTTTGTAAAACATTTACCACCACAGTGGAAGGAATTTCCTCCTACCTTTCACTGAGACTTCGAAGACTTATGGGTTTAAAAATGCAAATAAGGTAATCTCTTTGATCCATTCTAATGACAACATTATTATTAAGTGTATTTCACTGTTATAATTTATTTTACCAAAAAGTCTCTCAGTAATCTGGTTTTCCATTCCTCACACCAGAACTCAGTACCCTTTTGAATGCTGCAAGTGTGAACTCTTGCTGCTGAGCTCTCTTTGAAGAGTTTACCTAGGCTGGGAAAAAGTTATTCATGTGAGCCCATACCAATTTCAGACTGGTTGTTAAAGTCTAAACCTTTTTGAGGAGAGGACTGATAAAAGCCCAGTGGACTGAGAGGTGACTCAGTTTTGCTACTGACCTGATTCTTCAGTGAGACAGATCACCACCTTGCTTTCCTAGCCTTTCCAAATAAAGTATAAATTAAACCTGCATCCTTATAGATTACAGCATACTGATATAATACAGAAGATTTTGACACTAACTTCAGGGGCAAAAGCATTTAACACTACCCAGCATAAATTGGACACCAAGCTGTGTGGATCTTGGTGTCTTTCCCACCAGCTGCAGATCTTTCTCACAGTAGAGAAACCACAGCACAATTCTTCCCTTTTTATGTGGACTTTTTGCCACCAGATACCCATACCTTCTGAGGGTGACAAAGCACTGGAACAGTCTGCCTGGAGATGTTATGGAGTCTCCTCTGGAGATGTTAAAAACTTGTGTGTGATCCTGTGCAACCATCTCTAGGTGATCCCGCTTTAGCAAGAGGGTAAGACTCAATGATCTCCAGAGGTCGCTTCCAACCCCTACTGTTCTGTAAGTTGGTGATTCCCTGATACCTGCACACCATACATCCAACTGCCCTTGTCTAGTCATCATCCCACAGTCCACTCCGAGCCTCACACAGGGCTCCATTGTCAGAAGGACAGGCACACTCTTGATTCCCCAGAGGGATTTTAGCAATCTACTACAGAGGGAATTTAGCAATTAAACCAGTGCTTTAAAGAGCAGAAATATGATGTGATTCAAGACATTTCTTCCATCTGTAACTCACTCCCTAAATCTCCGCCATACAAGCTCAGATCCTCAGGTCCAACTGGATGCCATTTTCTCATCATTCAGTACCCAATATAAGTATTAATGAAGAATGAAGGGGAAAAGATGACAGCACTGCTGAAAGAGTAGGATTTCACATTCATAGAAAGTTTAAATCTGACAGCTAGGAAAATCAAGCAATATAGGCATCTGGAGGGAAGGAAAATCATATTTATATTGTGCAATGTTAATGCCTTAAAATGTTTAAAAAAACAGGGTTGGGGATGTGAGACTTCATTTAATTAACATGCTCAGAAACCTTATTATCAAGTTGAACGTGAATTCTTCTTGATATTTTACTCGCTCCTTTGCCTGAGGCTGCCTACAGGAGGCCTTATCCCTATTTTCCTGTAAAAACTACTTCCACATTCCACATCCCAATTACTCTGAAGCGCAAACCCAAGCTCCCAATAAAATCATGCTTGGAGTCTTTGCTGACTTCTAAATGCTATTCTACATGTGTTTCTGATCACAAAATCAGATTTCCGAATGTCAAAATTATACTGAATGGAGACTGAATAATAGTTTAAGCCTTTTTATTTGTGTAGAAAGCCGAAAATGAAAATATGGGGCACCTGAAAACTCTCTATATTGCTTGCTTTATTTCCACTTCGAGTGGCGTGTTGAGACCTATTCTATTGCAGTTCATTTACACTTCTTCACTTTGTGAACACCGAGAAGGCAAGGGCTGCTCCAACTTTCCTAGCACACCAGCTCTGCCATGCCTTCAAAGAAGTCGTGAAATCAAGAATAAATCAGAATGGCAGGTTTTGGTTTCACTTCCTGGGTATTTGTGAGGTTCAGATGGGGAACCTGTTCCTCTCCTGTTAGCACCTACGGCCTTTGAGGAGAGAGTATCGGCTGTGGAGTACAAACTTGCTGGGTTTTGGCAAGGAGGGAAGAGGAGCAGGTAAGATAAAAGCTTTCAGCAAGGTCTTCTGTTAGTGGAAAGGCAGATAGCAATGAGAGGACAGGAAGAAGATATAACATCTCATTTCACGCCTTTCTCATGGTGGCACTAGCTGGTGCAGTTGTGCCAGGGCTGCAAACACAATTACCTGCCTGCACACAGAGACATGATGGTTTGGTCCTCTCAAACCTTGTGTGAGCTCAGCTGCAGCACCGGAGAGGCTGGGGAAGCAGCAGCACTTACGTGCCATATGGGCTGACCTGCAGATTAGCCATGGATGCTGGTGGGAGCGGGGGAGGAGCCACGGCTCCTTCCCTCCACTGCCACAGCCATCTATGGCTCCTTCCACAAGCTGTGTATCCAGGTGGGATGTCGTCTATAAAACGGACATCAGCAAGATTTTCAGAAGCAAGCATTCGGTATCAGATACATGAGAGGCTCACTCACTGATTCAATGTCTTTCCTCCTGTGTACATACCATCCTCCCCACCCTGTTTCGTCAACGCCGATAATAGCTAACGATTTACTGCATGATATTCCCCTCTCAAGCTCCATTGCTTTTCTTCTGTCAGATGCTCATTGTAAATTCTTGTAATGTGAAACAGCTCATTGGAACAAGGCTCCACATTTTCTCCTGTTTCTGGTAACTTGTGAGGAGTTGTCACTTTGCATCCAGGAGAGCTCCAGGGAAAGATGACAGAATCCACAGGCTACACATTTCAGAGCCGGAGGAAATGGATACTAAACACAATGTCATTTAGATTTAAAATAATGGCTCTTAAGTGTTCACTGTTGTTTGTAATAAATATAATATATATAAACTTTAGCTTGTGGCTGAAATCTAAACTATCTGTTTTAAATGAATGATAACATAAAACATGTCATAATTCCTGGCCCATTAGTATTGATGAGGCACAAATTAACGTTTCACAGGTCTGAGTGAACCGTGTGTAGTCACGGAAAGGTGAAAGCATCTGAACACCAAATGTACAACTTCTATAGTCCTTGGCCTGCTGCAGTTTAGTAACAGGACTTCTAGTCATCACTTACTTTAATGTTATCCTTGGGACCAATTATCTCCAGTGCTGAAGGTGTTCTTTGCTTTCTCACAATGCAAGGTGAATAACCTTGACTAGGCTTTGTTAGGCTCTTATCTATTGATGAGAAAGACTAAAAGCCTCACTCTCCTTCTGTACTTTGCTTCCCTTCCCATTGGGAAAACTAAGCTCTCTTTATCCAGCTCTGTACCACACAGTCAAATCTGGCAGAAATCTGTTTGTGTGAGGCCCATTGCCTTTATCGGTGAAAGCCAGTGGATTTGCCTGAATCTGAAGCTCATCACAAGGTGATCTGAGAAAAAAAAAAACAAAAAACATCAAAAGAAGCTGAATGCCATATCCAGAAACAACTGACAGGCAGGGTCATCACATACAAGCTTTCACAGAGGAAAAACTATTCAAGTGGTGAAGGCTTGAATTGTGAAGAGATTTGTTTTACTGGGGTTTGACACAGTAACATCAGAATTCACTTGTGGCATGACCATGCTCTAGAAAGTGATTTTCAATGCAATTTAATATAGAAGAAAATGGTGGGGGAAAAGAAAAGAAAAAAAAAGAAAAGAAGAAAAGGGAAAAAAAGAGATGTGGCCAAAAGATCTCAGCTTTTGGTCTTCAAAGCCAGAGAGATTCTGCGTCCGCCACTATACACAGTTGAAAGCCTCCATAGCATTCAATTACTGCTGCTGTTACAACCAGTCAGATAAAAGAGATAGGTGTTTTTTTCATCTCCTCATGATAAGCCTGTGGATATTCCATGAATATACCACTACCACTTTCCATTCCCCACATGCTGTCTGTGGTAGCAACCACATTAATGCAGACCATTTTCAAATACAGCAAAGGGAATCGAGTCGTGAGTTTAGTGTAGAGAGGAACATGAAGGCAAAGGTCAGATGGAGGAAACAACAAAGAAGCTTTTCTTCTTAGAAGTGCCGTAATTTGATTAAATTTGGCAGTTATTTTTCTGGCAAATGTCACAGACAAACAAGCCAATCTTTAAAAGACATATGATACATAAATTCTGGGAGCATGTGTGTATATGTACGTGTATATGTATAAAATTGCATACATATATATATATGTATGCGTAATCACAAAGATGTGCTTCCAAGTTTAAAGCAAACAGTGTACTTTTTTTTACACAATGAGTAGTTAAAGCAAGGACCTTTTTTCCATAAGATGCTGAAGTGGCCATAAGTACCCTGATGGGTTCAAAAATTGCTAGAAGAGTAGGAGGTAAAGAAGTTAATTGAGGATTTTTTGGTCGCAAAGATAAAAATTCCATTTCATGTGGTCTGTGAGCTACAGGCTGAGAGAAGCTCAAGGTTTTAAAGAACAGAATTATGATTGCACACTTTCTTGTTGTTATAGCCTTGTTCCTGCAACTGCCAGTTCTCAGGGCCAGTTGCCTTTCTCTGCTGAGGATGCAGGGATGTGCTTGTGCCTTTATTGTTACTTGGCTTACCTGACAGCAGGATGCAATGAAGATCCAGATGCTGCCCGGGTCAGGAAGCTATGTGAGGCTGTATAAAGAAATGTGATGCAGCTGTGCTGTCTTTTACAATTCATGTCTGATTCCAAGGCTGCAATTACCGGATTTATCTCAGCTGCCCCAGTGGCTCTTGGAGATGAGAAAGATTACACATGGCGTTTTGCTCCCAACAGAGAACCTGTGCCACCAGTGTTAACTAGTCTCCGTACATGAACCAGCTGACTGAGGGAAGGATTTTGCAGATTAAAAATGCTGGTAAAGATCGCTGGACTCTTCTGTCTTGGCCGTCTTGTTCCTGGAAAGCTCAGCCTAGCTGTGTTTAAAACTTCACTCCAGCAAGGACTTCAAGATGTGGTTCAGCCACTTCAGGTTATTGTCAACCCTGTTCAAAACACTGAGGAAATGCAAGGACTTACAACTAAAATGAGACTAAAACATTCAAAGAGAAGTGTATTGTCCAGTGATGCAAATACAAACAAAAGAAACTAAAAAGGACAAATCCAATAGTTAAAAATATTGCAAGTGTCCCTGCAAGTGCTAGTGGTCTCACAGATACTGGTGTTCTGTGGGTTTGAACTAGAAATCAACAGAAAACGAATATGAAACAGCAACTTACACTACAACTGGCTCAGATTAGGAAAAGATTCCCTGAAATCCTATGTATCTAAAATATTTTGGATATCTAGCTAGATAGCCATTCCCCAGGACCACTATTTTGCAGGTTTATGAGATACTGGGAATGTCTAAGGGAAAATATCAGCCCTTTGCGGGAAAAGACCAGCAGCTTTTAATTTCAGTCACCGTCTGCAGCACATTCCATTCTGTCTTGTGAAACTGAAAACAAATTTGGCAGCAGGCAGTCATCTGATTTTCATGTAATTCAATAATTTATCATAAAAATATTCATTTATAAACAATTACTTGTTTCGGAATGATAGCAGCTGTCATTTTGGAGTCTGTAGTTCCCCCCACTGGGATATTTTTCTGAGTTTATCCATCATTAAATCATGCAGTGTTCAATGTGCTTGGAATCTGGGCTGAATGCATTTTACAATGTGTTTATGTTTTGTTATGTGCATAATATCATTTTTGCTTTACAGACATGAAATCCAATATTGCCAGATGTAGAAATCCCTCTTTTCTGCACAGCTCCCCCTGATACAACCCTTTGGCTTTCGGGAGGAACTCCTCCATACAAAATCAATACCCAAAATATCACTGTTTCTCTTTCGCAGTCATGACTGCCCAACTACTCAAGTCATATACCTGATAAACAGCATCAGTTAGAGTCCTCCCAGGCTTGACTGAAAGCAATGCCTTTTGGACTTAGCTAAAGGCATGCAAGCATTTTCTTTCACTGCTGTCATTCTATCACAGGGTGAAAACCAGACAAAACTGATCTAGCAGAGAAGACTTAAATGAGCTGTTGACCTCAGCCACTAACAAATCTGCCTTTACCAGCATAACTTGAAGCATTTTGTGTGCATAGGGAGCATGGAGGCAGGCATTCTCGAGAAAAGGAGCTCAGCGGAACTGGTGTCTTTCAAGAAACAGCAAATCTCCAGTCCCACAGATATCCTGAGAGAAGGTAGTAAAAGTCAGTGAGTTTCTCTAAGGACTGAACAGAAATTTGAGTAAGGTTATTTTTGTGCTTTACAAAATGTAAAGACATAGAAATTGCTATCTCAAAGATGTAATTCTCCCCATCTCCTTCGTAATATTTACTAATGGACAAAAAGCTGTACATGAGCCACCAATGTGCATCTGCAACCCAGAAGGCCAATCGCATCCTGGGTTGCCTCAAAAGAAGTAGCCAGAAGATGATGATTCTGCCCCTCTGCTCTGGAGAGACACCATCTGGAGTATTGTGTCCAGCTCTGGAGCCCTCAACAGGAGAATGACATGGACTTCTTGGAGCAGGTCCAGGCCACAAGGGTAATCAGAGGGCTGGAGCACCTCTGCTATGAAGACAGACTGAGAGAGTTGGCCTTGTTCAACCTGAGAAGAGAAGGCTCTGAGGAGACCTTATAGCAGCCTTCCAGTACCTGAAGGGTCTACAAGAAAGATGGAGAGGGACTGTTTGCAAGGGCATGTAGCAACAGGACGAGGGGCAGTGGTTTTAAACTAGGGTTGGGTAGATTTCGATTAGACATTAGGAAGACGTTCTTCACTCTGAGGGTGTGAGACAGGAACAGGTTGCACAGAGGTGGTGGATGCCCCATCCCTGGAAGTTTTCAAGCTCAGGCTTGGTGAAGCTCTGAGAAATCTGATCTATTTAAAGGTGTCCCTGCTTACTGCAGGGGAGATTGGACTAGATGGCCTTTAAAGGTCCCTTCCAACCTAATGCATTCGATGGTTCTATGATTCTATGATTTTACCTTAGAAAGGGCTGTGGAACATCAGCTGAGTCTGCTTGGGCAGAGCTGGGAACACTTTTGCATGTTCAGAGGTTCTTCCTGAAGAGTGCCCTCCCCAAAAGGTTTTCAGAGTTTAAACACCAGTATAAATTTTGCAATTTATTCATTAGTAACTGTAATGAAGAACTTTCTTTAAAAAGCATTTAAAATATGAGTGGTTTGCTTAACAAACTTCTGTTCTCCGTTGTTCACGTTTGTTTCTTATGGCTTCACATGTGCTCACATCTCTGAATGCTCTGTATTTCTCTGGATTCACTGACAAAAATAAATATTAGAAATAAAAAAGGTTAGAAAAAAGAAAAGATTAAATAAATCTCCCATATGGAGATTGCTGAAGGCTTCCTGCACGAGCCATTGTTTTGGAAATTTAGCAGTGTTGCCATTAAAATGCAGATACTGCTGTGGCAGTGAATATGAAGCAATTAAACACAGAGAAGAAGAGTTTTTAACATGTGAGGAAGATGCCAAAAAATAAAAGGTTTTATACTATTAAGTCCACCATATAATCTCATTTCTGTTCTGCACAGAACTTAAGGACATGGACACGTTTAACTTCAGGCATGCGCTTAAGTCCCACTGTATTAATTAGTCCAGATCCAAACATGCACACAAGTGTTCCTCTGAGCAGAGCCCACTTTGCCAAACTGTGCTGGTAAAATTAACCAGATTAACAAATTCCCTGGAAAATGGGAAGAGGCAGAGCAACACACACCAATTCCTTAAACCTTTCAGACCCATGACAAGATCCTAAATCAAGCACAACCATGCAAAAAAAAAATTAAAAAAAGAAATCCTCAAAGCATTGTGGACAGCTCAGTGAACACCTCTGTGGAGCAGGCAGCAGAGGTGGGGAGTCCAAACAAAATGTTAGGACACAGAAGGAAAGTAACGGAAAATAATGCTGAAGTATTAGAACATAACTAAACCAGGAGTGTAGGATTTCACGTTCACTTCTGGTCACCCCTTCTTCTGCCAGATGGCTGGTGTAGTTTAAGGAATAATGAAAACAGAAGGAATAGAGAGAAGTTAAATGTTTGTGGCTGTTGGATTATTAAAAAGAGAGAGAGAATAAAATGGAACCTGTCAGAGGTACATAGAGATGGAAAAAACCCCAAAAAGACAAGTGACGTACCTGTATTTACTTTTTTATCATTGAGCAAAGCAGAAAGATGTTCTCCAGAAAACTTGCTAAAAGTTAAACAAATAGTTTTGTGCTACCACATTTTATTGAAAACCAAGTGAGCTAAACCTTTGATTTTTAATTCTATGCATCTTTAACCTTTAACTCTCATTGTCTTAAGACTGCAAAATTAGTGGGGTTTTCAAAAAAGGAAAGATTACACTCTGATATGGATACTTGGTGTAACCCCAATTGCTTTATACTGCATTTAATCTGGTGTTAGAAACACAGGTCTTTGTATTTCTGTGCATATCCCTGCTGCTGACTGAGAAGGGGAAAAGGTTTTCGCTTTCCCTCTTTTCCTTAAGTTTTTTTGTTTCAGCGCTCACTGATTGCAGTCCTGTCCATCTGTCTGTGAGAATCTGCTAACCAGAGGCTGTGTAAGAACCTGCATAACCATCAAATCCAGCCATTGTGGTGTGCCTGGCTTCCTCCATGGAGATAACCTCCCAGCAAAAATATCAGGTGGGAAAAATAGCTGTATCGAGCAACATCCTCTGTATTACAGAATCACAGAATGTTAGGAGTTGGAAGGGACCTCAAAAGGTCATCTATCCCAACCCCCTGCCCAAGCAGGATCACCTAGATTAAACCACGCAGGAAGACATCCAGAAAATAGTCATTTGCTTCCCTGTTTGTTTACCTGTTCCCTCCTTGCATCAGAAAGCAGCCACGACCCAGGGGAGAAGTATCTAAACCTTCCTCCTAATTGCCCCTCTTTCTCTCTTCACCTCTCATGCTGGCTCTGAGAAGACATCTCTCTCCTCAGACCTGCAAGGTATGCAGGCAAAATTAGAACTCTGTAAAAAACCCCAGTATTTGGGTCCAGGTTCTCTCTGTTCTGACTCCATCGAAATGATGATGGTGTATTTGGTGGGTGCCCAGTAATACCTGGCCTGCACAGAGTACCTTCTACCTCCGATAAACTTTCCAAACCCTACACCACAGGTTTGCAGGACAGGTCTGGGTGCTATGCTGGCATTGGAGTCACTCCTGTGCAGATAATACCTACTTAATTGATATGCCTCAGGCCTTGATGGGGGACTCTGTTAGAGCCATGGGTAGTGCAGGGAAATCCCTGCTCCAACAGCCAGAATTAAACACCAGTACTGCAAGAGTGGCCAGACTTTTCTTAGGGCTTATAGGATATTCATAACTACCTTTTGACATTCAGAGTGCCTGCAAGTGTCAGCTTGGAAATTTATGAAAGAAAATAAAAGAAAAACAAGCTTCTGGAGGAATGTGGTACATTTGAAACCTGATAAGTGGCTGCTGATGTTGCTAAGAATTACTGTTTTTAACAAAGGATTTCTGGCAAGCCTCCTCCTCCTCCCCGTCACACAGCAGTCCAACCGCAGAGCAAAGCTGCAGAGCCTGATTAATGCTGAGCTGGTTTCCTTTCATATGTAACCATCCTGTGCTTTTCAGAAGATATCTTAAATCGTCTGGTCAACCTGATTCAAATGTGGGGGTGAAAAAAAAACTATCAGAAGTAATAATTTTGGAGTGATGCAGAGTTATAAACCAGTCAGGGCTGGCTTTGTGCAACATACACCCTTTCTTTACAGTCCTGGGTCGCAAATTCGCAGTTAGAGAAATAACCAAAGTTTAGATGACCTTCAAAGACTCTGCTGGGTGAGATGGTAAGGGCTGAATGCACGCACATCGCTGCCTCTTTGATATAACAGGGAAAAGCAAACTAACCCCTTCCTCTATTCCAGCAGCACAGCCCCGTTTCCGACCCTACATCCATCCCAGTACAGCTGTGATTTTCTTCGGACATCATTTACACTCTGCTCAGAGCAGCAGGGAGGAGAGAGCACAGGGCTCTGCTCCATGGGTTGCCAAGAGAAGGGATTTCTTTCTGGCTCATGTCCTGCTTTTGATGGAACAAACCTGGAGGAAGTTTTCTGAAGTTTCTTCCTTTCATGCTTTTTCTCACTGGAGTTTATGCTATCTGCTGCTGTAGAAACCATGCCGTAGAGACAAAAGTGGAGGATGACCCCACTGTGGGAAAAGCAAAGCATCTTTCAAGCCAGAGGAAGCACAAAAGGTCCTCAAGCTCCGCAGAGCTTCTTACTCTTTGCTGGCCTGGTTGGCCAGGTCTGACCAACACTTTAGTACTTAGATTTTCTTTTTGCATGGGACTGGTAAGGTTTAAAACATACGACAAACCCCTGGTTTTCTTCCTTACAGCCCTTCTCTGCCAGATGTGAGCCTTCTCTGTCACTCCCTCTGCATTCCTGTCTCCCCTGAGAGCCGTCCCCTGCCTCTTCCTCCAACTGCTGCACAGTGGTAGAGAGCAAAGCATCCTCCAACCGAATGTCCACCTAAGCTCCCTCCTTCAGATTTGGTAGCTCCTAAGAGATGTCAATTTGCGTTCATGTGTGATGGGTGGACACAGTGATTTCACCAGGGCTCATTCCCCAGAGTGTGAATTGACACACATTGTGTTCACTGCAACACAAAGATACCAAATCTTTCAGAGGGAAAATAAATTAGCCCGCAACTGCTAGGCAAAACAGGCTTGATAAATGGAAGTTTTAGTCCACAATGTTTAAAGTGAAATCAGTAAAGTGTGCATAATGATGGATGAGTCCAGGTCTTTTTTTTTTTTTTTTAAATACAATAGCCTAAAGAAACATAGGGCGCTGTTATAAATGATGTGAATGCTGGTTTAACTAAACCAACTCTTGTTTAGAGAAAAATGTTGGGATTTATTATCCTATTAGTTGCTTTTCTTCTCCCCTTTTTTTTTGTAAGGAGTGGCTCTCAGGGTGTCCCGGGCAGAAAGTCAAATTCTCCATTTACCCAAGATGTTTAAAAAACATCCTCTTGAAAGTCGAAACTACTGGGTTTTTGATGGGACAACATAAATATATTGGAACTGTTGTCAGTACAAACTAAGCATCTTGAAAAGTGTAGTACATCTCCACTGGACATAATGTTATTAATGTCTTTGAAACAATTCAGCATTTATTTTTAAATAGCAAAGAGGTTTGATTTGCTTCCAGAAGGAGCTGTAATCCTGAAGTGTCTCCTATTATAATATTTTAAATGACTGAATGTACAGAAAGACAAACACAGCATTTTTTGAGGCTCAGCTGACTGGAAATTAACTTGGAAATGTCTGCTGGGAAGCAGTTTGTGTTGTGATGCTGTTTAGGTGTCAGCTTGATGCCTCTGCCTCATTCTTAGATTAAAGACATTGGGTTTTATTTGCCCTACACCACTGGTCCAGCGCGGAGGATGGGCTACAACTACTGCTGTGGGAGCAAAGGCTCTCATCTGGCCTCTTACCCCTCTGCAAAGATTAGTTAGCCCAGAAATGTCCCAGAGACCCTTCTGAGGATTGCTTCTGATGCTCCTAGCCTTCCTGGATCTGCTCTCACCCTCACAGTGGCCAGCTAGGGAGGAGGAGAGGAGGAATGTCTGAGGTGTGGAGGTCTTTAGCTAACTCCCACTTTTCAGACATCATTTCGGGCAACAGGATGCACTGGGGCAAGCTAACCTAGGTTAGATCATGTTCTCTGCTTTTCTCATCTTCCCATCCTGTCTCCACTCCCAGTCTGATATGAAGAATTGGTATTGAAATAATCTGCTTTGATGAATTGTTGCAGTATGACCCAAAACTTTCATTGCTATGTAATGCTGGATCCCGATGCTCATTTTGAACAGCTGAGTGTCACAGTGTCAGATGGTTAAAAATGGTCTTGGGTTCTGTGTCAAACTATTGCCAGTCTGCTTTCTCCATAACAAGAGCTGTGATCTATTTCTTACTAATGCTATAGAAAAAGAAAGGAAAACAATTAAAAATTTTGCATGTAAATGACTAAATAAGGCTTGCAATAGAAGAACTGCTCATTGTCCTTTCAGCTCTAAAGTATGTCTCAGAAAAAATTTGGCTTGAGAATAATTTAGATGGCTTTTGAAAGGACAATTCTAAGGGAAAAAAAAGGTTAGCTGGCAAGAGTGGATCGTAGGGTTTTTATTTATTATTTCCTCAAAGACATAAAAAGTCCCCCAAAGTCACAGAAAATCAGACTGAGAAAAGCAGCAAGATCAAAATTCAGTTTCTGCTTTTGGTGCTACTCTTTCTTGCAGTCTTGTGGCAGATTATGGGTCAGCATTAATGGGTCTTACCAGTAAACCTGAGCCTGGGGAGAAGCTCATACACCACGGGGACTGCTGAGGCTGATGGGTGGCAATGGGTAAGGATCAGGACAGCAAAAACTCCTCAGTATCCTGGTGGACTGGAGGGCTGACAGAGCTCAGGATCCCTCCTCTTATGTTCTCTTGTGCTCCCAGAGGTAAAGAGTGGGCAATGGGGGTGTCAGCCTTCAGTCATTAGTAGTATATAATCAAGCGCCTTGTTGTTCTCCTCAGAAGGGCTGCTCAGCCTTGAGAACCATATGTGTCACACCTGAATTCTGCTCCCAAGATAAATTAGGCCATGTTTACACTGGTGGACTAGGTAGATCCTGGCCCTGTCCCATGCCTGTATTATTCTGAGTCCTGGATGTCCTCCAGCTTTGCGATACAGAAGTGAATTTAGGTGCATGAGCTGAATGGAGCGGTAGATATCAGGTCCCTGTTGGGTCAGGAGGTGCATCTGTCCCCCAGTCCCTCTGTTCAGGCAGCCATAGGAAACAGTCCACTGCATTTCCTGCAAGATCTCCACAGTCTGTGCAGCATCTCCTGATCCTTCCCTGGGAGGCAACACAAAGGACTGAGGCCTGTGCTCATGTGGAGCTCACCAACTGGAAACTCTCTGGGCTGGATTTTGCGGCAAAGGCTGTTCACTGTTTACGAACATCTCCTTAAAAGGACAGACACGTAGAATGGAACTTAAGGCAGAACTCAAGAGATAAATTGCATCCCCAGAAGACACTTTAGTGGGCACTTCACACTGATTTCAGATGTCCAGCAAATGAGAGAGAGGGCAAGCCCGGGACTGTGCTGCTAGAGATCACCACCTAAGACTGTCCTGGCTTCTCATACCTGGCCCAAGAACCATCCAAGCCTTTCTAGATTGTGGCACTAGATAAAAAACAAAAGCAGATGAGTGTGCAGAAGCTTTTTCTACACAGTTTCCCGAGACAGGATTGAGAAAGCTCCATTTCATCTTACAGTGTGCTGTTGTAGCAAATAGGGGTCTATATCACAGAGGGGGGGTGTCTTTAATGTCATCCCATTCTATAACTAAGTGCATTTGCCACAAAGTTGTTAGAGGCATTGTTAGCTGGTCCTGGAGGTATGGCGAGAGCCTGCTTTCCTTTCTTTGAGGCTAGATGTGTTGTCCTGAGGTCAGATGATGGAGTTTGACGAATGGAATTCGAGTCCTGCCATCATCTTCAACATTTCCTTTACAAAGAGTTTTGCAGAGCACCTGCTCAGTGTGACAAGTGCCCTGAAACCAAGCATGAAGTACATATATCCCTTGTTCACCAAAGAAGAAAACAGGCAGAGTGCTAACAGCGATTGCAAGGTAAGTGTGTGGCCATTAACTGAAAGTAAACAGCCATCCAACACAGTGAAAGTAATTGTTTACTGTGTCCAGACTGGTCACCTGACTTTCAGCGTTTGGATAGAGACACCCCAAAATATATCTCACTAGCAGTGACGATTCTTCCTAGAGCCAGCCTTGCCACCACTGACAGCCCTGCACAGGCACCTGCAATTCCTGCTGAGTTCTCATTCCTGCCAGGCTCCAGCTGTCATAAGGAACAATTCCCATCATCCAGCCCATCAGGAGTCTCATCTCCAAGGTAAGCAGGTCAAAACAGAGCTTGGGTTTCTTGAACATTGCTGACATATACCCATTTTGGTGCAATAATCCTCAGCCCTATGCCCGTGTCTCACGCTGTGCATCATCCATGTGGCATGTGTGCTGGCCACTTAGGGTGACTTGCTGCCCAAGGCTTGTGCTTGCACTTTTAGGGCCTCTCAGGTGGCTTGTCATCCTCTTTTTCCTGCCAGGCAGGAGGGGAGATTGGCAGAAGAAACATCTTCTGTTCTGGTTTGACTGCCAAGGAGAGGTGCAAACCTCATGGCAGAAAGTTTTGCTGTGCTTTCTCAGGGAATTAAGGCAGGAGGTAGATAAGCCAGATTTTGAAGAGAAATATTTGTGCTGGACAGGAGATGCCACTGGAAATACAAGGCCAGAATTAACCACTTGCCTTGTGCACAAAGTCTAGCAGTTTTCCTCCTTTCACAGCAATAACAAAAGGTAGTCCCTTTCACTCCATGCAGATTAACTGAATTTACTAATTAACAGATTATTTTTTTCCCATTGACTTTGGCATTAAAGTGTGATCTGGTGTGAAAGAATTAACCACGAGCATAAATATTTCAGCAGGTCACACCAGCATTGAGGACCTTGAGCACGCTACCTTCTGAGAAGTGTCATTTAAAGACCCTTTAAAGACAGGGTCACTGCAGCAGGACAGACTGCCACCCCTGTTTTCAGCCTGGCATCTCCCAAAGTTGGGAGTCATCTATTTATGGCCTGACAGAGGCAGAAGTTTTCCAGCAGACATCAGGACCTCTTGGCACTGAAGTGCAGGCACATGAATGTCTTTACTGGGCAGACCTGGATAGGGCTAAAGAAGTTTTTTTTTTCACCAGAGAGAAAAGGTTTGGGGTCCTCAGTCTTAGGAGAGTCCATCTATCCTTTGCTTTGGAGGAGCTTCAAGGCAGCCAACCAACTGGATTGTATTCAGTAAATTTTGATTATTCAGCAAAATCTGTTTTAAAACTGGCCAGACCCATGGACAGTGTGTTTTCACAGCCAGTATCTAAGCTGTTAAATCAGTAGGTGACTTAGACATTTCCACATAGGTGAAGAGGGAATTTATCTAGCAGTTCTTGATGCTGTCACTGTGGCTGCCTGCTGAGAACATCCCTGCACTCACTGGGAACAGAAAGTTCTTTCTTTTACTAAAGAAATTTTTCCTGATATCTAACCTAAATCTCCCCTGGTGCAGTTTGCAACCATTTCCTCTCATCCTATCACTTGTTACCTGAGAGAAGCGACCAAAGGAAGATGAACAAAGAAAAGAGAGCAGGAGGATGCTGAAGGCCCATCTTTAGGAAGAGATGCGAAAATCCAGCCAAGCTGGATCTGCATGGTCTGTTAGGTTTGCCTCTTTCTATTTGAGGCTAAATGAAAAAAAACCTTTTTCTTCCTTTGGAAATATATATCCTCAAAAAATTCCCAGTCCACCTATTAGAAGCTCAACCCATTAGCAGGCTCTGTGTTTCAACATGCTTCTGGCGAGCTTTAGACATCTCTGATCAAGACAAAGTCTTAGTGAAAATTTGCCAAAGCTGTGTGTCTGTAATCACATCACTACATTTGGCAGCAGGATTGGTACATATGGCAAACTTCAAAGATTTGGCAAAGTGAGTTCACCTTCAAAGAGACTGTTCTGAGTTACTGGAGAAAGAATTCTGTTTGACTGGTGCTAAGTGTTGAGGGTTTTTTTTTTTTGTTACAGCAATAAAACTGAATCCAATTAGAAGTGAAGAAATGTGTTTTCAAAGACAATGATGAACAAATGTTTATAGTATATCAAACTCTTATAGATTAAGTTACCAGGCCAAAGCAATCCAAGACGAAATGACTATTAATTCAGCTAGACCAGATTTCATTTTGCCCTGAGACAGATTCTTCCATCAAATTAACCTCTGATGTTTCCTCTGTTCAATTTGACTTTTCTGAAATTTGTATTCTTTCTGGAACACTGTATATTCATGTGGATAAAAGCTGTGTCTTTGCTGTATATGTTCTGCATGTAAAATAGTTTAGAAGAACAGTTTTAAGATTACAATGCCAAGAATCCTAAAGTTAGGAAACACTGGAATTAAGGTTGCTTCTGAAGTGTTGATTATCTGTTCACATATCTTGGGTAACCTTGGGTACGTTACTGCATGCATCTTTTTCTTGTTCCATGCAGACATGACGCAGGTGGAGGGGCTGAAGCCCTTTCTGCTTGCATGCAAGCTCTGCATTATGTAGTGGATGCAGATTCTGTTCCTCCTCCAAGAGCTGACCAACAGCTGGAGTCCAGTCCCTGCTCTAGAAACGTGTCACAGAGGAGACACTTTCCTTTGCCCCTTGCACAGACCCAGTGAGGATGCTCCAGCTCATGTGTGCTGAGGAAGATATTTAAGGGAGGACTGAGAGCCCTATCCTCTCTGATAGCAAATCTGTGCCTGTTCCTAACTGAAGTTAATGCCCAAACCATACATCAGTAGATCTTTTACAGGATGAGTCAGAACATTTCAGTCAGGGATGCCTCTCTCTACTAACTTTCAGGGATGATAAACTACGGAACCATGCTGGTGTTAGCAATGGGCTAACTTGGAGGGTGCAGGGCAGTTCAGACAAAGAGAGTCAGGCATATCCTGCTCTACATGGCATATACACATACCCGTGTGGAGCAAAGAAGAGCTATAGATTCTCCTCTGACAGAGTTACAGTACCCATTGGACAGATACTTGCAAGCAGGGTGTGTTTCCATGGTCATGCAGAGTCAGGCTCTTCAAGCTCACAGCATGCACATGTCCAAAGTGGTCACAGGTTCTCCATGACAGACACCTCCTGTAACTTTTCCATTTCTTTCTCTGAAACGGGCAGCATTTCTGCTTGATTCAGCACCAGATTTTCCTTTCTCATTGGCTAGATTCCTTACTGTCACCTTCTAAGGAGAGTGTCTCTACCTTCTTTTGTCTTGAATTACTGCAGGGCAAAACAATTTAGTCATTATTTTGGAAAGAAGATGCAAATATGGGCTAATACTAACAGTTAATCCTGTGTACTGCAAGATACTTGGTCTACAGTACCATCAATCTCACTTTATTTTAATGCCATCTCTGTTAGCCCTCTGTTCAAATAAGATAATCTACCAGTTAGTAGCTGGGAGATCTTTCCAAAACAGCAATTACACAATTCATACACTAGCAACTTCTGAATCAAAACAAAGAATAATTGCAGGGTTGTTTTGCATGAGTTGAATATGTGTTGTGTAGTGTGGCTAAAAACATCTGTTCGTTGGGTTGTATATAGTAAAGATACACAGAACACATGGCACCGTCATTTGCATATAATGTGTCACTGCTGTACTGAGAGTGGAGAAAGATCACAAAAACCTTGAAAAGGCATCAGAATGCAAGATGACAGCAGTATACGTCATGGAGAGCACTGTGGTAACACAGTAAACAGTAACAAAGCCGATGGACTTAGAAAGGGCACTTGCAGTAAGTTCTCAGTTAACTAGCAAAGCTCACACTAGAGAGTTGTTGAAATGGCATTGAAGTGGGATAGATTGCCTCTCTATTGTCTTTTCCCACGATGGTGCATGAAGAAAGCTAAACTAGTAGCTTCAGGTTCTTTCAGGCTCTCCTCATATTTACAAATATCTCTGGCCTTTAGTGATAATATAACATTACCAAAGACTTCTTGTTCATGGGAGCCAGATACTGAAAGGTCCATATGGCAGAGTCACGAGAGATCTAGGCTGTCCCTCAGACACCTTATTGGGTGATGAAATCTGGGAGTGATTCACAAGTCAGAGATGAGAACCAAACTCCAACATTTGCATTCCTGGATGAGGCCAGGCTCGGTGCACCTCCTCATCTCAGGAAGCCCTTGTACATTTGGCTACATCAGCTCTGTCTGACTCACCTCCTCCAGTAACCAGGGATCGGGGTCTCGGCATCCTGAGCACCAGCTCGGTCATACAGCCAGTCACAGGATATATCCTCAGCTGGAAGCCTGCAGCTGAACTCAGGAGCCACATACTCATGGATAAACAGTGTTGTAGTCTGGCAAAGGCACATAACAGTTATGAAACTGGTCTGATTTTAAATAAAAACAAAACAACCACTTTGTTTTGCTTGGTTTTCTGGTGTGCAGGCTTCAGTGATTCACTTTTTTTTTTTTTTTGCCATTTTGATGATAGGTTTTTCCTCTAAGCAGAGACGGAGATTCTTCTACCAACCCTGATTTTAGATCTTGAGCGTTTGTTGAGACTACCAATTGGTATTTCTGCACAGAAGATTGCATTTTCAGGAGGAGTGAGAGTGTACAACTCCAAGGCTCATCACCAAAAGACATTATTCAGAAAGCTTTACCATAAATGACAGTCCTCATCAAATTCCTGCTGTGGCTAGTTTTACAGTCACTTCTTTTTAAATTAACTGTATATGTTACCATGAAGGAAATTGTCCATCTAATTTTCTTTCAATAAAGACAAGGAAGGGGGTATTTTTGATTGCTTGCTGTCTCACTTGAGATAGTTGTGGAATCCTTGAGAGCAACAGAGCTCATCTCGGCCACTTTTCTCCTCTCCCACTTTCTCTGAACACATCCCTGCCTGTGGCAACTTCAGCTTAATTGATACCAATGGGACTCCAGCTCCCACTGACCACAACCACAGCTCTAGCTCCAGAACCAGGGCCTGAAGTGGTTTGTGGCTGAGTCCACAAAGGCATCTTGATTAAACCACTTCAGATTTAGTGCAGACCATAATTTGACAAAGACTGGTGATTTTCTGAGTTTGTTAGAAAATTCCAAGACCAACATAAGCATTTGGGCTTACAAAATAGTTGTCCATAAGAGTGACTAATATCCCAGCAATGCCTGCAGGGAACACGAGTGCACACTGCCTATGGTGGTTATATGTTGAAACAGAATCCCTACAGCTGATCATGCTGCAAGCACAGTGCGGTTTATGCAGTTTTTAACTTTAAGAAAAGCATTTTAAAAGGAAGGTTAGATATGCAGAGATCAGGCCTGGTGGGACAGTTAGTTGTCTACCAGGTCAGTTATGCACTAACATCTTCAGTTCAAGTGCAATGATTTTTGGGTGTCGTTTGTCAGAACAAAAAAAGCCCTTTAATATTAACAACACTGTTAACACTAATTCTAATGATCGGTCTGCTAAGTCCAATACCTTAACTGGCAGTCTTGATGAGTTTAGAGGACCAGATGTTTAAAGACTCCATCGATTTGTGGAGTATCAACTAATACTGTGGCTGACTTCTTCCTACAACCAAATGGTTCACAGCCCTGACTCAGAGCATGAAATGCAGCCCCTCTTGCACCTCTCTGCTCTGAGTACAGCTGGCTGCTGCACGGTGTGATCCAGGATCACTGCTTCAGGAACAGCTTGGAAAACTACTAGCTCAGCAAATAGCTGTCAGGACCTGGCCAAGAGGAAACATGAAGGGTAGAGGTGTGGTACAAATCTGGCCCCGTTCATGTGGCTGCAAGGAGGAGTTAGCCTCCATCCTGGGACTCCTGCAGGGAGGTGTTGCAACCTCTGTTTCAGAGCTGGCAGGGGTTCCTTCCTTCTGTCAGAGCGTGGGGAGGTGGGTCATGCCATGTCACTACCAAGGCACACAGCCCTTGTTTTGTTTCACACAAACAGTCTTTGGCATGGTTTGTAACATGCTATTTTTTCCCCATTTTGTGCAGAAAATGTCCTAAACAGTAGAACACTGCCACCGAGTCATGTTTCTTGTCTCACTCCATTCGCACACGGTTCTGAAGCTCAGGCATACGTGACCCTCTCCAGGTTCCAGTTCTCTTGGACATGCCTTGATCTTACCCACCATGGATTTTCCAGTCTGGGTGGGGATTCTATTCAGTGGGATGGTGCATCACAGAGGTGCTCCTCCTTTTCCTCTTCTTGAAGTGTGAGTCCTCCCTTCTGAAGATTTTGTCCCAGTCCATGAGCATTAGAAATTGGTCAAGTGGCTTGAACCACCCCAAGTACCTAGGGATGGTATTTACATGTGATCTGTTCAGATCTGGAAAATGAGGACAGTCCTGGGCATTCATAGGAATGGAGTTTTTGGCACACAGAGAACCTGAGGTTTTACAAGTCGATTGTGCATGGACTTCAGGCATATATAAGGCTACACAGTAGCTGAGCAATTTTGGCTCATCATCTTACTGAAATATAGAATCATAGGTCTATAGAATCATACAATGATGGGCAAGGACATCTTTCACTAGACTACATTTCTCAAAGCTATATCCAACCAGACCTTAAACTCTACCAATGATAGGGCATCTAGAATTTCTCCAGGAAACCTGTTCCAGTTCAAAAGCATTGTTCCTTGTCTTGTCACTATAGGCCTTAGTCAGAAGTCTTTCCCCTTTTTATATATTGTAAGGCTGCAATAAGGTCTCCTTGGAGCCTTCGTGCCAGGCTGAACAGCTCTGACTCTCTCAACCTTTCCTCGTAGGACAGGTGTTCCTTCTCTCTGGATTTTTTTTATGACTCTCTTTTGGACTTGCTTCAACAGGTCCATGTCTTTCCTGTACTGACAGCTCCAGATCTGGATGAAGTACTGCAAGTGGGGTCTCACAAAAGCCAAGTGGAGGGAGAGAATCACCTCACTTGACATGATGGTCACACTTTTGATGAAGCCTCGGAGATGATTGACTTTCTGGGCTGCAAAAGCACACTGACAACTTATGTCTTATTTTTCATTCACCAGTATTCCCAAGTCCTTGTCTTTAGGGCTGCCCTCAACTCAATCTTTTTTTGCAGGAGAACAAAATATTTTTCTGCTAAATATTTAGGATTTTTCCCTCTTCCTTCAAGAAACCTAAGCAACTAGAGGCCCACTCCTACAAGCTTTCTCATGTGTGTCATCCTCACTTAAACACGGTTCCCTGGAGACAAGGGGGAACTTGCGTGAGAGAGGATTGTAAACTGAACCTTGAGAATGGAAATGAGATTTTTAAACAAGCAAACCCAAAGCATCAATGTGGTTGACATTGCTTCCCACTTTGGATTACATATTGTATATAATCCAATTTAGACCAGTCAAGGAGGGCAAAAGACTTTAGCGAGCCAAAACCCAAAGAAGGAGAGAGTCTAAATCCTGTGAGATTTTGTTTGTATATCAGAAACTAACCAGAGAGGAAATGCATTCAAAAAACCCCAAATTCCATTACTTAGAGCTGACCTGCAATTCTTGCAGCCTCCTTACACCCAATCTGCATGTTCCCTCTGGCTTGCACGCTACCGTCTCTGAAGTTCCTGTTACTAATCACTACAATATGGAGCCCCTAGCCTCAATGTTAACATTAAATGTAGCGGCTTTCAGCTGTAGCCCTCCTAGCATTAAGAAAATAAAACCCCTGCTGAAAGCCATTTTCAGCCTCATGTCGGCAGGGACCACAGGGACCACCAGCAACTGTCTTGTACTGAATTTTGATCTGTTGCTTTCGCCTTTCCCTCTGCATGTGTTTTTACAGGGTTTGAAGCTATGGAGACACCAGAACAGCAAGTCAATCTTCCTCTTGTTGGCATTCAGGCTTCTGCTGTGCCCAGCAACTTTGCAGTCAGTCCTAGGCATCGCCATGAGTCTGTGCGTGTTTGGATGCGAGACAGGTACTATAAATGTATAAAACCTTGAGGACAAGGGAGACCAGAAGACCTATAGAGAGTGGCTTTTTCAATTTCAAAGGCAGTAACACTCTAGCTTTCAGACTTTGACTCCCCATCCAGTGCAACCTCTTGAATAGCTTCATCCTTTGTGTTGACTGTCAATCCAGTTTAACATTTTCCCTTCCCCATCACACTCCTGACACTGAAGATTTTCAGTTATTCCTTAAAGATCCCTTAGCAGTCCTAGTGACAGACATCTCAGGTCTAAGCTGGACACAGGAGTACCTGAGCCCTGGCTGAAGTGGTACATCATGACGTGACTGAAGACTGGAAGAGACAATTTTTTTCTGCAGCTCTGTGTTGGTACCTGATCTGTCTGCCAGATTCAAAGGGAAGGGCACGCCTCAGCTCACCTGAATGCTGAGGGTTGTCCCTGTCTTTTTCATGGTGGGTGTTAGGTGCAGTGCTGAATGGACATGTGATACCACAATGTCAGAGGCATAGCTCGCAGTCTGCCTGTCAAAAACCTCTTTACTTCGGCAGCCGTACAAGCTGAGCTGCCACACCAGTAACGTAAGAGCCAGTCTGCGAAGCAGAGCCTTTCTCCTGGCATGGAGTAGGCTTTTCCTTCTCTGTCCTCCCCCTCTTTCCCTCATCTAAGGGCAGAGGAGAGCTCCTCCCCTGTGCGGGTTATTGTCTAGGCCAGTTGTCCAAGCACTTGGCTATACTTTCTTGGAGTACTTATCTAAAGTAGTGAGATTTGAGAAGCAGGTTGCACATCTGAAACAAAGCTATTTCTGATTCAGAGATAGAAGATCAAACTGACTTTTCAAATGGTGATAGGGGGCTGTCTCTGCCTCCCCTTCCCATCAGCTCTTCCCATTTAGCACTGTGATTGAGACCCTTGGTCTCATCAGAAGCTGGCAGCCACAGTGGGGCCAGAGCATCTTTGTGCGTGCGAGGTACCATTCCTGCCCCAGGCAAGAGCATGAGGAGTTCACAACATCCTTGCAGAGATTTCCCGAGGAATATTGACTTCTCAGTGCAGCTATGGCTTGTCCCTAAAGGCTTTACAGAGCTGGCTACTATGACATCTGGGAAAAATTTGCAAAGGACACATGGTTGCCCTTGCATGTCTGAGAACCTCTGCAGGTATTTAAAATAATAATAACACTGGGTATAATGTGTGTGGTTTAATCACAGGTGCATGAAGCCCAGAAGGGGATACAGGTGTATACAGCCAGGCATGCAGAATAGGTCTCTTTTCTCTCCCACTTTGAGCTGCAAATGGGACCCGAGATGTGATAAGATGATGTGTAGGCCTGTGGTGGCACCAGAGAAGGTTGTTCCCCCACTCCATGGGGATTGCGTCACTCAGTGTAGATGAGATGAGTAGAACAAGGCTGATGGAGAGGAAGAGGAGAATAATCAGTCCCCCTTAGCTCCCTGCTGGGTCATACCTGTCCATACATCTCTGTGATCATGGACAGATGTCTCCTAAGTAGACAGCTGCTCACTGGAGGCTCTGCTGCTGCTCAGTTATTTGTCACTGCTCCTGGGAGGAGGAGGAGCTCAAGTGAGAACATTCATGTCACCATAGCCTATACCGGTACAAGATAACCAACATGGAGTCTGAACTAGCTCTATATGTGTTGAAGACAGCAACATACATTGAAGTGACTTACTCTCCCTCTACTCATCCAGTTCCTCTGACAGTATGGAGAAGAGGGCTACAGAAGTAGTCAGACCTCAGAAAAGACCTTCTGGAGTCCACTCTGCAGGAAACTGTGATTTTCCCTCAGGAAAGCCTGGATTTGATGGGCTTATAGTTGTCCATCCCATGACACTGTGATCCTACAAGGCTTGATGTTCCATCCTCTTCGTGCTCTGTCACCTGGGAGGCCGAGTGTTTCTGCCAAGGCAGCTACTCCATATGGGATCTGACACCAAAGGAGGAGGCAATTTTATTCCTCTGAACAGAAAAACCAAAGTAAATTCAGGAGTGCCAGGAAGGAATATTCTTCTCTTGTCTTTCATCTGCACTGTAAATCATGTATCTAGTGAGTGGTGATAGCAAGTTGGATCTAAATCCTAATCAGATAGATGAATGGTCACAACCAATAAACTAATGATCCTCCAGAAAGCCCAGCCTCCTAGGAGGGATCAAAGCCTTTTTATACAGAATGAGAAGATCTCTCTTTTATTGGCCTGGGAACAGCAAAAGTAGATTATTCACTGGCACTTGTTTTCACTCTGCAGAGTGGAGAAGAACAGCAATTGTCCCTTCTTCCCTGATACATGGCATTAGAATATTTGGGGTTAAAATGAAGCAATGTTTTGGTGATGAGCAAATTTAGAAAGTACTCAGTCATTTGTGATTTTGGGTTGAATTTCATGAGTGGTTACTGCTGGATTAAAAAAAACTAAGAGTGGGTTTGAGAACATCACAGTATTTTATTTCGTTGCAGTATTTGTGAAGCGAAACATTTGGTTTTGGAACAATATTTTCTATTTGAAACGGCACCTTTAAAAAAAGTTAAAAAGGATTTTAAAATCAGGTTTTGAAATTTCAAAAAGAAGTCGGTCTTTCCCTTCGAAGTCAAAGGAACCATTTAAAGTTAGTCTCAGATGACTGTTTTTTCATTTCAATTAGTTTTGCTAACTGCTGTCCTCCTCCCTGCTGTGTGCTTCACTTTGGTTTGGCAGGAGCTGGCTCCATGATTTCTGTTTCTTTCCTCTTTGCCTTAATTACCTATATGACTTGGGTGTTATTCAGCCAGTCCAGTGTAGGCCCCTTTGGACTAGAAAAAAATAAGAAAAATTTCTGGAAGAATGTTATTTCAATTTAATTTTTACCACAATGAAAATTACTGGAGCTTTTAAGTTTCATGATCTAGTAAAAATTATTGAGGATGTTTCATGACCCTAAATTGGGGGTATAGACCGCCACATGGTCTAAGGGTAGACTTGGTGGCGGTAGGTTAATGGTTGGACTGGATGATCTTAAGGGTCTTTTCCAACCTTAACAATTCTATGATTCTATGATTCTATGATTCTATGATTCTATGATTCTATGATTCTATGATTCTATGATTCTATGAAGTTTGCCTGTCTGATCCAAGGGCAAGTAGATTTAGCTCAGGAAAAATCTTAGGTGATGGCAGATCCAATACTGCTGCTTGTCACTGTCCCAGGTGTAGCAACTCCCTCCTAATATATTCCCCTATCTAAATAGAAAAATTGGCACTTTTAACAGCCCTATGAACACTTCTAGTCATATGCTGAAGAATTGTTGGGACCCAATGGGGTCTATCTATCTTGTGTTCACATGATGTCTTAGCAAGCAAAGCCTGCTTGTATCATCATTGGCACTAAAACTCAAAATGCTTCCTAAGCCCTTTGGGTCCATCATAGCACTGTAGTCCAAAAGGGTTGCAGTTGCTTTCACACTTACTTCACTGAATTTCTGTTGGGCTTGGAGCCACCAAAAATTTATTTCTTCACTGCTGTAACTCAGTTGCATCCTGCTAATAACAAAGACCATCGAGGTTTTGGATAACAAGGGTAACACAGTTATGCCATTTTCTGTGGTTGGCAAAATGTTGTAACCATTTTATCCCAGCAAACATTTGTTTGTAGAGCAGTATGACCAGCTTTTCTCTCTTTCGCTTGTGTCTAAACATCCTTTGATTTAAATTGTCTCTTATTGAAAGCAGTGGCCAACCTCCTATTCTGTCAGAAATGAAGAACACATATTCATTCCAAGGAGAAAAACTCCTTCCTCTTCATAATTTGTACTTTGTGTTACCTGATATTAAATGATAACCAGTGGTATTTCACTGATACAGTGAAAAAGAAATAAAGCTCAGGTACGTGATTGCATGTGAGATGTAGGTAGATCAATTGTGGCAATGGCATGATTAAACAAAGAACCTACACAGTTTGTAACTGCCAAGCTGAGATGTAATTTTTCATAATAAATAATCTGTTCATTGGAAACTGATTCTAGATTCACTCAACCATTGAAAAGAGTAACATTTTTTAAATGGATGATAAGGAATTACTAACACGGACTTAGGCACGTGATAGAGTTTTCTACTCTTGAAGTCTTTAAATAAAAGCACCTTAATAAGAAATACACTTTTGTATATCCAAGGTTTGGTTGCTTTCTGAAATGAGATTTTGCAGTTCTCAGACATGCAAAGACATCACAGATCAGATGAAATACTAAAGGTGCTTCTGCTTTTAAAACTTGCATTTTAGTTTTTGTTTTTTTCCTAAATAAATCACTGCTGCATGTGCAACTCTTTCTGTATTTCTGTTCATTAGAAATTTTGTTAATTATTTTATAGTCAGCCTATGTATTCGATAAGAAAAATGTATAAACTGTTTTAAAATTTTCTGAGTTCACAGACCTGCCATGTTGAACATTTTGTGAGCTTCTGTGAAGACACAGTGCTACAGGAATAGGGAAAGGGTTGGAAAGATAATCCTAGTGACTTCGTATTCTCTCTACATAAACCGTCATCAATACTTGGGAGTCATATTCTTTATGGTAATGCCTTGTAAAACTGTTTCCAAATCACCGTTTTGACCCTTTTTTTTTCTATTAAATAAACATTTTTGCAGAGAGAGCATCCCTTTAACTTTAGATATCTGACTTTTCAAAAAGAAATACTTAGTACTGTGCTGTTTATGCATTAGGAAATGTGATGTTTATCATCCTTCTTTTCCTTCCCTTCCCTATTTTGTTGCAACTCAGCAAATGGCTCCCTAATTATTTCTTTATGAGTTAAACCATTTTCTTGTGTAGGGATGGGTCAGTCTAAAAGTCCTAGCAAGTGAAACCTTCTCCTTTTTGGGCAAAAATATCTTTCAATAAGAAAATACAGGAATGGTAGCATGTTGTCATTGTCAATATCAAAGTAACCATTTTTTCCAGGTGGAAATGGAACATTTTACCAGTAGACAGCTTAACAAAATACCTTGCTATCTTCTGTCCAGAAGAGGAACCACTAGTACACAATCAGTAATGTTGTGAAGCCTTTGTCAAGGGATGGCAAACGAGCAGCTCATACAGGGCAAGAGGAAAGAGAATAGTCTCAAGTCACCAGTGAGAGAATGAGATGGGCAGGCAGGAGGGTGACTTCGTGGGCTCCAGTCCCAACCAAATTCTCTATCCTTGCTTTGGGGGCAAGCAGAAACAGGAACGTGTGATGTTTGGCTCCCCCTCTTGACGGGTTATTAGTTGTAAAGGAATCGATGGAGTTCGCCTCCCTCTCTTTTTTTTATCCCTTACTAAAAGCAGATTATCAGAATTTCCTTTCTTTATGTAAATTATACACCTGGAAATAGTTTCATCTTAAACCAGAGCGTTTTGTCCAGTGATTCAACATAAAGATATTTCATCCCTCTTTAAACAAATGGACTCCACTCTTGTTTTGCTCTTGCTCTCTCTCTTGGAACTATCTCGCGCTAGTTTCTATGACCCGTTGTTTCACATTATGAATAAATTGGTTTTCTTCACTTAGGTTATCCCCTAATCCCTTTTAGGCATATGATAGTTTTGGAACTTTATACAGTGTCTCTGGTTAGTGTACCTCTGAGAAGTTAGATAAGACTGATCCTTATTTAGCCTGCATTCAGTAGAATTACAGAGCTATTTTTGGCTGAGTGCCCTTTTAATTTTCCAAGCTCTCAAATGGAGTCATTTAAAACATAAAAATGTATGAACATCTTTCCTCTGAACTAAATGGCACTCTTTTTCTTGGCTTAATTTCCTTTGGAAGCAAAAGCTATACTATGCTTCACTGGTACCAACAATCAGTAATGTAGTGTAGATTGCCAGACATAAAGATTAGATAAGTATTTGAGTTTCCAGTAGTGTTTTCATGGAATTATCTATATGCAGCTCATATTCTATTTTGAGAGCCCAGCTGGGCTAGCAACATCAATTATATTTCTCATCTAAAAGGAAACTATGTTTGCTACGATGGAGGGACTTGAAATCTATTTGATGTGCGTTTATACTTTTAAAAAATCAGTCTAAGGGTCAATATTGAAGTTGTTCCTGAATGTATTCTAGAACCTGAGAATCCCCCAGAGATGCAACATTTACCTTGCACAATTTGCTCCAAATAGTCCAGAATGGAAAAAGTGGCATCTAGTTCCTCCTAACTGAATAGTGATTGAATAATTGAATAACAATCAATATTGCTCTCAGAGGTAGCCATGTAAAACTGGCTCAGGCTTCCTCATCAGAGCTATTCCTTGAATGCACTGACTCATTTCTGCAGACTGAGGACAAAAATAGCTTTTTACTCCTGTCATTGTAGGAGAGCCAAGACAGCTCAGAAAGATGAGGCTGGAATTGATTGCTCTTCTGAATCATCTATTTTGAATGAAGTAAAAAAAAAATAATTAAAAAATCTTTATTATAAAATAAATGTTTTGTGAAATTTACACGTTTCTCAACAATGCTCAGTTGCGAGTAGTTGGACTCTTTCCCTGCTTTCGCTTTTAAAACTTTTGCTCACCAGCTGAATTTTCTCAGTCTTGTTCTTCTACTAATATGAAGCCACTTGTACAATTCTATATTTATAAACCCCAAAACTATTAATATATCTCTTTTTCAACAAAACCAATAGTGCAATTTTCTTGCTGGCCAAGTCAGATTAGACAACTTCTAGACAAATATCAGTTTTGGCTCTTTCAGAGGGGATATGCGGAAAGATCCTTGGGTTCCAGAGCTGAAATACTCAAGCAATCATAATTCATAATGAAAGTTCTCAATTATTAATCCTATTGTGTACTGATGTAAGGGCTAGAGGACTGCTTGCCCAGAAGGGAAGGAAATGAAGAGGTCTGGTTGGTAGGGTTCATTTTGCCACCCTGGGAGGTGCAGGAACGCATCAATGAAAAGGACACTTTGCTTTTTAATCCTTCCAGCTGGATCTGCTACTTGGTCTTCGTGTGTGGGAGGCATGAACTTGTTCTTCCCTTGTCCCCATGGGAGGATCAGGAGCAATGAGAGTGTCAAAAAATACCTGTGCCTTCTGGGCCTGTTTTAGCCAGATGCATTGCATCTCCTGAGGTCCAGATGAATTAGGAATAAGATATTTTTTTCTTGCCACCTTTCCCCTAGACATTGCCTCCAACCTCTCTCCTCAGTGAGTATTTGAAATTTCGGATTTATTCAGTGAAACTGCATAGCTGAGCAGCTACTGCAGCTGGGAGCGCTCTGGGCTGAGAATACTGGTGCAGATTTCACATGGGCTATGATGAAGAGCCACGGTGTTAATGCACCCAGTGCATTTCGCCACATCTTTTTCTGCCTTGACCTCAAAGGTTTCAGTGCTCTTCAGAGAGTGTGTTTGTGTAATCAGGAGTGTGTGAGGGTGCGAGATGAGACTGTGTCTCTTTATATACTACTTATTCATTTACCCACTTCCTAAATCCTTCACCAAAGCCCCAAGGGATCATTAGTTTGATATAAAGCTAATAACTTGTGTATCTTTCCAGTATTTAGGTAAGTGGAAAAGAGCCCATTTTCCTAATCTCATTGGCATCTAGATTGTATTTTATGGATTTTATCATATGGAACTAATATTTCAGTACATTTCAAAAAGACTTTGCTTAATGCAATCCAGCATTGCTGATTATACTGGCCAATTTTTACAACATTATGAAACAATTAAGATGATACATATGCAATATGAATATGGCATAAGTAAAATATTAGCTGAGTGACATGATGGTGAACAGACCTATTTATGGGACCCTCTTTGCTGGATACTGGACTGAACAAAGAGGGACAGGGACGAAAGAGCTGTGAAGGTGCTTCTCTGTAAGGCTGAGCCTCATGTACGTTCAAGTGTGTGGAAGAGACACCAATGTGCAAAGGCCCTTATCAGAGCCATTCCTTCTGCAAAGCCTTGCTGAACTTCTGCAGAAAACTCACAGGACTGCAGGAGTTTTGCCCTTTCAGCTCCATCTGTGTTCCTGAGGCCAGTGCTAAAGTCAGAAAATTTGATAGGTATTATTACACTGTTGGACTTCTAGAAGAACATGTGTTTACCAGCCTGCAGATATGGAGGCATGAGAAGTTATCTGCCCTGAGAACCTTTATGGGGGTGGTGGAGAGCAAGGTGGCCTGTGAAAGGAGGATGTTGTCGCTGGGAACAAGACAACCTCTCACCCAAAGCAGCCTGTGCAGGGCCCTCCCAGCAGCATGCTGGTGTGAGGAGACAAACACTGGCATACGGGCACACAGACAGACCCTTTGTGCCCCCAACCCTTTCATACAAACACGAGGTTCCAAATAAAACTGTAGAAATGTCTTGTGCCACTTGCTGATTGGCAAAGCAGAAGTTTCATTCTGTTTCTTTCCCTGATGAGTTTGGTGGGCACTTCTCTTCCTGTCAAGGAGCAGTGGCAGGGTAGGTTCCCTGATTCTGCATACACAGCAAGTTAGCTCAGTATCAGACACTTTTGCAGGGCCCAAAGTGGAAACCACTGGGGTTAGAGAAAGACAAAGACAACGTGTCTGCTGGTAAATGATCTGAAAAAAAAGCTATTGAGGAATTTTGTGTGTGTGCCCTAAGCAACAGTTTTAGCACTGCAAGGACCTGTCGATCCCTGCATGGTGCCTGGCAGGGGTGTAGCACTAGTGGTCTCATTGCACTGACCACCACTGCTCTGCTGAAGGTGTGAACAGCACATCTGAGCACTAACTCTGCTGTTCCTCTTTCTGCAACCTTGCAGCAATTTCCTGCATCAAAGTCCTACTGAAGTCTCTCCCCCTCTTCACCTTTGTTGCCTCAGGATCTTGTGGGACTCAAAAGTCTCTCACTTAATTTTCCTTTAAACAGATTACTTCTGGACATTCAGCTGTGGGAGGAGAATGAGACTCTGGCAACTTTAATGAAGTCCAAGGGCATTTAGGTTCAAGTGATGACAAATGAATGTAATTAATATATTAAAGTATGAGTCTGTAAGTACTCCCACCCTCAGAGTAGTTTTGCTTGTTTTTACATACAGTTTCAAAACATAATGCATTATGTGATCTGAGGGAGCGTCGAGCCAATTTCCACTTGGATCCATGTCCTGGAGGACTGTAGGGAACATGTTATTCTGCCTAGCACCAGGGATAATGCGTGCTTCTCAAACCAAATTCATGTGAATTGCTTTCAAGTAGCCCTACTCAAGCAAGCAGCTGGTTGGACTAAAAGCTCCGGAGAAGGCATCTCTCTAGTCTCAGGCACACACACAGAGCCAGATCTGTCCCAGCTCTTCCTGGCAGTCGTTGCTTTCACTCAGATGCAGCTTTTGGTTTGGAAATGTTTGCTCGCCAGCACTTCCAGGCATGGCTAAAAGGCATGATTCCTGACCTAGGCATTTCAGACAGATGATCCACACCACTGTCCTCCTGTACTTGAGTCCCTGATGAAAAGTGTCAGGACATTACCATTCTTTACTCCCACACTTGGACCCCATGGCTATGTTCAAATCCCTGGCTGAATTCTCAAAGTGAGTGAAGACTTGGATTTCACTTTACATGTTTTCAGGATCTTTTTCTTTGATCTTTAGGATCAGTTGATCTAAGATTTTTATTGATTGTTATTAATCTTTATTGTTTGATCCACTGGATGACACATTTACCACCCTAAGACACAAAGTGTTTGGAGTGCTCAAAATCTTTCACTGACAGAGAGCTGACACACATCTCTTCTGCCTTTCTGGTTTCGTCTTTTATTTCCTGGGTCTCAGGTTATTCAAAACATATGATTCAGAGGGTGAGTGAATTGGCCTCAATTGCCCCTATGTCCAGAGATATCTTGCAGAGGCTGTGCCAACCAGCATCCCACACTGACACAGTAGCAATAGTATTCTGTCATCCACAAGATAGAAAAGTTCTCCTGATCACCTGGAAAATTTTGGCACAGAATAACAATATTTGTTAATGCTAATTTTATATCTCTACACGAGGAGACACTAAAGCGTTAACCACTCAGTGAATAAGCCCAAAATCAAGAAGACTGATTTTTAAAACAATACTCCTTAAGAATCTTAAGTTATTTTAAAACATATGCCGTACTGCATATATATGCCATCTTGACTTGTTCTTTTATAGGCAACTGTTCAAGTGGATTGCATTTGCATACAAAATTTGAAAAAGCAAACTGGAATATGTGAAGCAAATATTTTAATTAGGGTTTTTAAAACTGCATAGACTGCAAAGCACAGTGAGTAGTTGTGCATGAAGTTCACATGGTCAACCTAGTTGAAAAATTAAAGGTGTTCCAAAATGTTCATGCACTGCACTATATGTTGTGTGCAAATACCATTTATATTGCACGTGCTTTACATCACATAAAGTCCAGCAGAACCCATCTCTGCTTGAATTAAAAGTCTGAAAGCACCCCCTAAAAATTGCTACAGTACTTTTAGTGAGGAAATCAGCATTGCGAAAAACAGTCCCTGAAGACTAATAATCCTACTGTGTCTCTCAGGTCAGTTGCAGAAATGATGATTTTGCATTTCTGAATGAAAATTAAAATATCAAGACCTGAGGCGTGCACTTATGGTCTAATAAAATGGGTTTGTAAAAAAAAAATGGAGATAAATGCATGCAAATTCTGAAAAGAAAAAAAAAAGTGACTTCTTATCATTCTAAATATTTAATTATAATTGTTTATCCAGAAAGAAATATTGTAAGGCCTTTATAGTTGAGACAGCCGGTGTCTTCATAAACTCTTGTAATCAACTGAAATACGCAGTCTGAGTACAGGACAGATTCTGTTTCTAATTACAAGAAAATGATCTATAACTTCAGCTTGGAAATGGCCAAATAAGCCCTAATTCCCCCTCCCAGCACAATTGTTCCTGCTTGCTGCAATACACATTCTGCATGACATGAACAGCCAGTAACCATGCAGCTGCACAGCCTCTCCCTCACCTCACAGCTTGGATGTAGCTCTGCAGGTTATGACCACATGAAAATGGTTCTACTACATACTAAAATGCTATTTTCTGATTTGCATTAAAAGAGTATGTTCTGATTTGTATCAACAATACAATCTTGAGATCTTTTCTCCAGTATAAGACAGGCGATTAACGACACAGGAGTTTGTTACACCTACTGCAAGTGAGTAGATGTGGCAGCTGTCTGTAGGATAGATGACATTCCAGATCCTGTTCTAATATACTTGTATCTCTCAAAATATTAACCTCTCAATTGAAATTACTGTACTTTTTCTTACATTTTGGGCTTTGGATTTTTTTTTTTTTTTTTTGCAGGTGCTGCTAAACACAAGATTTTGAGTTCCCAGCAGCTAGGACAGCTCTGCAGAAATATTCATAGAATCATAGAATCCCTTGGGTTGGAAGAGACCTTTAAGATCATCAATACCTCCAGGGACGGTGACTCCACCACTTCCCTGGGCAGCCTGTTCCAACGTCTAACAGCTCTTTTAGGAAAGAAATTCTTCCTAATGTCTAACCTAAATCTCCCCTGGTGCAGTTTGTAAACATTTCCTCTCGTCCTATCGCTTGTTACCCAAGAGAAGAGACCAAACCCCACCTCTCTGCACCTTCCTTGTAGGTACTTGTAGAGAGCAATAAGGTCTACCCTCAGCCTCCTTTTCTCCAGACTAACAAGTCCTAGCTCCCTCGCCAGCTCCTTGCAGGACTTGTGCTCCAGA
>VXBZ01002871.1:33748-73832 GCA_013399135.1 Heliornis fulica
GCCTTCCTGCCCTCCAGCAGATCAACATTCCCACACAATTTGCTGTCGTCTGCAAACTTATTGAGGGTTCACTTGATCCCTTCATCCAGATCATCAGTGAAGATGTTAAACAGGACCATCTCCAGCACTGAGTCCTGGGGGACACCACTTGTAACATGCCACCCCATGCTAGCTTTTCTAGAAGATGCTGTGGGGTACAGTGTTGAAGACTTTACTGAAGTCCAGGTAGAAAACATCCATAGCCTTCCCCTCATCCACTGAGCAGGTCATAGAATATCAGGTTGGCCAAGCATGATGTGCCCTTCATAAACCCATGCTGACTGGGTCTGATTGCCTGGTTTTCCCGAATTTATTGTGTGATGGTACTCAGGTACAGGATGTTTTGTTCCATCACCTTCCCCAGCACCAAGGTCAGGCTGACAGGCTTGTAGTTCCCCAGGTCCTCCTTCCGGCCTTTCTTGTAGATGGGTGCCACATGTGCCAGCTTCTAGTCAAGTGGAACCACCCCAGCCTGCCAGGACTGTTGGTAAATAAGGGAAGGTGGCTTGGCGAGCACCTGTGCTAGTTCCCTTAGTTCCCTCCATCAACTTGTGTGGATCTAAGCAGCTAGGCAGGTCACTAATCAATTCCCCCAGGATTATGGAGGATTCAGTTTGCTTCCAATCTCCATCTTTCCACTCAGAGGTCTGGGCATCAGGAGACCAATTGGTCTTATTACAAAAGACTTAGGCAAAGAAGGCATTAAGTACCTCAGCCTTTTCTTCAATCTCTGTCACAATGTTCCCTGCCCCCATATCCAGTAAAGTTAGGACATTCTCCCTGGCTCTCCTTTTGTTATTAATGTATTTATAGAATTGTTTGCTGTTTCCTTTACAGTAGTTGCCAGATTAAGTTCTTTCTGGGCTTTGGCCTTCCTTATTTTCTCCCTGCATAGCCTCACCTCAGCTCTGTATCCTCCTGGGTTGCCTGACTCTTCTTGAACAATCATAATTTCTCCTTTTCTTCTTGTTTAAATCAGTTCAGCCAGACAGGTTGTCTTCCCTTCTGGCTTGATTTTCAGCACAGTGGGATGGCTTGCTCCTGCATCTTCAAGACCTCATTCTTAATGAGTGTCCAACTTTCCTGAGCTCCTTTGCCTTTCAATACTTCATCCCAGGGGACTCTATCCACCAGGCTCCTCACCAAGTCAAAGGCCACCCTCTGGAAGTCCAGGGTTGCAGTTCTGCCAACCCTCCTCCTTCCTTCCCTGCGAATCAAGAGCTCTTTCATCTCATGATCGCAGTTCCCAAGGCAGCCTCCTGTCTGGAAAGAAAATGGCTAAAACTTGAAATTTTGTTTAGCACAGACAAAAAACTGTAACAACAGACAATATAAACTTCATGAAGTTTCTTTAACAGGGTTAACGACGCAGCTGCCAAGATTCTTGCATAATTTAACAAAGGCCTGTCCAGCCAGCAGATCCACAGGCTGGAAATCCCAAAGCCTTTCTCTGACCTCAGCAGGGTTGTGATTGTCCCTTTTGCAGCATTTTTATCTCTTCCCCTGTTCAGCCTTTGCTTCTCAGACAATTTCTCAACTGAGGCTCGGGCTTACATCGTGCCACACGGAAATTTTAGTTCATGCATTGACATGGACTTAGAGAAGGAATATTAAACCTGCCTTCTCATCCTCCCAAAGTACAACGCCCTTCAGGCAATGGGGCTGACTGCCCTACTTAGTTGGATGACTATATAAGCTGCTATGTTGCTGATTTGGCTGTTTGTCCTACCTTTTCTGCTTCCTGTTGCTTTGGAGAGGAGCAGTGTACAGTTCAGCCCACTGAATTGGGCTCATCCAAGGAGGTGGACCTCTCCCCAAATGTCCAGAATTTCCAGAGCAATAGCTACCTGCAATCATAGTCAATCCCTCTGGGACAAATTTCAGATTTGTGAGGGTTTATTTTATTGTCCTTGAGTGTTTCCCTACCTACACCTTCTCAGACACATATTAAACTGTTTCCTAAATGATCTCCAAGCCAGGACATGAGCTTCCCCCATTCATTTGAACACTGTCGGCTTCATGCAAAGAGCACTAGCTCTGCGGTTTTGTGAAATGGACTCATTTATCACTGAATGTGATGGGGATGATGCCACCACCCTTTACTTATGTCGGATGCCTCACAGCTGCCTGATCAGATAGATTTCTTGTTCCTCTGGCAAGGCTTTGTGAAAGGCATGATGCTAAAGATGAAAGTTCAATTTTTTTATAATGGATGAAAACAATGAGTAGCAGATTAAACTAGCTTTCTGGTAAACGGTGCCATTACTTTCCAGTAAATAATGTCAGGAATTACTTGATGAATAACATAAGTTGTGAGATAAAGGAGATACTCAAATGATGGAAAATTCGGCAGCTTTATAAACTCAAATATGCCTTTAGTTTTCTTTCCACTATGATCTAGTCATTGAAGTATTTACCAACAGGTCATTTTAGCTAGGCCAACTAATGAAATCTGTGTGTGAGTTTAAGCTAAATTCAATCTGCAGCAATAGCACTGCTTTAGCAGCCTTGTTTCTAGATTTACAGGACTGTGAGATACCAGAAGGGAAGCAACCCCTTACAAACAGCACACCCAAAAACCTTGAGCATCCCCCAACACTCCAGACCCTCCTGAGACCCATCCTCACTACTTGCATCACTGTTGTTTTAAGCAATCATTTCAATTTGTGATTGCAAGCCAAAAGCATCTCCCCTGTTAGCAAATAAGTAGAGGAAGTTTCTTTGCAGAGGTAGGAGCTTTTCCATGGTTTTGCTTCCAGGGGAAAATACAGCTGGCATGGCTACTGGCCAGTACAGCAACAGGAACAAGTCTCTTCCGCAGTGGACAGGAATTACCAAAAAAGAGGAAAGATTATTTCCTGGCTAAAATACTCGATTCTGTTGTCTTAACAAAAGTAGCAAAGTGGGGAATCTGGCATGAAGGACAGGAGGAAATATAATCTGGTCAAGTAATAAAATATATTTAAAGTAACTGTATTTCAAATACCTCCTCATCAGAGCTCCAAAAATCCTAGAGAGCATTTGTGAGTATTACTAGTGGAATGGACAGAAGAAAGAGGCTCTAGAAAACATTTCTAGCCAGCATAGTGGAAGATTATAAATGTAGTCTTTCAAAACTGAACTTCATAAGCTGAGAAAAAAATTATAACAAGTACTTGCCAGTAACCTTGAAAAGATTCAACCTAGTAACTGAGCAAGGTCCCTTCCAGTTCTGTCACCACACTTAAAACCACTTCACTTACTGTGATTTAGCCATTTCATTTGCTTTCATAAACACTTTTGCCAAAGGTTTTCTCTTTGCACACGCACGTGGGGAACGGCTGTTGTGGATGTGCATGCGTGTCCTCCCACATGCACGTACTTGCAGAGAGGGCTCTGTACACGTGGCTGCGTCCTCTCCCCTTTGTTTCAAAGTTTCTATCACCCAGCCAAGAGCATAGAAATGAGCAGCTGCATGTCACTTAGGAAGTGACATGCAGCTGCTCATAATCAGCAAATAGTTGAAGATTTGCTGTTTCATCTCTGCCGTGAGAGATAGAGGTGCCAACTTGGTGGCATCTGGCTCATGCAGGGGTGCGTTGTATCTGCTATACCAATGAGCAAAGATTTTGGCAAAGCTGGTCACAGCTATGCACATGCAAACCAAGACACAGTATCATGAAGGCCTACACACACCTGTTGGCCACTCCATCCCTGCCCAACATCCTCAGTGATCTCACACGAGACCCCAGCCCTTCAATAATGTCTTCTCCTGCAGTCTTTGGCCAGTGAACACAAGCCAGTGGTCAAAATCTGCCAGTGAATAATTCTTGCCAGAACTGAGGGCTTTTTTCTCTGGGCAAGTGGTGTTGGAGAACCTGCTGAGACTCCTCCCCTATCAGACGGGGCTGAAAATCAACCAAAGATGTTAATCTGACAAACAAATATTTATGCAGTATCATTGACCACTGTAGACCAAGGTCACTGTGGAAAAAACCCAGCACAGTAAATTTTATAAACATATTTTCCTTGTGTCTTCTTCTTTAGAAATTACAACACATTCTTTCTAAATTATTTACAAGGAGGGCAAAGAATGAACCACAAAAATACATATTTTGTAATTAGAATTAATCTCCAATGTAGTCAGAGGAAGTAGATTTGCAGATATACTTTCATCCAAACTGGCCTCCTTTAATATTTCCATCTTTTTTTCCATCTTGCCCACATAACCAAACACAGATCACGGAAAGAAGGGAATCTGCTATTATTCATTTCTTCTTTCTGGCTGCAGTAGGGACCTCCTTTTATTGTTTGCTTGGGAATATATAATCACTTTTCTTCCTTACATGCCTATTTGCTGGCTTCTGTCTCCACAGGATGTGTTCCTTTCAGCCAGTGCACAGAGCGTTTTACTGCTGGTGGAGCACTTGCCGGGATCTTTTTCTGAATCATTTGGACATCTACAACTAGAGATCCTCTCCCACTTTTCTTACTGGCACTCTGAGTTTGTGTGAGGAAGGTGGCTCAGTCCATCACCCAAACACCATGCAGTGACCATAAGTGGGGCAGGATGTTTTTCCATGTTCTCAGTAAAGCCTTCATGTTGCCGACAGAGAACTGGCAACTGCCATCTGATTTTCTGTGCCTTTCACCCAAACAATTTACTTTCAGGAAAACCATTTCACTCTCACTATCTGCATTCACACTCGCTTACTGTGCCCAGAGGTCGCTGCTGCAGCAGTCCTGTGGGACAAATGTTGTAAAACCAAAGAGCAGGACACTCTCTTTTTATTGAAGAGTGGATTAACCTGTGCAGGAGGCAGTTGGTCTTCTTACTCCATGTAGGAAAGTCAAGATTTTCAGGCTTGGTCTCTATCTCAAAGAGTAAAATCTTGTGTAATCCAGACCTGTCTCATTTGAAAGATGTCCCAAGAGTGATTAAATGTGTCTGTCTCAGACAGCCACCTCAGGATGGCACAAGTCTCCCCATGGAGGCACCTGTCTCCTTTTAGCATCAAATTTAGCAACCTTCTAGGTTCCTTTATTAAGGCAACAAGATTGAGTATTTTAGCCTGGAAATAATCCAGGCTTCAAGGTCTTCAAGGAAGTCCTTTAACTATCTTCTTGTCTACCTTCTAGGAAGGTAAAAGCGGGTGAGCTGACTCTGGCTTCTCATGGCTTGCCCACCGCTGGATGACAGGTGAGGGCCAATGGTGGGCATGATGCCAGCACAGCCCAGGTCTGGGTGGGTGGCTTAAGAGCCAGACTGTTGTGTTTCCAGTTGACCAGTCATTCAGCAGAGGTGCACCCTCGAGCCCCCTGAAAAAAGATGAGCTGTGACTGTCGCCGCGCAAAAAGGAACTGGCAAAGTCGGCAAGTAGGAGATCTTGGAAAGTCTGGCTTACCCAAGTAAGTCTGACTTGTGTTACTTGTTCTATTCAGACTTTTACAATACTAAATTCTCCACTTGACATTTTCTCTCAATTACTCTAAATTGTTAAAACTATAAAAGAAACGTCTCCACCAATCTGGAAACAATAAATCTCAGCGCTGGAACACTAATCGAGTTTCCAAACACTCTCCTAAATAGCACTTAATTTGAATTATGGATACTAGCTGCAGCTGTGTTCAAATAAGAATGTCAAACGTGGTTCCGTCGCACCAGGATGCGACTGCAGCTTCACAGTTTAATCGCTGAACCGAAGGGTCACTTCAAACCACCACTCACAGAAATTCACCACTGTCAGCCCATCAGCCCTTGGAAATGCCATCAGCAGGTAGCCTGCAATGGTCCTTGACATGAAAATAAGGCATGGTCTCATGGCTATGGCCTAATCAACTTTAGTTTCCATTCGTGTTTGCTCCTGGACACTGGAATTTCCCAGCCACCCAGCACAAGATTTACCCCAACACAGTTAAATGACATCTGCCTGAGGGTGCAGCCCTGTGAATTTTCAGCTCTCCAGTAGGTCTCCAGCACCCTTGACCATGTAGAGTGTGCCACATACAGTAGCATGTCATATATTCCTAAGAAGTTTGCATCTACTCATATATGCATGCGATTCAAAAAATGTCAGTGGAAAAGAGTTGAGACATATCTTTGATGTCACTTCTGTTCTTTTATGCATTCTAAAACCATGTTTGGAATATAATTTTTGTGTTTAGCTACTCTTGATGTTCCCCTAAGGTTTTTTTAAAGACTGCTTCCCTGTTGTGATCATTCAAAAAACCAAAGGAAATAACATCTTCCTTAAACTAAAGAATAAATACTAAACTAAACATTCCTAACAGCCTCTCCTTAAGTTCTGGATTCTAAATATTGAAAAGCAGTGCTCCTTCCACAGCTCCAGTGTCTCTATGTCCAGCTTTCTGAATGAGAAAAAAATTGTATCCTGCTCATTTTTCTCTTCTGGTCCTGCCCATTTTGGCTCAGACTGAGGAAGCTCTAGCTTGGATCACAGCGAGCCCTCCCACATCTCACTGGATCATTCCTGAACTGTAGACAACAGTTGAACCTGAATATACATTCAAGGTGCAGCTGTGCTTGTGGCCAAGCTTCAATGTGCTGTTACTTTAATTTGATTCTTAGAATCATGAACAGATCCACATCTTCAGGCAGGAAAACACCCCATCAGTGGTTTCTTTGCTGTTGATTTGTATGCATGCCTCTGACTCTTGCTGTGACTGCCACAGCCGAAAGGAGAACCAGATCTCCATTTCACTCGGGCTTGCATAAATAAAAATATCATTAAGCACTATTTAAAATATGTTACATTTAACAAATCGGCATGAAATCCCTCAAAATTTATTGCACTTGGCAATATTAATAAATGTGGTCTATATTCTATAAATCAAGAACATGTTTGCTGGAGATGTATGAACTTGAAATCCCTTCTACCCAGAATTCTGCTCTTTTTTCCATTAGGAAGTGTTTTCTCCTGCTTTATGGGATGCGCATCTATAGGAGGGACTACAAGTTGTATTTTAATCAAAATATATACTTTCTCTCCTCCCACCTGGTGGGAAGTGCTTTTGTCTCATTGAAAATATCATTTTGTATTGGTTATCAATCACAACAAATACATTATAAGGGCTTGAATTGGATCCTTTATTTTAAAGAAAGAATTCAGAAGACAGAACAATGGGTAGAATTAAATATTGCAAAATGCTTTGCCAATTCACTGTGACAAATCTCCGGGTTAAGTCAGTAATGTCATCTTCTTTAAACCTTACATGCAATACATTGCTACTAATTTTTTACTTTTTCTAATTTAAGAGTTATGTTTTAAAGAGCTGCCACAAACCACAGAGCTTGATACATTCCAGATGTGCTGGTAGGTGCAGAGGTAGGTGACCCAACGATGTCCCAGATACAGCAAGTGTGTGATGCACATCTACCCTACAAAAGGTGATGGAAGTGACTGTTTTCTGTTTGTGTGTAATGCTACAGCTCATACATGCAAATCAACAATAGGAAGGAGCAAGTATGTTATGGATTTTTATCCAGGTGTCTGGAGTCTATCCTTTCTACACCTTCTCCAAGCACCTCTGAAGCCACTCAGGCACAATATCCTTGTTCTGGTGAATCCCCCGGCCTCCTAGACTCTTGGGTGGGGGCATTTGAGCGGACCACCCTATTTCTGAGCCACTAAAAGTCCAAATCAGTTCTGGGCAGACTTTGCCTTTCAAGGAAGAATTTACAACATAACTGGGAAGGCAGCAGGATTTCCTAGGATACAGGAGCTTTTGGTTCAAACTGCAAAACCAAACCAGAGGAGAGTGGATCCACTGAAATATATCCATTGGTTCCAGCAATATTTGGAGAAGACATTATCATTAACCCATACCTACAAAACAGCGTGGAACCGGTGAGGGGCTCTGTTCAAGGTGTGCTGGTGGAAGGTCTGTGTTTTATATACAATATAAAATTTAGAGAGTGATGTGCAGACTCCCATACTGGAGCAACCTGCAGCTCTTTGGACGTGCAATTATCTCCTGTAACCCCGAGGCTCTGCATCCTGGTGCTCCCAACCAGGCTAGCCCATTGACACTGCCTTTGTACATCCAGAGGCGAGCTCGAGTTATGTGGCAAAGCTTATGAACCAAGATAATAGACTGTGTTGCTGCGTTTAAGTATTTAAAATATTCTCTCTTACCATGCAAGGGCCTTTTATGTTCATCGTTGAAGTGTCATGACTCATTTTTCTAAATTTGTGGGTTTATAACTGAGCCAAGTATTACGCTTGTTTCTGATGGGTACGCTAAACAGGTTTCACTGCCTACCTTGTCCTTTCTGTTATGTATTAACATTCTTGCCCCACCCCCAACCCCCCTTCTTCACTGATAGCACTGCAAAAGTGATATGATGAATCTGTTGTCAGGAGGTTGTCATTTGTTTCAGTTTCATATTTCTCAGATGAAAAGATGTTGGAGATCAGATTATGGACTCACAAACACATGCACTTCCCCCTCTGTGCTTCTTTACAGCAAAGCTAATTTTGACCAGCTGACCTCAAGTCAGCAGAAACCTTGCATGTGTTCAAATTTTTATTTCAAAAGCTTTTTTCATTATTCTTCCCTTGCATTCTCACTTTTAAACAGTGAACAATACAAATAAAGGATTTCTAATGATGTATTTTAATAATCATAGCATAGTGGTTGGACTCTATGATCTTAAACGTCTCTTACAACCCAGGTGATTCTATGTTTCTAAAAAGACCATTAATTATTCTAAAAATAAACATTTTTTCTTCCCTGATTTTCTTGGATCTGAAAAATATGATCCTATATATGCTTTGCTGCTGTGTCACATCCCATATTTGCAGTAAGCATTGCTTGGTTTCAGTGGAGTCTTTTCAAGCAATCAACACTGTTTAACCTCAGACACACAGCTGTCCTCTCAAGAGTCAGGTTTTGTCTTTGCAAAAAAGTGTCATGAGCATCACCACTGGTGTGTGCTTACTCACCTCACTGGTTATTTCCCCCTTGTATTCACACCACGCCGTGTTTGCAGTAGCAGATGGGATTTGGATCCACAATTTATTTCATATAAAAATATTGGAATAAATCATGCTGTCAGAATGGAAATCAAGTGAAAACACAGCCCTAGGAATTCACTACCTTGTGAAAGAGGCTGAGGCAAAGGTAGCCTATTTATAGTTTCTAACTTCTGAAGTGAAGTGGAGCTTGACTGCGGAAAATATTTGGTCCAGGAAATGTGTCCACAGTGAAATATGTGGATGTATGGAAAGACTGGACATTCTTCCCAGATAAACCTTCTTCCCAGATAAACTCTCTTGATATTAATGACCATGTTTTTAGCATTAAATGACTATTCCATCTAGATTTGGGACAGAATCCAAGAATTTTGTTACACTGAGGTATGTATTTAAGTGGCATCTTGACCTGAGGCCAGCATTGAGGGGCTCCTTTGATGCAGGTCTGCGCAGCTGGGGGGAGGAAGAACACCTCACCTTGGATGCTCACCCTTGGAAACTCGCCATCGCCCAGTTACAAACACTCCCAGCTCCTCTTCCAGGAGCTACTCGTTGAAACATACCGTGTGCTATACTAGATAAGGGCAAGAATTTCAGGGATTTTTTTCAAATGATTGAAGAAGTTGCATCATTGCTAATACATCATCTCTAACATGGTGCTCTCTGCCAAGGAAAATCCCACACAATCACGTAAAGGCAACCATCAAAGCAGCAGACATGAGCAAACCCAGAATTCCTGAATGCCTGTGTTAGGCTGCTACTGTTGCCTGCAACGCAGACTCTACATGAAAGGCCCTGTACACTGATCCATACATTATTTAGACATGCAGACTGCTTACCCACAAATCTTCAAGACTAGGCAGTGCAGAACGCAGGCTGCTTGGGGAGAAGAGAAACCACAGACACCAGAGCCAGAACCCCTTGCCCTTGACACAGTGTTCTACAGAAAGGTGAACTTGGGAAACCTTTTGAAGGTTTATTTTCATATAGGTGGGGAGCAATATGGGTTTAATTAGTAGATGGGCATTCTAAGAAGTAAAGGCATTTTCAGTTTGTGTGTGTTGCTATAGGTTAAATAACCATAGGCCATACCTGTATCTTTCAAAGTCACTGAGGGTAAAAATAGTCTGGTGCTCTATGACAGCCTTTAGAGAGTTCTTCCAACAAGTGAGAGCCCAAGGTTGAACTTCCTTTGCAGCACGAGGAAGGCAAGGACTTCATTCTTCTTGCAGGGAAGTCTGGGTTGTGAGATGGCAGGCGTGCACCATCTTGCACAGCATGGCCAGGCTGCTGACCAGGAGAGGACTTGTCCATCTGCTGCAGAGAGGTAGTAAGTAAAAGCAACTCCATGGCCTTGTCTTCTGGGTGCTCAGTCATCCCTGGGGGGTCTCTTCTTCCAATGGAATTGCCATACTCGAGGTGTTTGTGCAGAGCAGTTATGAGAAACAGGTCTGGGAGAAGGACTAGGGAGGCCAAGGCTGGTCTCACCAGCATGAATGCCCTCTGCAATGCACAATGAAGTGCTCTCTGTGCAGTGTCACAATTCCCACATGAGACAGTTGGAAAACCCACACAGACGTGTGCACACAGAGGTTTTTGCCCTCATGGGTAGACTCAGAAGCCTGGAAAGGCCTTCTGGAGGGGATGTATTCCAGTCCAAAGCTCCAAAACAGGAAGAAATACATACCTTTGTCATACTGATGAGTGTTGGTTTGGCATATCCTTAAATCTCCCCCAGCAAGGGACATTTTGTAGCCATCCCAAGTAATCTGTTAAAGGGCTTCATTGCCATGCTGACAAAAACATTTTGTTCTCTCTAAACAAAACCTTTCTTGCTGCAATTTAAGTCCATTACTTCTTGCCCCAACCACAACAGACAGAAGGAAGAAATTATTCCCTTGTGGTCAACAGAAGCCCTTCCTATCTTTCATATTTGTTGTCATATTTTAGTCTCAAGTTTTCCTTCTTCAGGGTAAGTAACTCTTGATTTACTAAGTCTTCCTTCTCTGTCCTGTTTTCCACAACCTGACCATTCTCTGGATTAAGAGTTTCTGGTTGATTCACATCTACCTTGAAGCATGGCACCACAACAGGAGGTGAAGGTCCCCAAAGGTTTTTCCAGAGATGAGAGGAGCAGAAAGAATACTTAGTCTGGTAGTAAGTCAGGTAAAGGCAGTCTGGTACTGGTGGTCACCATTTGTATGTATGGGTGCAGCACTGGATCTTCACAACAACTTGGTGCACATGCTCACTGGAAAAGATGCACTGGCAGGGATCCACTATCAAGAATCCTTCAATCCACTATAGGATTCTGCAGAAGATCTGTCAAACCAGTTGTTCTGCAGACAATGAAGTTTTCAGCACTTCATTGGCATTACCTCATGGAAGCATTTTATAATCCTACCTGTTGAAACTGTCTTAAAGTACCACATCCTACTTTTTTCAGACTAAAACTCCAGTCCTTCTGGAATTCCAGTCCTGTCCTCCAGTGCACATGAAGTCCCTCAGAGTTATGTGACAGCTTATTTAAAAAGCATCTGAGCACAGCACAGTCCTACCAGTGCATGCCATGCCAGTAGGCAGAAGACCACAGACCACAGGCCACACACTGCAGTTGTTCTGACTTGCTCACTCGGGTCCAAGGGATGGAGGCTCTTCATCTCTCCAGCAGCACATGTCTGGAGCCACAATGCTGGACTGTCAGCCTTCCCCCCAGAAACCGCAAGTGAAACTCCAGTGAAAAGGTTAACCCTGGTTTACTCATCACCCACAGTAAAGCAAAATTCTCTTTAGGCAATAGTCTGTGTTTTTAACTTTCTGTGTTTTCATTACAAACACTGGATTGGTGGAAAACAAGTCAGGAAAAGAAGAATTAAAAATTTAATCACATTTTATCATGTTTATTATGTCCGGAAACTATAAAAAGACCCAAAAAGGGTCTGAAGCAGAGTAGGAACAGCTCTGCTTCACATGCTGGGTATGAGACGGATCTTTTCAGAGAAAACATATAAAACAGAACACACATTATCCCTGAAGTCACAAAAGTCAGACTATGCAGTAACATAACAAATACTTAGCAATTTTGGGAGAAAAATGTTAGCTAAAAAATCTTCCCAAGTTTTTTTTTTAGCCTTTTCTTTTTCTTCTTAAGTGCTTCAAAAGACTAGCAAAGCTGTTACTTAAGATTTAATCTATGTGATCTCAATTCGTTAAGCTGCTGAGTATCTTTCCATATCCAGCTCTTCAGAAATTTATGCCCAGCGCTCAGAGCTTACATGCCACATGTACTTCAAATCTGATATATCTGATGATAAGGAGGAGCTGCTGAGTGGTCACCAGGAGCACTCAGTGGAGCTTTTCTATTACATGCATTACGCTGGCAGGCAGCAAAATCTTCTGAATCCCAATTCAGGAATTTTCCCTATAGCACAGGACAGAAGTAGTTTTCTGGCTCTTGCAATTACTATTTTGATTAACACCACTGTGGTTATTAGGGTGACCTGGTGTAACTAGGAGCAGAATCATTCACAGCTTGTCATTTATATTGACAGCAAAGAGAATTCTTAGTTTTTAAGAAAAGTACCAACGTCTAGATAAAAAAGAATATATTTTTGTTTTTGTATTCAATTTCAAATGGAAGTAAAACTTAACATTTCCCACTCCTTTTATTTTCTTCAGTAAATTAGCTCGGTATTGCCCATTAGTCCAGAACTTAAAACTAATCTTTCATGAGATATTCCTACATCATTTCAGTACCTTATGCCACCAAAATGTTCTTAAGCTTTGCTGTGTGATGGAATGACTTTCAAGTGTTTGTTCAAGAAATTTCACAATTTAATTAAGACAAGTAGATAAGGAGAAAAGAAAAATGTTTAAACGTAACAGTTAGTTAAAGTGTAGGCTAACACCCCCACCCCCCACCCCTTCTTATTCCCTAAATATAATGAAATGTTTCATGCCCAAGAAAAGTATTTTTGGCATAGAATCTTAATTTGCATGAATAAATAAATATAAATATTGGTTATTATTCAATACCTGATATACCACGGTATACCCAGGCATTCAGATATCCACATATATAATAAAAAAAAAGAAAATATTAAGGTACTTTTTCTTAACCTTTGTAAGTGAATCTATGCAATTTTGGACAAATTGATTCTGGTATATTTTCTTTCTACTTAATTGACTGGAATTCACAGGTTTGTATGACATCCTCTAGGTATTTACCTAAGGTGGTCCATTGCTGCCTTCCAGATTGTTGCACAACGGTTCTATTTCTAAGAAGACTTCTGTACGTTGCTTTCAGAGCGATATACTCTGAGACTACTGATGTGTGTCTACTTCATAAAACCCTTTTTTTCTGAAGTGATTCAGTGCATTTCAGTATTTTAACTGAAAGGACAAAAGCATCAAGGGCTTATGATGCATGTGTTTAGTGATAGGACAAGGGGGAATGGTTTTAAGTTGGAAGGGGATAGATTTAGATTGGACGCTAGGAAGAAATTCTTCACTCTGAGGGTGATGAGGCCCTGGCACAGGTTGCCCAGGGAAGTGGTGGCTGCCCCGTCTTTGGAGGTGTTCAAGGCCAGGTTGGATGAGGCCTTGAGCAGCCTGGTTTAGCAAGAAGTGTCCTGACCATGGCAGGGGGGTTGGAACTAGATGATCTTTAAGGTCCCTTCCAGACAGACCATTCTGTGATTCTATGATTCTATAATTTTTCCTTGAATCTGTGAAGTTGCAGGTTTACAAGCTAACTTGGCTGAGACCTGGTTCAGAATTTGGACCTGAATGTGGCCCTCTGTACTGCTGCAGACTTGGTGAGTATGTGTGCAATCGTATGCAGCCCCTGTGATTCAGCAAAGCCTGTAGCACTATTATTATAACCATACATAGCTACATATAATATCTGGACTCCAATTAGCAGCCAGATTTGAAGGATCATCCATAAAAGTTTCACATAGCTAAAGAGAGCAGTCAACCCACTCTTAATAAATTTAACATTTTCACATATTCTCTGGTCAGCTTCACAGTCTAAGGTACTCTTTAAAGAGACATATACATTTGTATGCATGTATGGAGGTCACCTGGAAAACATCCAAACCTTTCCTTAAGGCGGTCAGGCACAAATTTCTGGGTGCATTAAGCAAGATCTTTGTGCTGTAGTAATGATATTGCTCACAGCCCTGAAGATTTATTTGGTGTAGTGGTGGGTTCAGCAGAATTTCAGACCCGCAAATATGTCATAAGATAAGCATGTCAGAGGCTGAGGGTATGTCAGGTAATTTGACTTGTACACCTATCTTAGTTCTGGCATCTGCCCACTGGTGATATACACAAATGATATTGCTGAGGGAGTACTGAAGCTCTGACTGTTACTGGTACCTGTTAAAGTGAGACATAAAATGGTAAAGGCTAGGTTTAAAGAAGTCAGGCAATATATTTCTGGCAGGGTGAAACATTAGTCGATGTGGTACATGACATTTGTATCTGATACATGATTAAATGCCAACATGCTCAGTTGAATCACTACAGGTCTGCTGTACTGCATGATTTCCAGCGAAAAGATGTTTATTGGTAGTAGGAGAAAATACATGTTCAGAATAATCTATTGGAACAAAAACATATTGCGTTTTGCGAGCAAGGGCTCACTTCAAAAAGGTGTCACAGGCAGCCTGCTGTGGGAGGAGGAGGAAACCAAGGAAACAGAAAGCAAGAAATGACCTGGAACTAAGTGTAATGTTGAAGGTTATCACTCGTTTGGGCTGAACAGTATGGCAAGAAGGCTTGTGAAAGGAGGAAATTTCAGGTTTTCTGGAATGCAAACATCCATAGGGGCCCAAATTTTGCAATAGAATGCATGGATTTTTTAATAATTGCAGTGCTGAACTCCCAGGTCCCAGAGAAGGTGAGAAATAGTTTGGCAGACTCCAAATATGAGGAGGACTGACATAATGAAGAATTTTTGTCAGCTCTTATACTAGCCATCTGGATTTCTAATGTCTTTCAGTTCAGTTTCTCACTATGTTTCCTTGAACTGATTAGGGCAAGACAGTGTGCCTTAAGGGCACTATTAGGAGGGCATCAATAATGTTATAATACTATTAAAGTTTAACAGTAATTAATATGTGGTATTTCCCTAATTGGAAAATTAGGTGCACATTGATTGATGCTTTCAGTTTGTGATGCCTACTAGGTGGCCTAAAGATCAAGTTGATCTCTAAAGTATTTTCATCAATCTGTTTCTTGTCTGTTTTTTCCTTCTACCTTTCTTTAGTGCTTGCCCTCTTGAAGTTATCAAGAAAATTATATTTATTCAGGAGAGAGGGAAATATGAGGCTTGAAAACAGAACTAGAGGATGAGAACACCTAAACGCATTGTTTGTCATTCTGTGATTCTGTGATTGCATTCTAGCTGAAATGCTCTACACATAACTCCTTAGGACAGAAGAATGCTCCATGTATAAATCAGTAAGTCAAATTTAATCAGTGAAAATCAAGCCATAAATTACTATACAGTACTTTATGATGAAAAAGCCTACATATATCTAGACTTTTATTTTTTTAAAATTGTATGGATTATATGGTTCAAGTATAATGTTTTAAAGCTTTTAGGTGTTTAATTGGTTCTTAATCTTTCAGATTTTTAAACTTTGTAGAATATTTAGTTAAAAATAAGAAAGGAAAAACTGTTTGACAGAATGACCATATGAGAGAATTTAATTAGCATTTAATTAATTGCCTTATTTGTGCTGGAAGGTAGCTTTCAAAGGTATTAATTTAAGATCATTTTGCCAGTATTTGAACAGAAGAGTTGCTGGAAAATATTTGCAATACAACTAAGTATGGAGAAGGATGTCATCTGTTCCACTGAGCTACAATGAGGTGAGTTTTGAAAGGAGATAATGGGAATGATTTTTGTTAATTAAAGTGGGCAATGGAATAGTTTGTGGGTAGGATTTATAAAAGTGGGATCTAAAAAGCTAAAGTAATTGCTGACTGTAGGGTGTTCAGAAGCCTCATTGCGGAGTCCAATGGGGTTAGTGTGATTCACTGGATTGTAAGGGTTTGCTGTGGTGTTTAAATTCAGGTTTAGGATTTGAGACACCAAGTACTAAAGAGGTATTTTTACTGCGAAAGCCTGCAGTCTTTACTAAGGTCTGTGCCAACAGAAGTCATTTTGGATCACTGGCAAGTGCTTTATTTGTCCTTGCTAACATATAAACATAGAATACTTTGGGTTGGAAGGGATCTTTAAAGGTCATCTAGTCCAGGTCCCCAAAATGACAACTTCAACTAGGTCAAGCTGCTCAGAGTCCCATCCAGCCTGACCCTGCATGTTTCTAGGGAATGGGGCATCTATCACCTCTCTGGGCAACCTTCATTGCCCTCATTGTAAAAGACTTCTTTCTTGTATCTGCTTTAAATATTCCCTCTTTGAGTTTAAAAATATCCCCCCTTGTTCTACTGCAAGAGACCCTGCTAAATAGTTGGCTGACATCTTTCTGACATGCCCCTTCTAGGTACTGGAAGGCTGCTACAAGATCTCCCCCAGGTTGTCTCTTCTCCAGGATGAACAACCACAACTTATCCTGTCATCACAGTATAGGTGTTCCATGTCTCTGGTTATTTTTGTGTCAGTCTTCTAGACTTGCTATAATAGCTCTGTGTCTTTCCTGTGCTGGGAACCCCAGAGCTGGACACAGTACTCCAAGTGGGGTGTCATAAGAGCAGGGAAGAATCACCTGCCTCAACCTGCTGGTCATACTTCTTTTGATGCAATCTGTACGTTGTGAGCACACATTGCCAGCTCAAGTCCAGCTTTTCACTTACCAGTATCCTCAAGTCTTTCTCTGCAGGGCTACCCTCAATCCCTTCAGCCTGTAATGATACTACAAGTTGTCCTGTCTTCATCCTAGCCTTGAGATCTTGCCATGGTCCAGCAGTTAACTTAATCTAGCAGACCAAGATGTTCAGAACCTAAACCATACCCTAATCCTAATTGCAGATCCAGCGTATTAACCTATGCTGGAAGCACGTGCCAACCGGCTTGAACAGGTTGAAAACAGAAGAAAACTCTACTAATCTATAAAATGTTAGTGTAAATAAGAATACTTAGAGTGAGTCCATGTACCATTCAGGAGTTCAACTCCTTGGCCCTGGAGAAAATCTGAGTATCCAGATCCTTTGCTGGGTATACAACCTAATATTTTTGTGTATAGGTATTCAGATCTTCCTTTTTCCTTGTGTGATTTGTTGAATGGTACTGTTATGTGTTTGCAAAGGTTTCAGTGACCACAGTGGTATTTATAAAAACATCTAAAGCCAAATGTTAACATACTTTTAGCATAATTAGTAGCTAGTTTCGATTTTCTATTTCTTCAAATTGTTTTGGCTGATATTCATTTGGTTAAAGTCTTTTATTACTATTTACGATGAAGATACAGTGCTTCATAAACAGTCTTGGACCAGGAAAAGCAGTCACTAAGGAAAATCCAAGCAGCTCTGGAATAACCCAGAGGCTGAAGTTCCTTTGCATAAACTATTCCTTGAGTATTTTTGAATAACAAATACATCCACTGAAGTAAGGTTGTGAATGATTCATGTTCAGAAAAAGCCCAAAATTTCATTGGACAATCTGTTCATAACAAATAATTTAACCATCTCTAAAAATATGTGCAGGGTTTTTCCTTACAGGGGAAAAAAAGTGTCTCACCAAAATGAACTTGTTAAAAAGAAGAAAAAAAAAAAAAGAAAAAGAAAAAAAATCCAAGGGCTGGCTTGCAACCCTGCAATCCAGCCCAAATAAGGACAGTATGTGGTTGCACTATCCCAGGAGCAGAGTGTTGACTGGACTGCTCCTGACAATCTGATACTTCCCCTCTGAAACGTGGGAGACAGAAACCTTTCAGCTGGTGCATCGCAGCTGCCTGCCTGCCCCGGTGCTGGCTGGAGGAGCATGAGGACAAGGTGGGCAGGCTCTGCAGTGCCCCCGACACCCTGACAAGCCACAGAGATACAAGTCACTCACCTAGAGAGATGGGCAGCACCTCACACTTCTGTCCTGCCTAATGCAAGCACGCAAGAAAACTCTGCTTGGTCCAAGTTTGGAAAACTTTTCCAGATCTTGAGCAATAAGTGGGTTTTGAACATTTGAATATTTGAAAGAATTGAAGTGTGTGAATATTTTCAACTTCTGCCTGTATTCTGCAGGTTCTTGGTATCCCGACCCACTGCTGAACTGTTCCCTTTGACAGTTCCAGCCTCCTCAATCCTCTAATGCTTTCTGACTTGTTGAGATTGCACCGATGTGTGGCAACAGCACTAAATGCATTCCTGAAATCCAAAGAAATTATGTCTATCTAGCTAGGTTAGTGTAAGTCCAAGAATCCAATACACTTATCAGGCACGAGCTATTTTTTTAATCGTTTCATGCTGAGTGACCTTTAATAAATCAGAGCTAAACAAAGTCCTTTTAGGTCAATGTATGTATTTCCTCCCTTTAATGTGCTCCAGTCCATAGGTAGGTAGGAAAATGCTGTAGCTTTGCAGGCTCATGCAAATTTCCCCTAAGTGCAATGAGAATTGGTGCTGCTTTGGCTGGGAGCCTGCATGCATGAACTTTTATGAGAAAGAGGTCATCTTACAAGAATGTTCTCTCTTGTACGACAAGGGTTAGGTAGAGTCAGCCTTGCCTTGCTGGGACTGCTTGTGGCATAGCTCCCCCCAGTCCAGAAACTGTGGGAATAAGATGCCAGCATTCAGAGAGAAGCAACGTGGGAAAACGTGCTGGATGTATCTATGTAAGGTGCAATCACTGTTCTCCAGGATGGCTGTAGGGAAATGGCTTTGGAGCAGAGAACAGCACAGAAGAACTAGGAAGTCAATGTATGACAATGCCTGGTGAGGCTGAAGCCATTCACGGTGAAAGGTCTGGTTTAACTATGGAAACAGCAGAGGGCAGGCACTAAACTGCAGCCCATAGTTCAAAGGAGAAACCATGTGCCAGAATGAACTCTTCAAGCTAACTCCATAGACTGCTCAGGACTGTTGAGGAAAATGAGGTGGCCAAATGGCTGGTATGATTTAGTTTAGGTTTTTTTGTTGAGCCACCAAAGGAGTGATTGATCTGTGATTCATTCAAAAAACCCTTCCAAAGCCTGTGCGTGTGTTTGCTGCGCAGGTCAGTGCAGATTGATTCCTCAAAAATAGCAAAACCCCCCTTTATTATATCAGAATAAACCACTTGGTTTTATCAGTTTATTTAAGAAATTGCATTGAGCTGGGCATAAGGTGGGCAGAGTGTCTGTACGTCCTGGCTGCAGTGAGTGTAGATTCACAACGTGTGATGTGAAGTCAATCTCAGTGTACATGAAGTCCAAAGTCCCAGTTCACAACAGGTGTCATACAGAGTCTGGGCTCTCTGAGGGTGTGAAAAAGAACCTGGGTCTGCTGTTCGTAGTGTGGGTACAGATTATGGAAAGTCTTCTGAGCACTTGTGCTGGTGATATATATACAGTCACCTCACCTCATGACCTAAGGCGTGCCCAGCACCTGCAATGCCTCTGACTCCAAGAGGACTCTTAATACTTGTTATCTTCCTAGCAGAGCAGACAATAATTTTTTGCAAGTTCATATTACTCCAATGATTCGAGAGACAAACATCCTTGAGTTGGGCAGGATGGAAATGATTCAGGGTGTGACACTGGATGAAGGAAACCAGGGACTCACAGTTCATTCCCAGCTCTGCCCTGAGCTGTGGGACTCCAGTGAGGCACATTATGCAAACAGGATGCAAATTCCCAGTATATTAACTACAATGGAATTTGCTCAATTAAGTTAGATGTGAATGAAAAGCAATTAATCAGTGCCGAGAAGCAGCTGAATGCTTTCAACTGTATGGTCCAAACATAGCTTCAGTCTTTCAGCTAGTCCATGAGGAAGAACTTCTTCTCCATACAGAGTATATTACAGGATTGGGGCCAAAACCAGCAAAATACTTCCAAAGTACTGAAGACATGAGTGATTTTTGTAACATAGTATTTATACCAGAGAAAACCACCATATATCTTGTTTCTGCCATGTTCTGGAGAAAGGACTGCACAAGATACTTAGCCTTTATACATTTTTATCTATATTAGTATGTCTGGGAAATCCAGAAGTCTTCATGAGTGGTACACTGGCCTTGAAATTATAAAAAGTTTTTCCAACTGTCCTAAAATAACTTTCTGATGGTAGCCTGAGTTTTTTGCTTAGTAGAAACTTGCTATAGCAAGTTTCATGTCTGTTTCTTTAGAATAACTGGAGCCAAAATAGTGGTAACCCAAATCCAAGGACCTTAAAAGGGCATGTCCATCTCTGGATGATGGGCCAGAGTCCCAGCTACAATGTTCTGTACCTATCACTGCTCTCTGCTCTGGACTAGCATAATTTGGGAGAGGAAGAAAAAAAGGGAAAATCCATGTCTACAACTGAAAGAAGGAAACCAGCTGTGGTAGAAGAGTTTTTTGACCACTGGCTGTTTGAAGGCTACTCAGAAGTTTGTAATGCCAGAAGTGGTCCCAACAGAAATGGATTAGTGGGCAGAGAACAAACGAGGAGGTAAAAAGGTGAAAAATAAGTGCAATTTATCACACAACTGTGCTGTTTATCACCTGGTTGGAGAAATTAAGGAAATCACATGGATATCATCACTTTGCATAGGATGACCCTGCCCACATATAATCTGATCTACTGCTTTGGGTTAGCAAACTTGTGTAAAGGGATGGTGAACTAGACCCAGATAGTTTGCATCATCTGGTAGGCTCCTGTTTTGGGGTGTAAACATATGTCAATAGTTTTAATGTGACCAATCTCTACAGTAAAGGGCCAGAGATGAGATTTCATACCCAGACTGGGAAATTTCCATGGCAGTTTTACAATTCAGAAAATATACATATCACAAACACACATATGCAGTAAGCACAAAAGATTAGCATTGGAACTGACAACTTGTAAGCCAAGTTTTAGCTTTATGTGATTCGAAACAGCTGAGTGATAAATTAAAATAAAAACAAATGCCAGCAGCTCCTTAGCGCTAGTGGGATTGGTGGGTGCTCCTGTCATGAGAGCCTGGTGAATACATATTGTTATAATTGGCTGGGTGGAGGTGGTAGAACAAACGTGACTCTTCCAAGGCAGTGTTGGCACTGACAATAATTGTTAACAGATTTAGTTTCCTATTCACCTCCTTTTTCCCTTATAGCTCCTTCTTAACTTATCAGCAGATTTTATTTTTGAGTTATTAGAAATTGCATCCTTCTTTTATTGATTCTTATGAGTTGCCAGCCAGCTGCTAATTGCTTCCAGCTCTGGCTTTTCAAAATTACTGATTTCCTTTTAGATACTTTAATCATTCATATATCTTCTCCTACATCCCTCCACCTCCTTTTGACTTTCTTTGGCTTGAGGTTTTCTCAGAGGAGCTGTCAGCTTAGTTAACCCTAGTTGCTTTAGCCAAGCGCTGCTCTCATTCCTATGGCAAAGGGGTAGTTAAGAACTGTTGATAAATGGAAATCCTCATCTAACTCCAAGCCCAGCATGAGTGCTTTGAATCCAATTCCCCTGAATTTTAACACCTAGTTCAGGTGCTGCCCAGGTGTATGCATATCTTTATATATATATACATACACAGAGATGTACATATACATATATATACACACACAAAGTGAGGGTGGTTTTTATGTAAATATATATAAATATATCTATATACTGTATAAATATAGCATATAAATAAATGCTTATGCATATCTGTAAAAATAAATTAATAGAAGTGCTTACATTTAAGGTTTGGCCTGCTGCTCCCTCCCTCCTGCTGTTCTGCCATAGGGTTCCTGGAGCAGAGTGAATGTCCTCGCACTGAGACCGTCGGAGTCACCCAAATGTCACAGATTAGCATGTCACCACACATCAGCTGAGCAACAGGAGCTGCTGACAGATGTGTTTCTAACCCAGGGCAAAGGGAAGGAGAGGTGATTGCTTACAAGGGCCCTCTGAGTGTGAGCAAAGATAACTTGAATTGCATTGCATTAGCTGGGTACAAATGTGCAGACAGGCTGATACTGGGGCACTGCTGAGCTGAATAACTTGTCAAGAAATAACTGGTGCATGAGCCTGAACTCTACCTCACTGACCAAGGTCCCTCTCCCATCTGTCCATGCAATGGTGTTTGTGTATCACTCTGCCCTCTCCCGCCTTGGACCATTGTCATGGCTGCTCTTTGTCCCTGGCAATGGCAGAGCAGATTGCTGCTGAAGGTGAGCTCTCCCACTGTGCTCGAAGAGTCCTCAGTGCTGCTTTGAAGTGAGAGGATTCCAGGGGCACAGGACCTGCTGGTTTTCTGCTTTGCAGTGCAGGGAAAATCAGGAAAGCCCAGAGACTGACACCAACGTGGTGTTTTCCTTCATGAGGTCATAAGGCTGTTTTCTTTGCCATCCACATAAACTCTCATTGCTGCTTCTGTGCTGTGAAGGCCTGAGGGGAAAAAAGAGGGAAAACACCAAGGCAAGTATTGCCTCTTGAGGCTATCAGGCCCCAAATACTAAACTTCCTTTCCTAGGCATGAGAGTTGGTCCCAGATAAAAAACTCCCCCACCCCCTTCATGCTTGCTCCTGGCTCCCTGGAGCTGCACTCAGGTGGAGAGCTGCAGAAGGGGAAGGCTCCCCATGCAGGCACTGCCTGGTTCCATGAGCTGGAAAGCTCTGTCATAGCCTTGTCAGGTCTTTGTCTTGGGAAACACACCCTGAACTCATTGTTACTCCACACACTCAGCTCTCCACTTCCCATCTACCCGGGAGAGAACCTTGGAAATGGGACCAGGCAGCTGCCAGCACTGCATGCCCAGTCTGCTGCAGATCGGGGCTTTCCAGGCTCTCAGCCTTGCTTCACCTCTTGAGAAGTCAGCACTACCATCCCAAGTGCACGTCACTGAGGGGTCTGAATTGCTTCTTGCCATATCAAACAGAAATTTTCCAGGTCACAGTGTTTTTCTGTCCAGAACGCAATGCTCTGATCTGCCAGCAGTGCAGGGCTTTTAAAAATGCATAACCCACAAATCAATCAATATAGGACCTAACAACACTTGAGGACACTCCTTTCCCTGTTATCTGGCCAGATCTTGCCTAAACCACCCCACTGCTATGCTGAAAGCAGCTAATGTTAGACTTAGACATATGGTTTAATTTTAGGGATCAGTCCCAGTCATGCAAATTAGTTTTCTCTTGGATTAAATACAAGTAGTAATTAAGCGCCTCTTTGCATAGTGAGAACAGAAGCTGCTGGAAGCTGCTGCCCAAAGCAAGATCCTGCCTGAGAAGCCCAACAATCCTCAAGGTGCACCCCTGAGAACAGGCCAAAAGGTGAAGGGATGGACTTGTCATGGCCATGGGCATTAGGTAAGAGAAGGCCTGAAGATGGACATGTATTTGAGAGAAAACCACATTCCTTTGAGCCACGGTACTCATCAGAATAGCAGGGTTGTTGAGGGTAAGAAGCAAAGCCTGGCCTGCCCTACTACATTGCTTTTTTTGTTTTTGTAGCAAACTTCAAAAATTATGCCATATAGGACATTTCAAAGACTGAGGTTTTTAAGAAAAGGGAAGAAGAACAGTAGTTAGTTATTCAGAATGACCATGCCTTTTCTTTTCTATAGGCCATTTCCAGTCTTATGCATTTGGGTTTGGTTGTAAGTTTACTGCAGGAAGCATGCTGAGGTTTCATAAAGTGGCAGGCAGAATCCTGTGATGATATAGATAGTAAGTGTCTGTATGATGAAATGAGTTGTTGGTTTGGGTTTTTATTTTTATTCATCCATGTTTAAGAACTGAATGCTCCTTTTCATGCAGCAGTTGAACAATTTGTGCAGTTCAGAAGATTTATCACCAATGAGAAGCATATTTCCTTGGAAAAAACATTCTATTTAATATATGACTTTCATAATGTTGATGAACTCACCTTTATTTTGGTTAACAAAACCTAATGTTTTAATGTTTAAACCTGTAATGATGAATTGCCTGTGAAGGTCAATATGGTACTGCATGATAGTCATACAAGTCAGTGCATGTCATCAGTCTCTGAAAATCACCTTTCCACTGAAGATATGCAGCATTGGTTCTGACTCTGGTATTAAGTGAGAACTAGAGTATCCCTGTGCTCTGAAGTTAAAACAAAAAGTCTGTTCACTCCAGGCAACTCAGATCCTCTAACAAACCCTGGATATGTGGTCCCTATCCTAGTTGATAAGTTAGTATACTTTCCTAGTTCAGCAAGAAGTTCGGTTTCTTTGGAGCTGTAAAAGTCTTCAACAGTCAGCATGCAATCAAGGAGGGGTAATTATGTCTCCAAATCCACAAGCTCACCCTTGAGACTGCACCACCTTGAATTCTTGTCCTAAGTCCATGGGAGAACCATGATTCTTGATTAGCATTTAATCCAAAAGAGAAATTTCGGACTTTGCCTCCAGCTTTCTAGAAATGTCACTGTATCACTGACAAATTTGCTCTTGACAATATAAAAGACTAAATAATAAAACAATGCAAAATATACTACAACTGGAAAAAAAAGTGTTGCAGAACATTCTTCTTTTCAAATTGAGCAGGAGGAAAAGTTACCCTGTTGAATCATGGTGTGTGTGTGGGTGTGGGGGTGTGTGTGTGTGTGTGTGTGTGTGTGTGTGTGTGTGTTTTGTGGCTGGGTAATTTCAAATATTTGCAGAGATAGCATATTAAAAAAATTTGTTTTGTGGCTGGGTAATTTCAAATATTTGCAGAGAAAGCATATTAAAAAAATTCCTTTTCTTTCTTCAGCTATCAGGATACCACTGGGACTTCACTAGGTCCATAGATCTGCTGCATAATGTGTGAATGGCCATATCTCACCATGGAGTCAAGAGTTGAGCTGTTATGAGTACAACATAAAAAAGACCAAAATCAGAGTTGATTTGTGAGACGTAATGGTTGAGAGTAAAAGCAGGAAGCCGGGGGATGGAGAAATAAGATGTGTAAAATATGGAACAGTGAGATGAGTTGGATAGGTGTAACATTCAGTGTCATCTCAACTGATTTTTTTCGAACCCCACGTACCATTTTCAAAACGGCAGTTCTTTTAGGTCATCTTAGAATTACCAAAGGAAGAGGTGGCACAGTTTACTCAAACATCCTGTACTAAAAGTCTCTGTGTGGATGTGTCAGATTATTCCAAAGTATTACCACATCACTCTGGAATAGGTAAATCCAGTGAATATATTTACTGCAGATGTACACTGTGCACAAGTCCTATCTGAGAGATTTCAAATGTGTTGCACTAACAATAGAATGATTCAAACTCTGTAATACAGATTAAGGTCAACTAACTTCTTATGCAGTAACAACTAAAGATTTATGTCCTAGCCCTTTTCATATCCCAAGGACTATACTGCTGTATCCTCTTTTCTGCTAGTAAAACAGCCCTACAGAGGACTAAAACCAAATTGTGTTTCTCAAGCTTTCTCATCAGTATGTGAGATATCCACCTCTTGTAACATGGTGAGTTATAGAAATTATGTCAAAGCTACACAGATAAAAATTAACGTATGTCAGTCTCAACAGGAATAAACCCAAATTACTCTTAGGTTAGCTTTGGTGGACAGTAAGGGGAAATGTAAAACCAAGGAGAAACAAAACAGAACCTGCATCACCTATGTGCCATTGACTTCTGCATTACTCCAAGGCAAGGGCTTATGCCTGACATATAGAAACCTTATCCATGCCACTCGCTGTTTTCTCTGTAGTTCAGAGCTTCTGCAGTGCCTAGCTCATGTGAGTCTCTTTTGTCCTAGTGGCATCCCATCTGCTGGGTTGGTTTTGGAGTTTTGGAGAGAATGAGGGGGTTGATGTACATACCTTACAGGGGGATTTGCTTCTCAGCTTTGTGTCATCCTGGAGCTGCCAGACCTTGCAGTAACAGCCAGAGTCCAGTCCAGAAGCAACAAGGAATGTGCCCCAGGGATGAATTAGGTTAGGTGCCCTAGCAGCAGCTCTGCGTGACAACACACTGTGTAATGTGAATATCCTGACATCTCAGTTTAGTATATTAACTAAGTATACATAGTACAGCATATGTGGTATATTTATATACTATATAAATATATTAAAATATATATAAATAATAAATGCAAACGCTACATTTATATACTATATTAACTAAGGGATATTTTTAACTTGGAGAAAATAGGAACATGATACCGATGGAGTCACTGAGTTGATTTACCTTTAAGAACCCCCACAAACATAGTGATATCCACCGGAGCAGTGCAGCTGCCACCCCCACATCACCTATGGAGTAGCTCTTCCATGACTTTCCTACCTTCATGCTGTTTGCATGCCTTTAGATGTTTGCAAATTTTTTCTATGTTCATTCAGAACCAATTTGTAGCCACTCATTCTCAAATCGGTACAGACTTATTTAAATGAGCTTCTTTTCCTTCTGACATATGGCCCTTTGTCAACAAATTTCCATTCTCTCTCAGGTTTGTATTTTTTATTATGGACTGAAAAACATGTTCTAAGTCTTCTCTTGCTGTATATGCTTTTGTCTTCTTAGAAGATCTCTGCCCCTATTTTGCTATTAATTCACCATCCCTGAGCATAGACGACTTGAGCAGTGTGTGTCCTCTCAGGGTGTGTGTCCTCTCAGGTGAAGAATTTCACACCTCACCATTATCTTTTTCATAATGTTATCATTTAAGTGCACTGTATTTTTTCTGGACCTAAGACCTTGTCCTTGTCTGTTATATCCATTTCACAAGCTCCCAGTTTTCACAGACTACTTAATTCTGAATAAGTAACTATGCATTTGAACTACTGACCTTGGTCATGTTTCTCCCCATCCCACCTTCTGCATCATGCTATTTTCAAGATATTCTGAACCTATGTTATTAAATAGTACCTTCTTCCAGCCAATAGTCTCTGATTAGAGTCAAATAACTATTGTGTGCTCAGACACAGTACCTGTTTTCAGTTGACTAGTCTGAAAGATGGCTAATGGCTAATTACATTACCTGATCACGTGAACAAGAATGTTGTGAAACATCGGAAAACTGTTGCTATGCTTAGTGTATGTGCCTGTGAGAAGTTAAGGGTGTGAAAATATTGCTATACTGCCAGTGGCATAGAAATGTGTGCTCAGTCTTAGCAGATCTCCAGATAATATTAAATATTACATATAAGATAGCACATAAAGAAAACACGCATAAATGCAAGATACCCTTTTAGAGCAGACTTGGTGGGTTTCTGGTACATATGTGAAACTTTGTAAAAACTGTTGAAATCATTGTTAACTTTACCTAAAAACAAGTTTGTTTACACACCGAGAAGGCATAATGCCCTCAGGGCTGTCTGTGATGGAGCCTCTCTTTTGGGGGGCAGAATGTGACTTCTATGTTATTTCTCATGGGTTTTCAAGAGATTCTCATGTAATTACAGAATAATTCAAGTGGGAAGGGGCCTTGGTTTGACGAGGCATTGTCCAACCTCCTGTATAAAGGTAAGCTTCAAATTCAGACCAGGTTGCTCAGGGCTTCAACATAGTCAGGTCTGGAAACCTTCCCAGGATGGGTACTGCACTACTTGACAGTTCTCATATGGAGATTTTATTATGTACTTAAACATGTCCCTACTTCAGTTTATGACATTACTAAATTTCCAAAATCCAGACCTCCTGGGTTTTTTTTTGCACTTATACTAAACTCAATAATTTCTGACAGGCTTGAAGAGAAGGGACAATCAGACTTCTGGTGAATAGTCAGGACAGGTGGACTTGCCAAGGTATATGCAAGAACAGCAAGCAGAGGGGAGAAGGACACGAGTCGGTGGGGACAGGTGAGGTAGAACTGCATTTCTACTATTGTCATGCAATCTATGGGGAAATGGGAAAAAACTTTTAGTGTGTTAAAAATGTGAGGAAAAATATGAAATGAAGCTTGTTTTCTTCACCACATATCAGCCTGTTATGCAAATCATATTGACAAAAATGATGCTCATTTCTGGAGTATGTCATTGCCAAGATGCGAGAGGACCAGGTTTGTCCCGCACCTGTACACACACTAACCCCCAAAGTAACTCGATTCAGAACTCCTTTAGTGCTACAAAATCTGCTTTGCCAGACAGTTTGTGCTTCCTCCTCCCACTTGGGACAGATCTGGCTCCCAGCAGGCTGGGAAGAAACCCAGCACCAACAGCAGGGATATTCCCAGCCAGGGGTATCTCCCTGGAAGCAGACCTTTAAATAAACTTTACGGTCCTTTCTGCCTGTAAAATTACTGTTCATAATTTTGATACTCTGTCTGATCAGCATCTTAGACTGGCACAGCTTGTCAAATAAAATGTCAACCAGAAAGCTAGTGTCTGAATCACACCTTCAATTTGAAATGTAAAGTGAATACTTTGCAGGAATCTGTCCAGCTAATGCAACAAGGAAAGTATCTTCCCCTGAAGTGAAGGATTAATTTCAAAACACACTGATACTTTGGTTCAGAGCAGTGACTTCATCTGCATAGACAAAAATAAGAAAAAAATATTACTTAGAAGGTATTACTTCTGGGCCAGATCATCATATGAAACAATTTTGGATTAAACAGAGCTATGTTTTTTACCAGTTCCAAATCCACCTCTCTATTTCCCACACATTATAAAATATTTCCAAATTTTATATTTCCTAACATTTTCCAAATGTTGTTAGAAGTTTACGGAAGGGGGATTATATTTTCCCTTTTCCTGCTTTTTACTACTCAGCAATCTTTCATAACATTTTCCTGATTCGACAGAGAAAATCTTTAATAAAAACAAAAAAGCTGATCTGTTAGTTCTTGCTAGCCAACATTGTAAAATGTCAGTCAGGTGGGAAATCATTAAAGAATCAGACATTAAAAATCTGTAGTTGTAGAAAAACAGATATAAAATAAATGACAGGAAGGAAACTTTTTACCCAGTACTCCAGAAAGTGGCTACCATTCAAGGCAAAGTTTGAAGTAAAGCAAGGAAAAGCGATTGTTATTAAACTCCATAATCTTGATTAATTTTTTTCATTCTCTTAGCAAGAACTTTCTTTAAATGTTCACTTAGCACAGAGTTAAATTGTTTACTTGAGATAGGACAAATAGTATTTGCATATTATCTCTAATAAAGTGATGCTTTTAATTTTGGTCCCTTACTAAATCTTTTTAACAAGTTTGCAGCAGTATCCTGACCACCCCTGCAGAATACAGCCCTGCCTCTTCCTGGTCACACGTACTGTGCCCACCTTTCCTACCTATGTTTGTCAGTAGAGGCATCATTCAGTTTTATTCTTGCTTTCTTCAAAACTCAAGGGTGCAAATAAGGCAAACTCCACTCCTTCAACCTCTGTCTAGCTCGAGGGCTTCTAATCCTTCACAAACCCCTGGGAAGGTATTTGTTTAGGGTGGAATTCCTCTTCTGCTGCCCTCGAGGACCTCTTGCCTTCAGTGCAGTGTAAAGTCTAGAGGGAAAGAGAAGAGCTCATGTTGGGAGACTTCTTACTTGAACTTTGCTTCTAATGCTCTCTTGAAGACTTTTCTGTACTTCGAATTTCCTACATGCTATTCTGTAATCAAAATGATTTGTTAATCAAGACCCATGAATACCAAAGGCACCCCACTGGTTCACAAGTGGTTTTGTTGGGACAGCAAGAAGCAAAATTCAGAACTGTAATGGGGTTAATTATGTTGCAGTGAGCGTAAAGATGATCTGTGATGGATGGACATAGCTCTCAGAGTAAGGTCCATCGCAGCATTGCTCCATCTGATGTTGGACATTGAATTAAACCCCCGAAGTTAGAAATGCTGGTGGTATCTGGTCTGTGGCCACAAGACGCTTCCCAGTACACAGACAAGTGTGTTCCAGCCAGTCCCCAGTGTGGGCAACTGAAGGATCAGTCCCACCATGAGTTGGGAAAATTTTCTGCTGTACAGATTTGCAGAGACCTGCTGTGTTCACATAGGTGAGAAAAAGCCAGGTTGTCAGAGATATTCTGATTTTAGGTAAACTGCTTTCTAGAAGAAATAACCCACCTTTCCTCCTTGGGAACTAGGTGAATTGATGTAGCTTAACTCTGAACTGAGAGGCTTCAGGCTAGATGCCTAGATTTAAGTGGAATGAATCCAGGTCCTGACATACACACTAATTCTTCTGGGTAGCTGCAGACACAGAAACATTTATTACTTCTGTGAAAGCACTCGCTAGTCAATCTTTTCACAGGATATCTGCTGGCAGCACAGACCAAAGTGTGTGCTTATAATAGCAGGACAGCAGAAATTTCAGACAAAGATTTAAATAATGTGTTTTGCAGTACTTGCTCAGGTTTGTTAAACATAATTCAAAATATATATAAAAAAAGAAGCTTATCTTAAAGGATTATTTAGTTTCTTTTACATGCTACTAACCAGGAATACATCTAAAAACCCATGTGTAGTTCTGTTGATACATACTGATCTAGATGATCCTGTTCAGGCAGGGGGGTTGGACTTAGTGATCTCTGGAGGTCTCTGCCAGTTCCTAATATTCTGTGATTCTGTGATTCTGTGATCTAACCTTAACTTAAACCTACAGCTTTGTGGCTGGACTTTATCTTGACTTCTCCATCCAGCCATTTCTGGCCTTTATCTCTTAAAAAAGATGACACTACTTGAATTTTCTACTGGCACTTAAAGACGTTTTCCTGTTCAGCTAGATCAGATACTCTACTGATGCCAAGTAATCCATACATATTTCAACCTAGTTGATCCTGACAGTCTCATTGCTACTTCCATTTGATGAAGGTAACTCCACTGAAACCACAGAGTTGTTCATACCTATGAAGTATATGAGGTATTGAGTACGTTCAAAAATGTTGCTACCAGCAAAAGCCACAACTGACCAAAAGTGTACACAAATATGCATCAACTTGACTTCATGCACACATACAGTAATCACTGTAATCACAGGAGTGTACATAATTCAGTGTATCCTGCTTGGAGCTGACTTCACGATTCTTTTGTTTTGAACTTTGAAAACCTTTCACAGTGTTATTCCTATCTCCTCATCCAAATGTTAAAGTCCCTGTACATTTAAATATCAAATCTTATTTCTCATTCTCAACTAGTAAATCTCATCTCTTTCTAAATCCCTCTTGAAATATTAGTGTTATTGTGCATGTTCTGTCATAAGTATTACTTTGTGGATTACATTGCCAAAATACATTTGTGATCTGTCTCTGAGCTTAGCCATTTTAAACCCAGCCATTAATACACATCTGCTCACAGCTGAGCAAAATTCTCTATTGGAGCTATAAAAGATAACCTTAATAACTGGTTATTGTCATAGGTGTTTTCTGTGTATACTTTGTGTTTTATTTACTCCTAGACACTGGGTCCTGTGGATCTGTGTCCCTGGCTGGGAAGCTGTACTTGCTCTTGACTTCTTTGGAACCTAGTGAAGCAGTTTTGGTAGGGCAGGTTTTCACCCCATGTTGGCAGTTTTGAAAACTGTCTAGTATCTGAGGAGATGTGTTTGGCAGAGATGTGGTCTGAACAGGTCATATGTCCTTGAAAAAACCTGTTCAGCCTGGACAAATCCACTCCTGGTCTTGCAGAAGAGAGGTGATGGTACCATGAGCAGTGCCATCAGAAGGTTTCTTCTGACAGACCCCCTGTTCTGCCAGCCCAGGTTGAACCCTTCCATAGATGTTTGGGAAATACAACTAGGTCGTTGATGTTAATGGCATGATGAATAAGAAAGTTATCTTGTGCTGGCTGTCTGGTAGTAACAGTCTGTGGAGATGTTTCTGCCTTACTGCACAACTTAGATATGTATCTGAGTTCATCCCCTCAACAAAAGAGGTGCGAAGATTGATGTCTAAATAGAAATCAGTGATGAGTGGCATTCCTCAAGGATCAGCATTAAGACCAGTTGCATCAGGTGCAAATTTTTCTCAACAAGTTTTCTGAGCACATCAACACGTGGCCAACACACTGGAGGGAAGTTTTGCCATCCAGAGAGACCTTGACAAGCTCTTGAGACATAGACCTGTGCAAACCATGTGAAATTCAGCAAGGCCAAGTGCAAGGTCCTGCACACAGGTTGGGGCAATCCCAAGCGTAATTACAAGCTGGGTGGGAAAGCAGCCCTGAGGAGAAGGACTTGGAGATGTTGGTGGATGAGAAACTCAACATGAAACTCAACATGAGCCAGCAACGTGCACTTGCAGCCCAGAAAGCCAATCACACCCTGGGTTGCGTCAAAAGAAGTGTGGCCGGCAGATCAAAAGAACAGATGCAGCCCCTCTTCTCCACACTTGTGGGTCCCCCACCTGGTGTATCGTGTTTGGCTCTGGGACCTCCAACACAAGAAGGACATGGAGCTATTGGAGTGAGTCCAGAGGAGGCCACAAAGATGATCGGAGGGTTGGAGCACCTCTGCTATGAAGACAGACTGAGAGAATTGGGCTTGTTCAGCCTGGAGAAGAGATTCTGGGGAGACAGAGCAGCCTTCCAGTATATGAAAGGGCTACAGGAAAGATGGAGAGAGGCTGGGGGTCATGACTTTAAGATGAAGGAGAGTAGATTTAGATTAGATATAATGAAGAAATCCTTCCCTGTGAGGGTGGTGAGGCCCCGGCACAAGCTGCCCAGAGAANGGCAAGCTGGGGTAGTGGAGGGTGTCCCTGCCCATAGTGGGAGGAGTGGAACTAGATGGTTTTGAGGTCCTTTCCAACCCAAACCAGTCTGTGATTCTGATTCCCATTTGCTGTAGAGAAAGAGAACCTCAGGTAAGGCAAAGTCTTAGGCTGACTGATGTGTTGTAAGCTGCTCATGTACCTAGGGTTTGAGAGCTGCAATACTTAATATTTTCAGTTTTATATGTATTAAAGTTACACAAATATCAAGTTTGGTTTCTGAATATCACAAACCTTTAAACTTTGCTATCACACCAGTCTCAGCAACTTTTTTATTGTTAAAATCACTGGAGAAGGACACTGGAGAAGAAATTCCTGTTTGCGCTCTCCATTTTCCAAAGCAGCCAGTCATCCCTTGTGCTAAATACTTGTTCCTTTACTTCTAATTTTAGTCTGTCTGCAGTTCTGAGACTTTACCTTTCAGTTCTGAAGAGAGGATTCCTAGCCTCCCCAAGGCCACCAACTCTGTCCTGCTGTCACGGTTGGTGGTGTAGTCCCTTTCCTACTCTAACAGACTAGGCTGTCCAGCTCTGCAGGTCTCTGGAGTTCAGTGATTTCCCTGATTTTCTCCCCTTGCCAGGATATAATAACATCTTTAAAAGGTTAGAAAGACCCTCCTCTATGTGAATGCACTTGTATTGCTGTTTTGTGCCTCACCATTTCTCATACTGAATGTAGAAGCGTGCTAGTGACAGAAGGGGCTAATCCACACCCTGGCAGGGTAAGAGCTTCTTTTGTTCAATGAACTAAAGCACTTGCCCGTATCTAGATTGTTCCCACTGCCATCAGTGCCTTCTCCTGTCCTCTGGTCTTTCCAAATCCCATGTACATCACACACCTCCAGCCTCACCAGATGGCTGCAGCCCGACTCTGAAGTTGTCAGGTGGTTTTACCTCTCTCTCTTATAACTTCTCATTAATCACAAATAAGGAAAACTGGGTCTGGCTGCAATGTCAGTGTTATTTTTGAACACTTTGTTGTGCCCGGTCCAAAGGGCTGAGCGCTGCTCAGGTCACACCGGGTCACACACAGTCCTTGTTGTGGATCATCTGGGGCAGGTTACAACTTTCCGGGCCTTAATGCGCTGTTCTAAGTCATGCTGGGAGCTGCTGATTTTAAGGGGTGTAATCAGCAGTGAGAAGTGTTTTCCTTCCTGAGGACAGCAAGGGGTGCACCAAGGGGTCCCACAGGCAATGGGGGAGGGGTAGAGAAGGGAGCTCCACCATGAGGAGAAAGTGGGGAATGTCTGCCCTACACAGGGGTGGTTGGTGGGGCCAACTCAGCATCTTCACTGCTTGGAACTTTGTCTGTTAGACATTGGAGTTGCTCTTGGAGAGTGCTCAAACCACTAAATATTGTTCTTGCAGCAAGCAACAACAAGGCAGATTCAGGGTTCATCTTCCACCTCAGATGGGTGTTGATAGAAAGTCGGTTTTATACTTCTTCCGGTACCTATCTTCAGTCCTTCTCTGCACAACTTTCTGAGGGAATTCATCAGTCTGATAGTGGTTATCATGTTTTAGTCCAAAACTTGTGGCTCAGGGAGTAAGCACAGATTTCTTTTCAGAGTCGTGGCCAGTAGTCCCTGGCCTATCTCCTGGGAGGACAAAATGGATCCAGGATGAGCACTGTGCCCTTCCTTCCACACATGAATAAGGTACTTAGGATACTGGTAATTTTCAAAAAGCCATACATACACAGCATCTGCTGCTCAGGTGACTGAGGTGTTGGAGAAGAAAAGCCCAAGGCTTAATGAAGACTGATATGCATCTGGACTTCAAGAAGAAAACATCTTTTTATGAGTGGGAAAAGGGAAACTTTCCAGGAGATGAGGTATTCTGGGAGGTCCTTGTAGCGAGGCCAACAAGCTGGCCGTGCCTGTAGGAAGTGCCATTTTTGGGGAGATGAAGCACTGTTTGGTGACATTTCTCATGGACATGCCAGTAAGATGTCTGTCCCCAGGATGTGCACCTCAACCCCACCTTGACAGGGACCAGGAACCCCTGTTGTGCCTGCACCTGCAGTAGCACTCAACAGACCCTGACCCTTCCTGCAGGTGCAAGATCTCCAACATCAAGAGGAAATGAGGACTTTTCTCAGTAAATAGATGGGTCCTACCAAGACTTCCTCCCCCCCATCTGGGATAAGGAGAAGAGCTCTCATCCCAAGGAAACTCATTACCAAACCTTTTCCCATACTTTCTCCACAGAGTTTTTGCCAGGCACATGCAGTGAATCAGCATCAAACCAGCCCCATGGACAACATTTCCACATGGTATCCCCAGCAAGGGTGTTGTGTGTCTGATTTTTGTTCTCTGACTTCCACCAACTGTAGGGCAGAACATCCTGTATGCTCTTCTACGAGCACCAGCAACGAGTCCTTTCTAAAAACTGCGTGCAGCACTTATTTCCCCTCACCATACTTCTCCAAGCTGCTGGTCCACCTGGTGCCCTTAGTGGTTAAGACAGAAAACAGCCTGATTTTGTCCCCTCTGTTCTGCTGGTAATATTATCCCCCAAGGCTCTATACCTATAAGGGTTACTACAAGCACTTGGCTTAGATTCGCAAGCTCCTTCCCAGGCCAGTAATAAAGAGCGGTCTCTCCTCATCTTTGTTCTTGAAGAAAGATTCCTCCTGCCCCTGAAGTAGGATGGTCTGTGCAACACCATGCTGCAGCTGGCAGCTCCGAGCTTCAGATGCCAGCTCCAGCGAGATGTGCCAGTCTTGTCCTCCCAGGCCTTGAGCGACATGCTGCCCTGCTTGATGAAACTGCCCCACAGCTGCCAGCCCGGGGTGTTTGCCACACTGCTACGGGGGCATTACAGATACCGCTGCCACTGCTCTGCTTTCCACCCTGAACATTGCGGCGTGGGAGATGTCTGTCAGGGCACAAAGACGAGAGGAACACATTCAGGTACAGATGTACTCCAAAGCAGATATGACTGCAGGAAACAAAAAAGAGGGGGGGAAGGGGGGGGGAAGTTGGCTAAGAAACAAGTATTTTTAATAGTGTTCCCTTTAATGGAGCCTAAAGAGAAGTAACACTTCATTTTACCTTTTCTATTAAAGCAAAGCACTCACCAGTGTCAGTTGTGTGCAGGTGCTATGCACAGTGGGAAACAACCCAAACCAGCATGTGTTCTTTGAAATATTTCTTTTAAACAGACACTAAGTATTTTCAGCTTTTGGAGAATGTGGTTCGAAATAACAAGAAGATAAAATATCACCGTGCTGTGCAAGGGAGGATATGTGCAGTTATCTTCTGTGATTTCATACTCACATTTATCTATCATATAGCCCTCTCTCTGCTGACCCCACTGTATAAACATGTAGTAATTAAACAGCACACTCCCTGCTATGCAACAGGCAGGTAATATCGGTCTTACTGTCCCTGGGCTACAGATAAGGAATTTAGGCAGTGAGATGACAAAGCTTATCCAGACCCCACTCGGGAAGTCTACGGCGAAGCGGAGAGCAGGATCAGTTCCTGCAAGATGTGTTCGCTTTCTCCGGCTCTGCCTTTAATGTTACAGTCTGGAGACATGTAAGAGTTCAGCGCAGCCCTGAGCGGAGAGGAGTCCACCTGCAAAAACTCCTAAAGCTGTTTCACACCACTGACAGTTTCTGGAGCAGACGAGGCTCAGAGGAGAGCCGCGGGAGTGTTGTAAATCAGGACCAAGGCATATTGGCAGAGCTTTGTGGGAAAGCTTGCCTGGGGTCCGCCTGTTACTGCTCATTTTTCTCAGCTCTTTTGGTGCTTCTTGTTCTTTACGGCTAAGCACTGCCCCCAGTCACCCTATGCTCATCATTTATTAATCATCCTGTTTAATTACCACATGTGGTTCAGTTGTGTGTGTTTGGGGATGCAACAACAACCAGAATGTGAACACTGCACTGATTTACTGAGGAGGGCAGATGGGGATGCACCTCTGCAGGACCAGCCTCTGAGCCTTCAACAGCCTGTGATGCCTCAGCAGGGACACTGTCCCTCACCTGCACTTCACAAAGGAGCTGCCTATCTCTCCTGCTTCATCCCACTTGCCTTTACTGCCAGTAGAAGCAGCAAACAGAATAATGCAGAATGGTTCTAAACAAAAAAAAACCCCAAACAATGAAACGGACAAAACCCCCAACAATATTACGCGAGTAAGGATTAACTCAGCATATTTTTCAACTTGATTTTGCGTATAGCTTTGAGTGATGAGGAAGAAGAGGTCATGGACCACTGAGATTATTTTCACCACAGGAAATGATGTGAAGCTAAAGGCAGTCTTCGTGAGGAAATTAGTCAAATCTTGTTAAAACTTCAATTCACCTTAAGGACTGCATTTCTTTTTTTTTTTTTTCTGCAAGGATGTCAGAAAACTTGGGAAGGTACCAAAAAGCACTGTCCCATTTTTACTACTTTTCTCCTGATGGAATCAGTAGATGCAACCACGGGGACAGTCAAAAATCCAGGCTTAGGGAAAGCAACAGCATTTTGCTGGCACAATATTCAGAAAGTTCTGTCTTAGTTATTGAAAGAAGCTGACGGTTTCTTCAGTTTGTTACATGGAAACTGTGTATGGGCAGCAATTTTCACGATCCAACATGTTCTTATTCCCTTGCATAAAAAGCATCCACTTAAACTGTAGCAACACTGCCACTGCTTCTAACGCAGGCAGTGCAGTCCTGACTATCAGAGTCACATCTATTACAAAAATCAAACGTTGTGTTTTTCCAGGTGCTACCATCTTGGAAACAAGGCACATGGGGACCAAAAAATGTGTCTCAAGACCTAACATGAGGCCTACAATTAGGGTGTTTTATTGAATCTAGTTATTGCAAACTGTTTTCAACTGAAGTGTACATTTGTTTAAACACCTTCAAACCCATATTTGCTCTGGCTGTTGAAGTAGTGTATATTCTCAGAGTTGGTAGGAGAAAATAGTGCAGTTTAATTGGCAGAGTAATTCCTCATAGCTTACTTATTTACTTTCTTTTTGTAACTTTTTAACAATCTGTACTATTTTGCAGAGATGGGCATTTGAAGAGGCACTTCAAATGCTTTCAACACGCAGGACCAGGTGGAAGCATGCTGTGTCGTACACAAACAGTGCAACCTGCACATCCTGGCTCAAATGCATATGGTTGTATGTATGCACAGGGTGCAATTGAGTGTTCCTGTGTAACCCAGGCAAATCTCCACGGGACTGTTTTCCAGAATTATGCAACGTTTATCCCTTCAGCTGATTTCAGATGGAGTTAATTCTGAAAGCTAAAGCATATCCTTAGGTGGAATTTTAGAGGAATCTGAAAAAAAATCAGGTAGACCTTATGCAAAATGCTCCTGGCTTCTTTGAAAATGAGCCTTTCATTCCCAGTTTTCCCCTTGCAAATGGGAGCAATTATATTTCTTCCCCCCCCTAACATTTGCCTGTCTATTTTACATGTTCATGCAATGCTTAATCCACCTTGTTGAGGTCTCCAGGTGTCACTTCAACTTAAATAGCATCATACTTACTAATTCGAACAGGACAATGCCAAGCTCACAGCTGTTGTCTCAGAGTTACAGGACAACAGGCACCGACACCACAGAGTAACTCCTGGACATTATTTCAGTGCCAGATCAAAGCCCAAACATGTCACTGTGAACTGGAAAAAGAATTTTGGCCTTTCCAAAGATGTTAGTGAAACTCAGTCCAGCTCAAATGTTCATGTGGGGAGACCTTTTCCATTAGATCATGACAGTTTAAACATTAAGAATTAGGTATTAGGAAATTCTGAACAGTGTCTAGTTCTGGGTTTGACCAGAGCATACAACACATATATGCACACACACATATTGCATTAGTAATTTTCTGCATTACAACACTTCTCAAATTAACACCAGGAAAATCCATAAAATAGCCAAAATTAGGACTTCTTAAAATGGCTGTCTGTTGAGTCTTTATTGATTTTCTTGGGGATTTTTTAATGTTAATCATTGGCATTTCTCAATGGTCAGATCTTCACGCTTTATGGGAACTTTAATCTGTCCTTGACAAGGCCTACTTTTTTTGTAGCCCTTTGAGTTTCCAGTTTCAGACTGTTTGGAAGTGAATCATGGTATTAATTTTAGACATAAATGTGCATCTGATCTAAACCCTGCAGCTCTAGACTGGAATATGTGGAAAATTGCTAACAAAATGTTAAAAGAACATGAAACTGTTGGTGTATTTAGAGTTGTGCATTCCACATCTACCATATTAGCAGTATATGTTATAAATGTAACACTGACATTTTGGGGAGTACAGCAAATAACAATCCATGAGAGTACAAAAAGTACAAATGAAAGAAAATATGACCTTCACTTTCTCCCCACCCCTGGACAGACTCCTAAAAAATGGCAATAGTGGAGAACATGGGTTAGTGACAGACAAGAAGCCACAGCCAAGGCTGCTGGGTCATGTTTTATTTCAGGACATCCTCAATACATCCTTCATCCACCCTTGTACTGACCCAGCACAAGGCAGGCATTTGGTGGTGTGCCCTTACTTTTGTGGAGGGTGGGTTAGAAATAAAAGCTGTCTTCCTCTGTGATGCCTCCAAGGTTATCACAGTCTACCAACGATAAAGCCTCTTCTTGGACATCATTGCAGGAGACCTCACTGCTAGGGCATTTCTCTTTTTAGATAATTTTCACTGATTTTCCAAAGGTTTCATTGTGATCTGAGGTTGCAGGGGCTATACTCCCTTAGGCAAAGATAAAGGGCTTTGTTTCTCTGTGCATTCAGCATGGGTCCAAGGCCACCCCAAACATCGCTGATAATTCCATGGTTTTAGGAGATCCTAGATAGCACTTGTTCAACTTGTTACTCTCAACCCATCCACATGGGCTGGACAAAAAACTGTGTAACAATTTTGGCATGAAGAATAAACCATTCCAGGATAGTACCTCTGTATTTGTTACTATCCTGTTAGAGTAAGGAATTTTCCCCCTTTTTATTCATGGTTTTTGACCAGCAAGGACCATGATTGGTCAAGAACCATGAATAAAAAGGGGGAAATTCTTTGCAGGGGAGCTTAAGGATAACAGAAAGGGTTTCTTCAAATATGTAGCAGACAAAACCAACTCTAGAGGCAATGTAGGCCCACTAATGAATGAGGTGGGTGCTCTCGTGCCTGACGACCGTAAGAAGGTGGAGTTACTGAATTCTTTCCTTGTCTCTGTCTATACAGTTGGAGACTGTTTGCAGGAGCCACAGATGGCTGAAGTCCTGGAGGAAGTCAGGATAAATGAGGAGTCTGACTTGGTTGACGAAGACTGGGTCAGGGATCAGATATCTGCCATCTGGACATACATAAATTC
>VXBZ01002872.1:0-23307 GCA_013399135.1 Heliornis fulica
GGCCTCCCGAGCAGCCTGGGGAGGGGAGACGGGAGAAGGGGGCGCTCCCCGCTGCGGTGTGAAGTGGGACGCCACTCGGAGAATCGGGGAGCCCGCGTGTGGGGTGTCACACGGGGTGGTTTCTCGCCGCCTGAGGGGGTACCGGAGCGTTTCGCGCCCTCCCCTCGGGTGGAGCGGGCATGGGGAGGACTGGCCTGGCGCTCGGGAACCTGCGGGGTCACTTTGTTCTCTCCTCGGCAACAAAAAAAAAACGAGTAACTTGGTGGTTTCTTTGCAGTGTCGACACGTGCAGCAGGAGGTAGAGAGGATTTGCGTGGATGTTGCAGTAGCGTGTTTGTGGAGGAAGTTGCTTCTTGCAGTTAATGGTAAGTTTTTTGCTTGTTTGGGGGTTTGGTTTTTTTCCTCTAAAAAAAATTGCTCTTAAATGTACAGGCAGAACCAGCGTTTTTGAAATCGAGCTTGAGATTTTGGTTCAGGTCACTAAATTTCAAAGATTTCTTTGGGACTGGAGTCACGTGTAGCAGTCCACAATTTCACTCATTGAGAGAAGAATAATACTGTTTTTTCAGGCGCTTGTTAATCCAACTAAAGCATCTGGACAGTGAGAGTGTTTATAATGTGTATATGTAAAAATGTTTATAGCTATCTGGGATTTTTTTTCTCCTGTGAGCAAAGCTCATCTTTCAGTCTAACAAAAGCTCCCGTTTTATTGTAGCTTCAAAGTAATATGTATTGAGCTTGCTATAAGTAACAAGAGCGACTTTGTTTCTGTGTGATCCTTCAAGTCTGTATTCATATAAAAGGAGGAATGAAATGTGTTCAAATTTTAATATAATGCTACCCTGCTTTATTGAGGCATGGATCTGTAGTGTAATTTGTTCATGGTGGTACATTTTAGAGCTATCATTAGAACCTGCTTTTTTTGCTAGATAGGCCAATCTGCATGCAGTGGGGAGAATTGTGTTTTGAGGCGGGATGTCAGGGGCAGTAGCAGCAAATGTTCTAACCTGCCAGCAAAGCGAGCAGTCATGAGAGCACCTGTCATGTCATAAGTTGCTTTCTGAACTTGGGGAAGCTGATGGTATGAAATGTGTTACACCATTTTTAAATTCCTCATTACCTATAATTGGGTGTAAACTTTTTTATACATGTTTTAATACTTATTGGCTTTTTATTATTACTATTTTGTTTTTCATTAAATTGGGGCAGTGGGAGGCCTTAGCCTGTTTCAGAATGGTCTTTGAAAACTAATAGCTATCTCCACAAGTTCCAGTGGTATTCTGGAAATGGTATGGGAAGGGCAGTTAACTCATTTTCACAACTGAGCTCTTCTACTGTTAGCATTGATTTTTTTATTTTTTTTATTTTTATTTTTTGATACAATAGTGTGTATGAGTCCTGGATTGGGCTAATGCACTGCTTCAACCTCCTCTGAAGGAGGTCTTTAGCCCAGAAGTGAAGTGCAAATGTTGGTTCCAAAGCTTGGTTGTCAGAGGTGTGCCATTCAAAACCTGATGGAGTATTCACTGTGTTCCTTTTCTTTCAGCAGGTACAAGGCAGGTGACGTATCTCAAGTTGCTGAAAACACTGGTAGCGTCAGAGTAATGTCAAAGTGCTTACAGTGCAGGTAGTGATATATAGAACCTACTGCAGTGAAGGCACTTGTAGCATTATGTTGACAACTGCCCCGGGAGATCTTGCAGGACTTCAGAGATTGGAAAGGTACAGTGTGGTGGTGTCAAAGTGCTTTTTGTACTAAGGTGCATCTAGTGCAGATAGTGAAGTAGATTAGCATCTACTGCCCTAAGTGCTCCTTCTGGCATAAGAAGTTATGTCTTCATCCAGTCACTCAGGTTAAGACTGTAGATGTTCCAGTAGCTTTCTGCTTTGCAGTCTTCTGTTAGTTTTGCATAGTTGCACTACAAGAAGAGCGTAGTTGTGCAAATCTATGCAAAACTGATGGTGGCCTGTTATAATCTACATCAAGGAGTTTGAATGCTTTCTGCTGGTTATGGGATATTTTGTGGCCTGCCTTACTTTAACAGCAGTCTAGCGAATGACAGCTCTTGTAGCACTAAAGTGCTTATAGTGCAGGTAGTGTTCACTAATCTACTGCATTATAAGCACTTAAAGTACTGCTAGCTGTAGAACTGCATATTCAGCATGTCTTGCAATTTGTTTAATTGAACACTGTTCTCTGGTTAGTTTTGCAGGTTTGCATCCAGCTGTATGATACTCTGCTGTGCAAATCCATGCAAAACTGACTGTGGCAGTGACAAGTCAGTCAGTGAGTGTGGAAAAATTGTACCCCTTTCTACACAGGTTGGGATCAGTTGCAATGCTGTGTGTGTCTGTGGTATTGCACTTGTCCCGGCCTGTTGAGGTTGGTGGGGATAGAGGCTGAAACACTTTTATAGCTTAAAGGATTTTCTCCTTCACTGATCTGGTAAAATTGTTGAAGTTTCTTGAAAAAAAAAAGCGTCATGTAATTTTCTGTGTAACCAAATTTTTCATTTTCTGTATTTGGCTTCCTATTTGTATGTACTGGATTTGTTGCTGACCACATGTATTTATTGAAAACTTTTGAGTGTGGATTATATTTTTTTCTTAATGCTATTAGTTTTTATTAAACTGAGGTGGATACTTGTTTTACAGTTTCTTGATTAATTTATTGGGAGGAAAAGTGTCTTTAGGTATCAGAATATGGAAGTTCTGAGTTGTTCAGTCTACGCTTGCTTCTACAAAAGATGTGAGAGTTTTGGCAGCTTTCTTGTGTAATGATTCCGTGCAGAATTTGTAAAATTCAGGAAAAGTAAATGTCGTTACAGGCAGGATCTTAACTCATTCCTCACTGTGGAATTTGTTACATTGATCAGGTGTCCACTTCTGTGGGGTATCTACATGTGTAATGAGTGTAGCAGTGGTCAGCTCCTAACCTTTGGAGTGAATCACTTGGCATGGGATGCATAGCAGTGAAATAAAATGTCTCTTGAGCTGCCTGAAGAGATTACCTGGGGGAAAAGTCATCTGTGTAACTGCCTGGAAGCTGAGGTTAGTTGGGGAGGGTTTGTTAACATAAGGAAGAATTGGTGTAAAATCTGCAAGTGGAGCATTCATCGTGACTTGGGGCTTTTTTTTGTGAGCTGCATGTTAGGAAACTACACTTGTGCCTCAAACAATGATGGTTTTATTTTCAGTAACAGACTTCCAGACAACAAATGCTGTAAATTGGAAGTACTAGATTTGCCACTTAGAGCAGCTGGATTCTATATAGTACTCCAAAGTTCCTTTGTGTGGTAGGTAGGAAAATGAAGAATATTTGGGTCAATGCTGCCCTTGATGTTCTTCAAATTAAAATGGAATACTAAGCTAAATGGGTCGTTGTTCCTAAGAGTGTTGAACACTTTTTCGGAGTCAGTGTATATCACAGTGCTGCCTTGGAACATTGCTCTGTCCTCTAGCAAGATGTTGAAAAATCTTAGATGGGTTTAACATGTCTTATGTTTCTGAAGTGGCCAAGCCAACTTTTACTGTGTGCTACTCATTCTCTGCTCCTTTTTTTACCCCTTTCTTTGGAACATACTGTTCAGATCGGTTTCTTTGCAAAATACTTTCTTCCCAAGCCTAATTTTTTTTTAGACCAAACTAGAAGCTTGTTGGTGAAGTCAGCAAATGAAGATGTGTGTCATCCAGATTTCTATACAATACGTTCATGCAGTAATCTGCTTGTGTTGGAAGGTTTAACTCCCTTTTTAATTGCAAAAGTAGTATCAAAAAGTTAAAATGCAGGTAGCGTTTTTAATATGTGATTGTGTTTATCCTGCTATGTAAGCATCCCATTTTGAAATGCCTGAAGATGTTTATTACAGTTAAACAATGAAGCTTGTTAAAACTTGGTGCTTGCAGAAGCATTTTTTATGCCCATTGAGCCTTAAATTGTCTATCAGGTATGTAGTGTGCTGGAGTATATGGGGTTTTAATACCCTTGTGTGAAAACAAAGTGATACTGGTTAGTGTTGCCATAATGTAATCTTTTTACTCATGAGTATTAAAAACACTTTTGCATGGTGGAAGTCTGTGAGGAATAATTTTGTCATACAGCATTTTTAAGACCTTTAAAGCTGTTCTTGGGGCAAGGAACAAATACAACAACGTATAAATTCTGGTACTGGTCTTGCATACTTTCAGTACAGCTTTGGCTTATTAATCATAGCACTTACGTTCTCAGAAGTTAAGTAGAAAGTGAATATGGTCTTGCCTTGGGCATCAAGTTCCATGAATATGCTTTTTTTTATATAAGTAATGCTTTCTGAGAAGTGATTGTTAATCCTGTGTGTTTTCAGTTTAGTTGAGACTGAATTCAGCAGAAGATGGTATGGGAGAGGTAATGCTGTTTGGTTGGTTTTACTGAAATGGGCTGAGCCTTGTCACTGATGCTTCTGTTGAAGGTTGAGCAGAGTGGTTAGTTAGCTAAAACAAGTGCAAGTATAAAAATCCTGCAGGCACACAAGGAGGCATTTTCTGCAGATGTATTCAGCTGAGTCCATTAAAACACTTGTTATATAGATGAAAAGGTTCCATTTCTTTCTACTGGCTGTGATACTGGTGGTAATGGTTGAAGTGAACTGCTAGGAGTTAGTCTGAGCCATACAGACTTCTGTGAGCTTAGTGCTAGCGAAGATAAGCCTACATGGATTTTTTTTTAGGAAATTGTCTAAAAGGAAATAATTTTTTTAACGTGTAACATGCAGGAAGAGCAAAACTTAGGTCTGTCTTTGTAAACAAAAAGCAAGAAATTCCAAGCAGCATTAATACTTGCCTGAAGTTTAGTATAGCACAGTTAGCCTTATAAGGAAAACCTTGTCTGTTAACCATAGAAAACTCCTCTGTACACACTTAGTATCTGAAAGCTGGCTGGGAAATTAAACAGTTGTTTCACTAATTTGTCACTGGATGATACTGAAAAAACAGCTCAGTTCTTTAGAATTTACTGTCTTGTGTTTGATTTTAGACTGTCAAAGCAACTAGCGAGATGACTGTCAGGAGCAGACATTTTGAGTAATAGCTACTACATAGGCATTAAATGAACACAGGACTGGAAGGGGACATCCCCCGCTGTGGCTGTGCAAGAGTTGTATCTCTCCTGCATGGCTGACATCCTGTTAACAAGAAAAGGAATGCGACACTCCACATTCTGATCTTTACCAGTTCTCATTTTTTAATACATAACTTGTATTTGTGTAGTTCATAAGTTGTCTGTGAAGTCTTACTGATAAAGACCCACAGCTTGCTTCACATCTTACAGGTTTGTCTCCATACCATCTTTTTCCTCCTAATCTCCACTAGCTCTCCCATCATTAGACTAGAATTTATTCTCTGAAGTCTTCCATCCACTAATGGAAGTGGCTTCAGATGAATAGGGAAATACTACTTGGTGTGTATAAAATTCAGAAGTGCCGTGGCTACAGGAGATCAGGCAACTCATTGTAAAGCAGTGGACTGCATTGTGTTGTGACTCTTCAAACAGCCTTGCTATGAAATCTAGTTTTTCTGTTGAGAGAGTGAAGTTTCTGGTCATCTGCTTTTCTGTTCGCCTTCTGGGATGATCTCTAAATGAGAAGATACTGGGGGTGGGGAAAGTGCTGTTGGATGTTGTCTACTCTTATTTGCTACTTAATGTTTTTATTTATCTGCTGGGCTTGTGTCTCATATCCGTGTGCCAGTGTTAACAAGCATCTGTCTTCATTCTGTGATTATCTTCTGAAGGATTAGGTTTGGAAGGGACCTTAAGGTCACCAAGTTCTAACCCCCTGCCACAGGCAGGGACACATCTCACAAGATCAGGCTGCTCAAGGCCCTGTCCAGCCTGGCCTTGAAGGAACACCTCCAGGAAGGTGATAATCTGCCATTTCCCCGGGGCAACCTGTTAAAAGTGACTCATCACCCTCACGGTGAAGAACCTCTTCCTGATTTAAAGTCATCAAGAAGAAAGTTGATCTATACCATTAGTGTTAACATGATACATGGGAATAGTCTGGAATTGGCAAGGCTAGATGTTTTCCCACCTTGGCATTGTAAACTGGTTCTGAAGCTTCTAGTTCTGGAAGGTAGTTTGAAATGAAAAAAACCCAAACACCAAACTGCATAAATTAGGTAAAGCTTTATTTTTGTCAGAATTTAATACCAGGCTTTTAACTGCTACAGTCAGTAGGATTCTTGGCTGGAGGGGATCTGACTGGTGGCACAGTGAGTAGAGACAGTTGTAAAATGGATTTTCTCTCTGTTACTCTAGACTTTCCACCTTTCTGAGAAAACAAAACAACCCCCAGCACATTTTTAATTTTTCCCGTTAAATGAAATTTTGTGTAGTATGAACAATTGTGTGAGTTCAGTTTCATATCCTGAGGCACCAGGTTTCTTCCTTGCCTTCCTTGGCTGTTTTGAGGGGTGGGTGTTCACTGAGGTGGGGTATTGTGGGTTTTTTTGTTACACTTGCTCAGATGATGGGACATTTCAGTCTTAAGTGTCCACACTCAGAATGCTTGGTTACGAGTTTGGGCTCCCTAGGAACTAGGTGAAGCTTTTTATATGGGTAGTGAGCTGTACTGACAAGGCTGTGAATGCAGATAGCTGTAATTTGGGTAGCCTTATCGGTCTTTTATGACTTGGGACTTGAACACCTTAGTTCATCACTGGAAGGACTGATTCCTTTTAGTGTGGCAAATCGTACCAGGTTTAGGTACCTACTGCGGCTGAGAGGAGGAGTCAGCCTAGTTAATAATAAAAAAAATCTTAATGGCTCTTGCATATGGTCAGCATGCTTTGCATGGGACAGGATTGCCACACAAGTTTGGTAAACAGCTATCTGATACTTTCAACTGAAGAAATGTTTATTTTGGTAATGGGTGTTAATTATTGTGTATGTCTGGGTTTCAGACTGTTTTGGTGAATCTGCCTAGCTCACAGTAAAGGTAGCTCTTAATGTAGTCTGAACTCCTAATGGAGCAGTGTTTGAAGAGACAAAAAAACTATTTGGGGGATGCTTGAGGGCAAGTGTTGGTATATTCATAGCCATTGGAAAGTGTGTCTTGTGAGTTTGGCTGAAGAGAAGTGTGCTCTGGGGAATTTAACTTGCAGATAACTGGATGCTGGTCATGTCCCACTTGCAGTAGAAATATGTGGACCTGTTTCATGCTGGAAAAAGTGTGATACTTCCTGGGAGTTGAGAGGTAATTAAGGATACAGTTTGCAGATAGGGAAGATTAAAATAAGAGTGGATAAGGAAAAGTAGAAAGCTCAGTTAAGACAGGAGGCTAGTATAACTTTTGTTACTTAATCTATTTTGTACACTGCACACTGCTGTGACTGACAAGAATGTTAGAGGAACTGTCCTGCTGTGGGGCACGTCAGCAGTTTGGACAGAAATGGTTTGGATTTTAACAATGGATAAGGCGTTCTACAACAATAAGAAATCCTTCGGGTGACGTTATAGAATTGTTAAAACATTCCAGATACCCACATCTTTTAAGTGCATTTATGGCAGTGATTTTTTTTCTGCTATAGAAAAAAAAAATTAACTAGTTCCTGCTTAGTGTACTTGATGCAAAAGGAAAGCTGGGTCTGCCATTGTGCAGGACTGGCACTTTACTAGTCACTTCCCTAGTCCTTTAACTGTCCTCTGCAGAGATGTAAAATATAAGCACCTGAAGTATTGAGTCACTAGTGGATTTGTTATGTGTGTATTTGTTTTTATACACCCTATACTTTTTCAGAAGCCCACGTTTTATGTGGGAAATCAACCTTAACACTAGGGTTTTTTTAATGTTACTGTAATATTTGGAAGGTTTACAAATACTTGGAAATAGAAAATGCTTGTGTGAAACCCTGTAAACCTTGGTGGTCTTGAGGAGTTTTTAACTTTCCTAGTTGTGCAAAGACCAGGAAATACTGCATCTTGGAGACATTCTCTTACGTTATCTCATTTTCTACAGTTAGAGTGCAGAAAAACCGCCAGTACTGGGTGGCTGATCAGATTTTTATTGCTTTGTAAAAACATTGGAAGAAAATGCTTAATGAAGCAAGAATGGATATGGGACAACTTTCTTAGCTGCATAAGGAAGTGCTGGTGTGTGATAAACTCTGTTAATGGGTTTTTAATTTAGAGAAAATCTTCAGTCTCACCTAGACAAGGCTTTTGGAAAATACACTGATTGAACGGTAATCAATTTCTAGATTTTTGTGGTGGGAAGTTACTATGTGTGATGTGGGACTGTGGTTGCATTTTGCTAAGCAGCTCTTGATATGAGATACAAAGTCATGAGTATGTATCCATGTGTCTTACCACATAGAAATTCCTCAAGCCCCATTTCTAGTATGGTAATTGCCCAGGGTAGTTAACTTTCATGAGCAAGTTGTGCCCTCCGAACTGCAGTTCATAATCTGGCTCCAGTCTGAAGACCATATAGCTGTGTTTCAACATTATTCTGTATGTCACCAAATAATTGCTGCTTGTATTTGTCAGCATCTTCTAGAAAAGAGATTTAGCCCTCAACTTGAAGTAACAGATAGCTACTGTTGCTAAAACTGCACTTCTGTGCCCTGAGTGTGCTGTAGGAACTGGTTAGGTTTGGCATCAACACGCTTACTGATAGAGTTGCAGGAACGAATGTGGAGAATATTTTGGAGTTGTGATTAAAAAAACATACTAGAGGTCCTCAGACTGTTTTTAACAGCCAGCCTGTAAGCTTGGAACTCCTTTGACTTTGTGACAAACTGGGACTAGAGGTGCTAAAAAAAAAAGCTCTTAATTCTGCTTCATTCCTTGTGCTTTAATAATCTCGCTGCATGGGGAAGTAGTGGGGGAAGCAGTCAAGGAACTAGTTCTTTCCCAGTCTCCCCATTCACCTGTCTCCATTTGCAAAATTTGGCAGCCCCAGGTGAAATCAAATGGTTGAATTATAAATAGTTCCTAGTATGTGGCATTTAAGAGTCTGCTTTAGTGAGGTAGTGAAAATAGGTTTGGCTCAGGGAGCAATCTGTAATATGGGTTATCCAGAGATCAGTGCAAACAAAAATGAGCATGTTCTTTGTCTGGCCAGGTCTGAGTCAGCTCCTGTTTGAAGCTGTATTCTGAATTGGGATGTTTCTTTTTACCTTTATTTCCTAGCAACTCCTGTCTATTCACTGTACGAATCACTTTGACAACAGATACTCACTTGTTGGCATCTACTATTCAAGGGGTTTTTTTTGTCCCTTTTTATTAAGGTTTGTTTATTAAATTCAGCCAATAATTAAACACCCAGTCAGTAGGAAGATGCAGTTACACATGCATTCAAGTATGTACTGCACTTGGAATTTGAAGGAGAAAAATACATTTATTCATACTGTGTTGTGTGACTAAAGTATTTCTAGACTTCACCTTGAGATGGATGTATGTTAAAACTTAGGGTGGAGTAAGGGAAGGAGAAAAATAATTACTGGAAGAGAACCATGTAGGTTGGGAAGGCAAAAATTGTGCTTTAATCCTAGACAGTGTTGAGGTAGATCATGCTTGGAGTGATAATCATTGTTTTGCCACTCTGGGTTTCTAATACTGCTACAGTTGCATATATTGCAAACCTAGTTTAAGAGACTGAAACCCATTTTTCTATCTTTTTGTTGTTGTTGAATTTTATTCCAGAGAAGTGAGAGGGTTGAAAAAATTTAAAAGCTTTGCTTCCTAGACAAGTGGACTATTCTCAATTCTTACTCCCTGTTGTATCCCACCATGGCTACTGAGTATGCCCAAGAGCGTTTTGACTAAGGTATCTGTTATCCTCTAGTGATGTATTACACATAGGCAAGTTTAATGAGTTTGAGCGGTGGGGTAAGGTATTTTTTCGCACTTACTGGAGGAAATTTGGGAGCATTATAGTTCTGAATTAATCCCCTTCCTTATGCCACGAGTTTGTTGTAGTATCCTGAATGCTGAGAATCCTTATAGGTCACCATTTCAATTCAGTGGGCTTTCAATTTTTTATTTTTTTCAAATGTCAAAAACTTGTCTTAATTTTTCACCGTGAGAATAGAGAGAAGTGGTTAAAAAGGAATCAAAGCCTTGGAGAATCCATTGTGTGGTACTTCGTGACAGTGTGTTCTGAGGCTGTCCCAGATTCTGAGTGATGAAGCATGAGTGTACTCCTGTATTGGCATTACATTGTCACCAAATCCTAAAGTTGTTCCTGGCAGCGTAGCCCAGTGTATGAAAAAGTAAGCCACCTTACAGTGGTTGGATGCTTCTCTGGGTTACTTTCATGTAGCAATAGTCAAAATAGCATGTCTGGACACAACCTGAAATCTGAGCTCTATCCTTCATCTACTGGTATAATTCCCACCCAAACACTAGCAGCATCCCTGGCCTTGACAGACGTACTTCATGCTCTGACATGTGAGTGGTTAACTGGCGAAACAGTCTGTGGGAGCTATGAACAGCAGCACTGTGTATACCAACGCGTTCAGTATTGACAGCTGGTTAAGTAGTGTCTTTATCTCGAGAGCCATAGTCAGGTATCTGCAACCATGTGGAGTTATACTTGAAAATTAAATGTTCCATCTGTGCAACGTGTAGTTTCACGTATGTTGAGGATCACTTGCTCCCCAAAGTATGTAGATTTGTAGGATGTTTAGGTTACCTTGTGCCTTGTAATCTTTAATAGGAAGTATGGGGAAGCTGCAAGAATGTAAGCGTATTCGTACAGACACTGTCAAAACAGAAGGACTGCCTTACCACTGAAGAAAAAATTAAAGGCTGTGCTTTCTTCATAAAACATGGACTGTGTTTCAGAATTCTGCTAGTGCAAAACTGTCTTCTCTCTACAGCCTGAAGGTGCTTGGAAAGCCTGCCCTTTCCCTCCTCTTCATAGAAGTTAACTTCAAGGAATCCTTTGACAAACAATCTAAACTACAAATGCAAATGGGTAAAAAAGCTGTTTACCTGTGATCTGAAGTTCTGATAAAGCACAGTGGAACCAAACCAAGATCAAAGTTGTAAAAAAGTGCATCTGTCCTTTTTTCCATCTCTGCTGAGATGTAGAGAGAGGAAATAACTAGGAGCTGTACGAGGGGGGGGGGGTTTACCAAAATAGCTACAAATACTTGAGTAGTCTCTCAACCAGAGACTCCATCCAGAGCCTTTTTTTGGTGGGGGGGTGAAAAGGATGAAGTGGGGTGTACAGGGATAGTACAAGTCCCTTCTTGATAAAGGCTAGCTTTTTGTTTGGTTATTTCAACCCACTGTAGCTTGCTGAAAGGAGAAATTAAGTGAAATTAAACTGGGAATTAAAATACATGTCCCTTTGTCCCTCTTCGGGTGTGTGTTTTGTCTTTTTTAGTGCTCGCCTTGGGAAACCTGATGTATTTTCCTTGGTGCCCAAACCGGAACACTTAAGATCGCTCACTCCTGAAAACCACTGTTGAAACAGCTTTTGTTACGGCTCCCACCAGATGGGACTCACAGATCATAATTCAGAGTCAGGATAGGGTGTTGATGTGGCAAATTCCTTGAGATTAAGTGGTCATGGAATCACAGAGTGGTTTGGGTTGGAAGGGACTTTGAAGATCACCTAGTTCTACCTCTCTGCTGTGGACAGTGACACCCTCCACTGCAGCACATGTCCTAAAGCTCACTCAACACTGACAGGGAGAAGGCATATGGAGCTGCTCTGAGCAACCTGTTTGGGTGCCTCACCACCCACACAATTCTTGAACTCTATCCCCCTTCAGATTAAGGCCTTTACCCCTTGTCCAATCGTTCCATGTCCTTTTTAACGGCCCCTCTCCAGCTTCCCTGTAGGCCCTTCAGGGATTGGAAGACTGCTGTAATATGTCTTTAGAACTTTTCTCCAGACTCAGTCTGATTCTCTCATCTCAGCCTGTCTTAATATAGGACAAGTGCTCCAGCCTTCTGATCCTCTTCCTGCCTGTCTTCTGGACTTACTCCAACAGCTCAGTGTCTTGTACTGGGGTCCTTCCTGCTGAGATGAGACCAGCCCCATGCTTGGAAGCATGACCTCTCTTAAGTCACCTCATCATGCAGGTTGCTCAACCAGGTTGCCTTGAATTTCTTGTTCATGGCTGTCCATTTTGGCTTGATGTCAGCGTTCACTGGTATTAAGAGAAATAAAGGCATCACTTCATAATGGCAGGTCTTGGGCTGGTGTGCAGTGTGCTTGAGTTTACCAGATGCCACCTTGATAGGGCAGCAACACCACCTTGTGTTTGACTAGCAAGGCATGTGTGGTGGTCTTCCATGAGGTAGCTGTGACCAAAACAGACTGCATCCTGGGCTTGCATCAGAAGTGTGGTCAGCAGGATGAGGTAGGTGATTCTCCCCCTCTACTCTGCTTTCATGAGACCCCATGTGGAATGTTGTGTTCAATTCTGGAGTCTCCAACATAGGAATAACATGGATCTGTTGGAATAGGTCCGGAGAAGGAATGAAGAGATGATTAGAGGGCTGGAGCATCTCTCCTATAAAAACAGGCTCAAAGAGTTGGGGTTCTTCAGCCTGGAGAAGGCTCTAGTGAGATCTTACAGCAGCCTTCCAGTCCCTGAAGAGGCCTACAAGAAAGCCAGGGAGGGACATTTTAGCAGGATGTGTAGTGATAGGATGAGGGGGGACGGTTTTAATTTAGAGGGCAGTAGATTTAGTTTGGGTATTAGGAAGAAATTCACTATGAGCGTGATGAGTGACTGACACAGGCTGTCCCTTCCTAGCAGTGCAGTGTTCAGGTTGGACAGGCCTTTGAACAGCCTGGTCTAGTGAGAGGTCTCCCTGGCCATGGCAAAGGGGGGTAGAACCCAAACCGTTGTGTGATTATCAACATATAAAGGTAAGAATAGCATTTGTTGAAATAGATGTACTTTTATTTAATGAAATTTGGTTAATTCTGTGCTGATCAGTCCTTTTGACTGCTTTCTTTATAGATAACTTGTATTTCACAGCTGCCAAATTGTCACATTCTGATTACAGGCTGTCCAGTGCTTTGGGCAGGTGTGTTTGTGTGTTACATTATATATGGAAGTTGCACTCCATTGAGGGATTGGAGTCGAGAGTCGTGAGCATAGAAGAGCAAAAACTGCTCACAAAGTATGTGACATCCTTGTCTTGAGTAGTAAGTGGGGAGCTTACAGACACGTGTATTTGTGTGCTTAAATGCACATATGGGAATGCTGCTGATGCACAAGTTATTTGTCCACACAATATAAAGCAATGAACAGGTTGGTTAGTACACAAAGAGTAATTTTCCTGTCTGCCACAAATGATCAGGAAATGGAGAAGGAGTCACTGCAGCTTGACAAAACACTTCTTGTGTATTCCCTCATTCTCATTGGTGGGGTCTACTAAATTTAAAATTTTCTTTCAGAAAAACCTGTTTGGAAGGGGAAGAAAAAGGTTTTTGCTTCAGCATGTTTTTCTGATGACTGAAGTCAGCTGTGGACAGTGCAGATGCTGAACCTGGAAGCACAAAGGTTTTATCTTTTTGAAATCCTGAAATACTGCTAAAGTGCAGGGTTTTTGCCTTAGCTGGGTTGCAAACATGGAAAGATACTCAGTGTGTTGGGAGTGGTCAGGATGTAATTGGACAAAATGGGTGGGAGCTGGAATTGAAATCTATTAAGGGATGTTTGAAGAAAGTGTGGCCAGTAATGAAGTAGTTCTGAAGTCACAGGTGGTCAGAAGGACATAGGGGAGAAAACTCTTCTCCAGGGATGTCCTGTTACAGTTGGGATACTGAGTGAATAGCACTGTAGTGTGACCTTGCCACAGCCCTTCTCATACACTTGTGAGTTATACAGATAAATATTTCTTCTTGCTGTGGAGTCTGCCCCAGTTGTATTTATAATAATTCTTAGATGCTTGAGCTAATGTTACACTTAGTACCATGAAGCAATATGTTGTAAAACATACGACTTGTAAGAAGTTCTGGGCTTCCCATAGTTGAGCTGTACTCTTTATCATCATGCCTGCTACCTCAGGACTGCAGTGCTGTAATACAAACTCAGCTGTTTCCAGTATGCCTTGCAATTTGAAATTAGCACACATACTGTTGTACATTGGTCTAAATTCTCAATTTAAAAGTTGATGTTATCCATCTGTTCCTTCACCTGTGCTGATTGAATTCTGGTGAAAATAGGTATTGTCCCATTGGTATGTCCCTTCCTACTTCACAGTTGTAAGGGACATACAGTCCTCATCTGGTCCAACTGCCTGATCAATTCAGGGCTGACCAAAAGCAAAAGCGTGTTAAGGGTGTCTTCCAAATGCTGACAAGCTCAGGGCCTTGACCACCTCTCTGGGAGTGTGTGCCAGTGTGTGGCCACACTCTCAATAAAGAAATGCTTCCTAATGTCAAGTGTGAACCACCCATGCACAGCTTTGAACCACTTCTACAAGTGCTAAGCCTGGATCCAGGCAGAAAAGCTCAGCACCTCCCTCCACTTCCCCTCCTCAGGAAGTTGTAGAGAACAATGAGATCACCCCTCAGGCTCCTTTTGTCCAAACTAGACAAGCCCAAAGCCCTCATCTTCTCCTCACAGGACATGCCTTCCAGGCCTGTCACCAGCTTTGTTGGCCTCCTCTGGATACATTCATGGACCTTAACACCTTTCTGAAATTGTGGTGCCCAGAACTGCTCACAGGACTGNGCTGGGTGCAGAGTCTGGCATCTGGACTTGTTAAATGTCATGCTACTGATGACTGCCCAGTGCCCCAATCCATCTGGATCCCTCTGCAAGGCCTCCTGTCCTTCAGGAGAGCCAACAGCACCTCCCAGATCGGTATGGTCAGTAAACTTGCCAGTGGTGCATTTGGCTCCACAGGGTATTAGAGCTTGGAACAGCCCAGGCATTCAACCTGGTGGAGTAGGCACTGTGGTGAAGCAAAATAGAGGAATGAAGATGATCTGGATTTCAAGATACAAGTTCCAGAAAAACTTGAGAGAAATGTTGTTTTGGGGTGCATTTTGAGCAGAACAAATTACGGGTTTTTTACTAGAGTGTTCTCAAGTGATTTTGTTTCCAATTTGTTATTCTTTCAGTTAACTGGGGTTAAGTGTTTTGAGCTTCTGAACAGAACTACTTGCAACGATAGAAGTGCGTGACGTTCTACACAAGCCTCCTACGAAAAGTGATTTGTATGAAGTGGTGCACGGGAAACCCAGGAAAGGACGGGTAGAGCTTTGCTGTGGGCCAGCCCCACGCAGCGGCCGAGCGCCCCGCACTGCCCCTCCCGGGAGCGCGGGCAGACAGCCCCGCGGGTTGGGGTCAGGGCAGGTACCGGTACTGACACCGCAGCGGAGGGGCCGCGGCAGAGCGCACACGCGGGATGACGACACGGAGCTGCGCAGCCCTTTTTGTGGGGGCGTGACGTCACGGGGTGAGTAACACATCCCGTCTTAACGCGGCTCACCTGAGCTGGCTGCGGGTGTGAGCTCTGGACAGCTTCCTCGTTATAAAACTTCTGCCACCTCTTTAGAGGTTGCAGCACAATTGTTTGAGATCAGCATGTGCTAATCTTTATAAAATTGATATTTTTGAGACTTTAAATAGGATGTGTATGATAATATTGTGACTTAAGTAACAAAGGAAACTCGGTGGTGACGGAACTTGCTCTGCACGTTTTTTTATATAAACGCCTCTGGAATAGAAGTTTGGTAGCTGTTGCCATGTTTGAACAGTTGGTGGCTCCAATGCTTTGCAGCTGTCACCGTGCATAATGCCAAAACAAGTTAATTTGGCTCTAGCTGTATTGAATCAGAAATTTTAAAAGAAAAATCAGAATCAGTAAATGGCTTAAAACACAAGTTAGATGTGTTCGGCTGCTAAATACCCTTCTTGGTTCTTAAATAAGTGTGAACTTCAATATTCCTGCCTATCTTAAGATAAAATACAAGGGGCTTCTTAACACACTGCCAGTTGGGAATCACTAGCAATATTCTTAAAACCAGCATAGCTGACAGCATTCCGGCTCCACATTGCAGGATTGTTAGAGATGACAGCTCTACTGACCAAAAAAAAAAAAATCAAAAAAAAAAAAAAAAGAAAAAAGAAAAAGGGAGAGAAATAGTCAAAGAATCCATTTCTGGAAAAGAGGCACAGACTAGCAAATATATACAGCCTTTAAACTGGTTCACAGCTGCTTATGTACTTAAAAAGGGAGGTGCTTTTGTTTGGACTTTGACATAAAGAGTTTGGTAGAGCAAGATGATAACTTGTTAACAGAAGAGCAGGTGCTGAGGAGCTGTTACTGCATGGAAACCTAAGACTTGAATGGGTTGAATAACTTTGTAGAAAGTGTTAGTCTTAGAAGCGTGGAGGAAGCCTTGGATAAAACTATAAAGAATGAGACTAGAAGCTTTCAGTGATGACTGACTTTTTCCAACTTTTTGGGCCCAGAAAATAACATTTGAGAAATGGAACATTCCTCCAGGAGTTTTCCATCTTCTAAGGAAAAGGAAAATGTAGACTTCCTCTTCCCACCGCACACCCTCCCCCCTCCCCCAATTACTGGAAGTCTGTCTAAATGTAATATTTGTACTATGCTATCCTGAATTATTACAGGCACCTTATGATCCTATTTTTCTTTGTGCCTTGTTTCTCATCTGGATTTTATTACTGTCATTTTGTTCTTGAAACTTGGGTAGCTTTTGGTGGGAACAAGACAAAATAGGCTGAGGAGGGGAGTGATAGAGCAGCTTCGTGGGCACCTGGCATCCAGACGGGGTCAACAGATTACACCACTAATCTTAAACTTGGGTATTTACATCTTCCTTACAAGGGTCTGGAAGAGTCTGTGGATAACAGCAGGCTAACTTCTCAAAGTATATGATGCAATGTCTAATTTTTTTTCCTACTGTGGACTTCTAACTCACTCACATGTAATACACAGTTTCCATTAAGTGTATGTTAATGATATTGGTAAGATGAGAAAAACGCACAATTTGGAAACACTAACTTAGGATATACCTTGAGCTAAGATTACTCAGCTCGTTGATGGGGAGCAGTTTGTTTCCAGTTTGTAAAAGCTTCTGTTCCTGTGTGAGAACAAACATAGTTTCTTTTGGTGGCAGTAGATGTGATGTGAAAATTGGTGGTGTCTAATTATCTCCTTAAGCACCTTACTGTTTTGGGCTTTTTTTTTTTTGAGGTCATAAGGCTGTTTCCATCTACTAGTTTCATTTATCTGTTTAATACAAAGTGGGAAGTAGATGTGAAGTACAGCATCAGGTAGTTAAGGAGTAGCAGTATTCATGAAGCCTTGTTGTGTGGAGGTTGACTTCAGTATCCAAAGTAATCCCATTTCCATGAAGCTTTTTCTGTAATTGGGGTGTTTTTTGATAATTTATACCTACAACTCCAGAAAAATACCCATTAACCAACTGTTACGGGCAGACAGGCATTAGCATCATTACACAGCATGATTTTTATTTTTTTAATTAAAAATAAGATTGGAAATCGACTTTTCGTATTGTGAATTTCATTGCCAAGTTCATAAAGGTTTTGTGTACAGGTCAAAATTGCATCTTGCTGAATATGGAATAATCTATAAAAAGAACATTTAATGTAGTTAGGGAGGTTCAATAGAAAGTTATGGCTCTGTTTTGTCTCAAGTTGCACCAGGGGAGTTTTAGATTGGATATCAAGAAAAATTTCTTCACTGAAAGGGTTGTCTGGAACAGGCTGCCCAGGGAAGTATTTGAGTCACCATCCCTGGGGGTATTTAAGGGGTGTCTAGATGTGTGGCTTAAGGGAATGGTTTAGCAGTGGACTTGGCAGTGTTAGGTTAAGACTCAGACGTGATCTTAAAGGCCTTTTCCAAACCTAAATGATTCTGTGACTCCTAATGCAGAAAGCAATCGGTGCTAGAGGTCCAAGACTAAATACTTGATCATCCGTAGGAGCAGATTGAACACTGCTTGAAGCCCTGTACTCCCCTCCAGTACCCTGGCTTGGGAGGTTGAGGTTCTGCTCTCCCCTGGACCAGCTGTTACAGCTATTGCAGTGCACACTGGGATAGCCTCAGCCTTTGTTGTGTAGTCCTGTCATTTTGAAAATACATTAATATCTCACATCTTCACTGGGGAGAGGTGTGGAAAGTCCAAATCTGTATTAAGCAGAGACAACCAGGCACTTGGCTCTTGAGTGTGCAAATAGTACTAAAGAAAATGCACAAGATTGCTTGATGCTCTGTTTGCCCTCCTGGGGAGGGTTGAGGGGGCAGTGTGGGGTGCTCAACCGCTGCGTGGGGCTGAACCACAACATACTCATTTTACATAAGATGTGACCAAATTACTGCCTTTTGGTCTAAACTCAAGATTTGGAGGCATTATTTCCCTTAGGTCCCACTTGAATTGTCAGACTAATGGTGAAGTAGGTCATCTGCTCAATGCTGGCAGCATATAGCTACTAATGTTCTGGGAGTCATTACTAATGGGAACTTAAGCCCATACTGACTTCTGTGGGGTACGAGATTTGCCCTGATTTTTACATGGGTAAATTCTGGATTTAGTGCCAGCGAAGCATGCATCCCTAACTGCCTGGGCTACACTGTGTGAATTGGGAACCAGGTGAACAAAAGTTAGGAAGAAACAAATGTGTTCCCTAAGTGCCGGAGCCCCGACACCTAAGGGCAAAACTCAGTTCAGAATTAAATTTAGGACCTGTGTAGGATCACTTTCAGTTTTGTTCTGTGGGCAGTAAACCACTCTGAAAAACGTATGCAGAAGGAATGCATAGCAGCAGGGCTTGTACCTCTCCAGGTAAAGTTGTTCCGTGAGGACTGAAGTAATGCTGTGGGTGAACACTGTGCTTTCAAACTGCTGTTCAGGGTAGCTGTGTGTTAAGGGCAGCAGGGGCACAAAGGAAGAAAGAATATAGACACCTCTTAGCTTTGAGTATCAGTCTGTAGGCTCTATACGACTAGTGGAAGGTGACTGTAAGGTACAGCCTGGAGTTCTGAAGCAGGCTACAGCTTGGGTTTTATTGCTGTAATGGGCCGCCAGAGAGGTGTGTCTTCTCTCTTGCCTCTGTTGTTCAAAGTGTGAATGAACACAAGTCCAGCTCGTTACGTACCACGGAGCTTATATAGTTAAGATTTACTCACATACTTGCAAACCTGAGACGTTTCTGAGACTTAGAGTTGTTCTGAAAATCTAGTGAGTCAATAAAGATTCTATATTTGGGGGGTGGGTGGGTGTAGCATTTTTTTTTTATGTTTGTGTGTGTGTCCCCTGCTTGGGGGAAAAAAAAAAAAGACCACTAGAACCTGGTATGCTGTAAGCACTTTGGTCCAGTTGCAGAAGCTGAAGCATCATATTCTATCTCGGTGCAAGTCATGTGGGTTATACCTCTTTGGAGTGGATTTTAATGTATTTCACCTACCGACAACAACAGACCAGCTGGGCATCAGCTGCAAATGCTTCCCAGGTTGCAGGGGCACAAGGAAACAGTATCAGTAGTTGTTGTAACCGGCTGTCCCGGTCCCGGCAGGGACGAAGCTCACGCCTCAGCAGCCAGCTCAGGTGAGCCGCGTTAAGCCGGGATGTGTTACTCACCCCGTGATGTCACTCCCCCACAAAACGGGCTGCGCGGTTCTGGAGCTGCTGGTCCTGTCGGTGAGTGCTCCGTGTCGTCATTCTGCGTGTGCGCTCTGCTGCGGGCCCCGCTGCCGCTCCCCTCTCCCGGAGTTGTGTTGGTACCTGCCCTGACCCCAGCCTGCGGGGCTCTGTGTGTCTGCCCGCCCTCCCGGGAGGGGCGGTGCGGGGAGCTCGGCCACTTCGTGGGGCTGGCCGTATACATGCCATAACATACATGCGCATGGTAGGTAGTAATGTCAGTATACGTGTGCATTGACTTACCTGCTGGCTTGCTGAGATGGTGCCTGGTCCTCGTGTTGGACACATAGGTCCTGACTGCAGGGTCTCCTGGGTCACCATTTTTCTGGTGATGTTCACAGTATTTTTACATCAGGTGTGGAGTAAGGGAAATCCATGAATTAGAAGTCAGCTTCAGTTTGCAAAATGTAAATGGTTGTCCCCATGGGACATACAGAGGAAAGAGGAGGAACTTCCTTTCTGCGTTCAGCTGACCAAAATTGATGACTTTGAGTTGATGCTTCAAAGATGAGTATTTAATTATCTGGCTTTTTATTTTTTTTAACGATGGCGATGGTGAAGTGATACTGATATTGAATGTAGATTTGTTTCATAGCAGGACCAGGTTTCAGAGCCGTACTTCCAGTTACACAACAGATTCTTCTTCTGTGTTATGTGCTAGTATTTTACAGATGTCACTGCTTTTCTTTGCTGTGGTTTCTTCTCCTGGGCATTCCCCCTTAGGTGTTCTTACTGATAACGTCTTAATGGTACAGGCCCGAGTTAACGACTGTCCTGCAAGGAAGACAAGTGAGATAAATGAGGTGGCACCAGATTCAGGATGTCCTCACAAGGGTAGCTGAGGAAATCCCCCTGGAGACGGAGACTTGAACTTACTTCAAAGTAAATGGCCGACTCCTATGCTTGAAGCATAAGTTGTTAAATAACACCTTCATGGAAACGTGCCTGCAGTGTCGTTCAAGGACACTGCTCTGGAGTGAAGGCTTGGCCTCAGAACCGCCGTAAAGAACCGAGGCTTGTGCGTCACACGCAGGGGGTCAATGTCCGCGTCTTTAGCGCCTGCTCCCTCTAGGAGAAAAGGCAGAAATGAAGACCTGTGGGCGGTGTAGTGTGGGGAGAGCGGGGCTGTCTCGCCGCCTGTGCCGGGGTGGGGGTAGGGGGCACGGATGGACTTCTTGCGGAGCAAGAGGCGGTTGCGGTCGCTCGCTCCGCGTTTCCCTCGGGGCGCCTTCCGCCGGCAGGGGGCGGCAGAGCGCGGGGCTCGTGTGCGGCGCGGAGAGCGGGGCGGGCAGGCCCGGGCCGGCTGGCCGGGGCTCGGCGGGAAGAGGAGCAGCGCGGGAGGAGGCGGGACCGCGGCTGGAGCGCAGGGTGACGGTAGCACAGCGCCAGTGAGGAGCCCGCCCGGGGTCCGGAGTTGGGCTGCGGTGGGGTTGCTCTGGGGCCCGCAGCTGTCCGCACGGCGCTCATCCGTCCCTGCCCGAGGGCTCAGCCTGCAGTCCTTTGGGACTGCAACGCCGGGGGTTAGATGAAGAGTTCCAGTTGCAATTCATAGTTATGTTTTTTGAGAAAGGAGAAAAGAAAATGCGCCTTGAGAATTTACCTCCAAATGAGGTAAATCTTTTGTAATGCCGGTACCAGCTCTTCCAGCGCTACAGTCAGCCCATGAGGTAAACGTGGGTTGTGTGTGTGAAGCTTTACTGGCCTCACGGTGAGTTTACGGTACCACACACAACGTGGTAGTGTTATGGATGCAAATGTGTGGATTTTAGCCCTAGTTTGCTATCTTAATTAACCTAAAATAAGAGGACGCTTATTTTTACTCACCATAGTCCCTACGGACTAGTTCCATGTAACTGAAGGAGAAGTTAGAGGTTTGTTGCTCTTGGTTCATTTGGTTTCCCTCTGGGCTGTTGCGGTCACTTCAACGGGTGCCGTTTGCGTACTAGGATCCCTGCTTTGTTCAATGCCGTGTGAAAAGCAAAAGGAGAGTATTTGGAATCAAAAGCTTGTAGAGAGCACATGTTAGACCAAAAATAGATGGGTGGAATTTGCTACTGGGACACATGATACAAATATGCTACTCAACGCAACAGTGTGTTTCTCATTAAAGACTTCCTTAATTGCTGTGACATGTATGAAAGTAATAGCTAAAAGCTTCCTAGTAAGGTAAGCTTTGAAGAATGAGGCAGCCTAAAGAATGTTTGGATTACTTCCAAATATGTGAGACAAAACAGGAGTATAGCATGAATGTATTTGACCACTTCAGAAACTGGAGGTAGAGGCAGGTTTTGGAAGTGGAAATTCCCCTTTGCATCCTGAGATGGGAACAATATGCAGTCAAAGCCAGGTAATTTGTGTTTGGCACAGTAAAGAAGGTGAGAAGCGTGGATGTGGTCAAAGCATCTGGTTGGAAAGGATGAAAACAAGAAAGATGGCATAGCCATATAAAGTGTTTTCAGTAGTTACACAAGATGATAGTCCAAAGGAGAATGTAATCTATACAGATGAGCAGAAAACAGTGCTGTGTGCCAAAATTAATAGAAAACTTGATTTTAGCTTGATGTGATTGAGGGATAAATTGCTGTAACCTCCTCTGGCATTGCACCAGCATTTCAGGTAATACAGTTATATTGTTCACAAAGATTAAGAAAAAGAAGCAGAGGGAGACTTTGTGTAAGTGGTATTCTTTAGTCCTCTTGAGCTGACAGCTAGACATCTATGAGGAGCACCAAAGGCACCTGTTAAGGCTTTAGTCAAGCAAAAAAGACAAATCTGTAGTCAATATTAACGTTCTCCCATCAAGTTCAATTATCTATATTGTGTTAAAATGAGGGAAGTCTTTCTGCTGTGTGCGGTTGTGAAGATACAAAAACCTTTTCCGGACTATTTGATTCATGAAAGTTGTTAGCTAAAATAAATATTTTAACACTGAAATCAGGGAAACTTCAAAGCATAAAACCTGCGAGAAAATTAAATTCAATCTCATAATTAAGCCAAGGTTTATTTCTTTAACAGCTTTTATGCTAAATTTACTTAAAAATAACCCCAAACCAACAAAACCAATTCCTCACATCCACAACAAAGATATAAATCCCCCAAGTCACCCATTTTGGACTAAATTAGAATATTACACATCTTGAAAGAGCTAGTTTAAGCATGTAAGTTTCTTACCAAGAAGCGCTTTTTTTTACCTTAGTCTGTAGGGGTGGAAGTTTCTCTGAATTCTGCTGCAAGTGAAAGATGGAAGAACTGTTTCATGTCACAGCCACGGGGTTCTAGATTTTTTCCAACATCATCTGCTGCTATTGGCGAATTTATATAGAGTTGTGAAGTAAATGAGAAACTTTTAAAGTAGCAATACTTGTATTTCTTAGCCTACAGGAATTTGTCTCCTAATACTTAATTTTCATAGGTTTGTTGTGAGTGCTAATTCATTGTTGTAGATATTGAGGTTGACTTTTATGATTCTGAGAATATCCCCTACCATCTTCAATGTTATCTTCAAGAAAGTGTTTTACTGACTGACAAGGGGTTTGCTGCCTACTACTGGCTTCCACACAAGGCATTGAATTTTTTTTTTTGTGTGTCTAAACCAAATCTTATTTGTAGTGGGACTCCCTGTTCTGTTTTCTGCTTCTTTTTTTTTTTCTTTTTA
>VXBZ01002872.1:23324-186893 GCA_013399135.1 Heliornis fulica
TGAATAGCCCAAATTTTTTTTGTTTTTTTTTTTTTTTTGCTGTAGTTTGCTTTATCAAGAAGATTGTAACCTGTCATCTGTGTTTCCTCTTTATATATCAACAGTATAAGAACAGTAGGGGAAAAATATAGTAAGGGCCATTTCATATAATATATGTCGGACCTTCCTGACAGAAGGATGTTGCTGAGTCCAGGAGAACAGATGATTCAAAAAAAGGGAAACACTAGTCCTCTCCTCTTCTTACACACTGTCACTCGGTAGGCTGGTTAATGTTAATGTAATGCTGTTCCTTTATTGCTTTGCTCAGCAGTGAAATGGTTGATGTGTAGTGTGAGTTTAATAACTTATGTGTGAATTTGTTACCTGTATTCAAACGGGTGAATAGAACAATTCATACTTTGAACTATTTTTGCAGTCTTGTGTTTAAAATTGGTGCCACAGATAAAAGATTTATTAAGTGAAAAGGTGGGATACACTAATGCTGTACAGTGCTGAATGACCACCAGCAGCTTCAAAACAGAGAGAGAACAATTTCCAGCTCTAAGGGATAAGGTGTGACACTTAAATTTGTGCAGGAGACGCTGGCATCAAGGAAGATAACTTGATGAGTCCCAGCTGCTTCCTAGCTGCACTTACAGATACCACAGACTGCCAGGCTTGTACATAGGAGGGGGTGTTAGCCAGTCCCTGTTGTCTAAGCTAAAACTTCAGAAGACATCTTGAAGGCATCTGAATTCTCGGAGACTTGTCAGGCAAGCAAAAGCTTGGCATGTGTAGCCAAACTGGACTGTGCATGTTACTGCCAGTCGCAGGGAGTTCCTAAAAGCACTAAGTATTTTTTTGCTCTGGAGGGTTTGGAGGTTTGTTGGTTTTTTTTTTTTTTTTTGTGCTTTTGGGGTGTTAGTGCTTACAGAGCACCGCGTCGCTTCCTTTCCCTGCAGGGTTCTCCTCCCCACGCCCACCACCACCCCGTGAGTACGTGGGGTCGCCTCCCCTCCGCAAACGGGCCGTGCCCGCCCCCAATTCCCGACGGGGCGNCATGGAGGGCGAAAGCTTCAGCCTTGGTGTCCTCAGCCTCGGCGTCCTGCTCCTGGCCGGCGCCTCGGGGGCCGCGGAGCCGCCGCCGACCTGCGAGGGCGTCCGGAAAGTTTTCCAGCTGCGGCAGCTCGGTCCCCTCCGTGGCATCCCGGAGTCCCCGCGGGCAGGTAAGGGAAGAGGTGCCGGGGGCGGAGGGGGCTGCTCTGCCTGGGCAACCCGCGGGAGCGGCGGGGGTGTGATTTGTGGGGCCGGGNTTTGGTGCCGCTGGCGGCGATTAGTGGGTGGCGCCGGCGGCGGGGGCGCCGCTCTGCCGGGCACCTCGTGTCAGCCCCTGCCCGCGGCCGGCGAGCGGGAGGGCGGGCCAGGCTCCGCGGCTGCGTCGGGGGTTGGTGGGGTCGCTCCGCTTGGAGCCGTCAGGGCGGTCACAGGCACATCGGTGCCCGAGCAAAGCCCGGAGGAAGGGGAGAGCCGCGGAGGTGCTCTGGCGTGAAGTGCGAACGCGCTACACCGCCGCCAGCCGTGGGTCTGTGGCGGAATCGGGTTCCTGGGCAGGTAATGTCATTGTAGCAGCCTGGGTATAGCTTTGCACCGAATCCGCAGTTAAACTTTACAGAGTGGATACCGACTGGTACTGCAAAGCGTGTACGTGCTGAGGCTTGCTTTCTTGGGTATGGGGTTCGTCTCCAGCCTGGCGAGGTCTCTGGGTTTTAGCGNTCTTAATGTTTAGATGACAAGTTGACTAGTAAATGTGAGCCAGTGCTTTCCTGGCACTTAGTGCAACAAAAGCTGATTTAACATCCCTGTTGCTTGAAAACACCACTAACCCCTTGCTTTTTTAAAGATAATTTGTCTACTTATTAACTCTGCAAGTTGATATAAGGTACAGCATGTTTATTCCTAAAGGAATCAGTTCAAAAGACAGCTTTTTAATTACTCTAATTTAAAACATTACAGATAACCCTAAAATTAACTCAGTACTGCAGTATGCAGTTTACAGAATACTATATTTAGGTTACCAGCACGTTTGTGTGCCTAGTCTTAATACATTGTCCTTGGTTAAAGATTTTATTATTTTCTTCACTGAAAAGAAAGTAAATCATTTAATTGGAAAGCCCAGTTAGATAGGCACTGTGAAAGTGAAGATGCCTGGAAAGTGAAATGGGAGTTAAAGCCCTATCAGTGATTTAATTTTTTTCTGGTGCTGATTATTTGTGAGAATAACTTCAGTATGAATGATAATGGTATCAGTTTATCAATGTTTTTCTCATTCTGTAGTACCAGTGTAACTACACCTTCTCTGCCATTGTCCTTAATTTTGATACCATACTTTAACTTGCCTCTGGGGATAGGGAGGAAGAATGGTGCCTCAAGAGGAAATACCTACGGTACTTTATAACTTTCTTCTGCCCTGCTCTCTGATTTCCTCTCTTCCCTTATGATATTTTTATAACACATTTTCTTTTTCTGAATTTCCTGTTCTTGAAGCAAAACCTGTTTTTTAATTATAAAGGTAATAAAATAATTCTTTGCTGCTGCTCCTGCAAGCAGTGGTCAGCAGGAGGTGTGGTACAGCTGCCTGGTCAGCAGCCTTTCACTCTGAAGGAATTGCAGCCAAGAACACCCCAGCCTTCAAGGAGCCCAGTACATGCGCCCGAGTTCTTACTCAAAGTGGCTTTGATCTCAGAAGTACACGAAGCAAATAATTGTGAACAGTAAAATCTAGTCAGAATTGGAGATGACAAGAAAATGGGGATTAAAATGAGTATTTTAGCAGGTTTAGGTATGATTAAAGGTGTCTGTAGGCTGGAAAGACAAGGAAAGAAATGTCACTTTTGCTACTGATCTTCTGTATTAAACCTTTTTCTGAAGCAAGAAGTGAAAAATATTTTTAAAGCTTTTTATGGTGACATTTCTAAATAAGTTTGTGTGTAATACACATGGAAATGCTTTCTGTAGGTGTTCACTTGTGAAGATAGGTGTCAAAGCTACCTTTATAAGGTTTGCTTAATCCCAGTCATCTGTCACCCTTTGAGTTTCCCTAGAGTGCCTGGAAATACATCCCCGTGGGTCTGGCAGGTCAGATACCTCTGGGAAATGTATGTCTTTTTTGGGTGATGATGGGTGAGATACCTCTGATGTTTCATATGCTCCCTGTGGTCAGCACAGCCAGTGGCATCTAGGAGCTACTCTGCCATCAAATGTTACATGCTGGTTTTGGAGCCAGCAGTGTAGGTCCTTCTGCTGTGCTGCCTGTGTTTCTTTTAGTGGTGCTTTAGACACAGCTTGTGTGAGGATACTGTCATCCATATGCCTGAAGCTGCACCATGACTTATGTGGAGAGAGATTGCTAGCTGAATGAGATGGGCAGTGTTGGTGTATGGTTTTGTGTCCAGTGAAAGGCTACCTCTGCAGTCGGTAAGGTTATAGGGATGAAGTAGGCTTATATTTGCCTTGTCATTGTGTATCTTAAGACTAGCACTGTTACATTTTCTCCTCCTGTTAATGTCCATAAAAATGAAGCAGCCTAGTGTCAGTAAATTATGCAAATTTTGGTTCTGTTTTATTTGGGGACTGCTGTGTATCCATATTTTGAATATATGGTAGCTGAAAAAAGTACATTTTGGTTTTTTTTTTATAATTAGCTTTGCAGCTATTTTATGTAGTTTATGTATCTTTAAAGTAGCAAAAATATATCCGTCTTTATATGGAGGAATGCCAAATATATCCACAAAGGAGATCTTGATGGATATGGGAACCACAGATTGGAGTTTACGGTGGTGTTCGCATAGCATAGAATATCAATGGCAACTAATAATCCGTATAAATGAATGTTTTTAACAAACCCACAGTTTTATTGCTATCTTCTAGCAATAAAGAAACTTGAGTTGTGGTTTAACCTGGCAGGCAGCTAAAATAATTGCACAGGTTTTTGTGCTCTGTCCTCCACTTCCACTCCCTCCAGTGGGGTGGAGAGAACAAGAAAAAAGTAAAACTTGCCGGTGGAGATAAAAGTTAGTTTAATAAGACGGAAAAGGAAAATAATGATAATAAAAGAACATACAAAACAAATGATGCACAGCACAATTGCTAACCACCTGGAGCTGATGCTTAGCTAGTTCCTGAGCCACATACCTCACAGTTGTAGACAGAGCATGATGCCATATAATGTGGAATATGTCTTGGGTCCATTTAGGTCAGCTGTTCTGGTTGTGTCCTGTCCCAGCTTCATAGGTGCCCCTGCTTTCTTGTCAGGCCAGTATGAGAAGCTGAGAAGTCCCTGAGTGCTTGGCAACAACTAAAATATTCATATGCTATCAATATTATGCTCATCCCTAATCCAAACCACAGGACCTGTACCGGCTGTGAGGAAGAAAATGTAACTCACTCTCAGCTGCAACCAGGACACTACCTGTGGTCAAGCTTTTGTAGCAGTGATTTGGGAACTGTAGTGCAGGAGTTACGCTCAGCCCCATCACGTGCTATATAGAAACGATCATGACTTTCATACTGATTTTAAGTGTTGGTTGCAAAAATGCTTTTGGTTTTTCCCTGTCTGGTTCTGTGCTACTGGTGCACTGTTGTTGGTATTGTACAGGAAAACCTCAAATTAAAAACCCTAAAAGACCCATTTGGTTGTATGAAGAATGTGCATAGTTTTATATGCAACTAAATGTAAAAAAAGGACTCAAATGCTTGGGTTTTAAAAATTTTTATTTTATTTTTGTGAACTCCTTGAGAACCTGTAAGAAAAGGGTATTTCAAAGACAATTATTTTTATTTCATATGCTCAGTTTTTTGAATCATCACCTAAACTTTTCTGAAGAATTTCACTCTTTTACCTCATACATATTAATAAAGCTAGAGCTTTTAGCTATTTTTTTTTTGTCAGATACAATGAGAGCTCTCAACTCTCCCTGTTTTCTTGGTTGCAAGTAAGATTTAAACTCTAGTGTCCTTCTCTCAGAATTTGTCCCAGCTTTCCTGTGGGCTTCTTGGTTTCTGAATGCAAGTAGTATTTCACCTCTGTATCCACAGACAAAAGGATCACTGTGAAACAGTTCTGAGAGCACTTTGAGATTACAATGGATAGAAAAATGGGCTCAACCATGTATCAGCTTTCCCCCCCCCCATTCCCAGTATTTCATCTTCTCTGTGAAGTCAGCAGTGCTCAGCAGCCTTAGGACTTGATGTGGCTGGGATGTGCTGGAAGGCTGTGTCCGTTCTGCTGAATGGAAGACAGGGGACCAACTCCTTGTTCTGAGTGAAAATAGACTGGCTCATGTCTGCGTTATGTAAGGCTGGTATCCTGTAGAACGGGCTGACTGTCCTTACTTGATGGTGTTTGCCCTTGAGTCTTCTCTAGAACGGGCTGACTGTCCTTACTTGATGGTGTTTGCCCTTGAGTCTTCTCTAGATCAGATATGCTTTTGTAATATTAAACCACTGGATTTTTAAGGTCCCTTTCCCTGCAGTTCAAGCAGTCTTAAAAGTAAGAAGTCTTCTCGCAGGCAGCAAGTGTTACATGACCGCAGGTTTGGGGGGTGAGGGGTAGTTTGAGATGCCTGTACCTTGTTAAGAGTGCCTTTGCAGAAATGTGATTGTAGAGGATGTTAAGAAGATTCTAAACCTGTACTACAGTGTTAGGTGCTGTGTCCTTTAGAAGCAGTATGTGAAATGCATCATCGCTACAAGTGCAGATGAGAGAGGTACCGGCACCTTGTGAGCAGAGCCACGGGCAGAGGTGAGGTGGTAGTTCACTGGTGTAGACAGCAGCCAGGTGCTTGAGGCTGGTTCCTGTTGCTTTGATTTAGCAATGCTGAAGTACTTCACTGCAGTCATAAGGACAGTGGTTAATGCTACGTTTGGAGTGGTGCTTGTGGCGAAAAAGAGTTGGCACATACTAAAGGATGAGCATTAGAAAGACTGACCTCTAATGCAGGTTGCAAATGCGTTTTTCAATAAACCACTGGTTTGGACAACAGTTTCCAAAGACTGTTTTATCATGGCAGTCTGTTTTGTGATTTTTTTTTTTTTTCAAACTCTGGATTAGAATTTGTAGAAGTATTTGTTAACTTAGGCAGAAATTTACCACACAACTGGTATTTTCTCTTCCTGGCAATTAATATCCTTATCCTGTCAGTGCTTGTGTATCTCAAGGTACTGAAAATATGGATTTGTATGATTGAGACAATGAATGAAAATTTGAAATCGGTTTCAGATCTTCTGGAAAACTGCAAACCTATTCCTCAGAATAATTTCATTTTATTCTTGCTGAACTCTTTTCTACATCCAGATTGCTTTCAGTTGTAAAATCTTTCCTATGCTATAACTGCTTATGTTCATATATATTTATTATGTGCTAAGTTATTTCCCTTTGTGCTGCCTTGTGATCTTGTCTAAAAATTAATTGCAGTGCAGAGCCTTCAGTATTTGGTCCTGAAAAGAGCCAATATTCCTTATTGGAGCAGAAAATATTTTCTCACTGTATTTCAGAATAATTGGTTATTGACAAAACGATTCTTGTGGGAGATAAGTTTTTTAGATGTGAAATAACATCTAGGTGTATGTTTTTAGTATTCATTTTACTGAGAAGGAATGACATGTTTCAATTGCTGGTTTATGTGCTTTCTTCTGTAAGCTGCTTGTTCTGTAACTCTAAGAAGAAACAGCTACTAAGCCACTTTGGGAATTTTGAGCACCCACTCCTTTTTTAGTCAGTCATTCTTCTGCATGTTGGATTGGGTTACTTTTCCCTGACCATTGAAAGCAGCTGTGCTTAATGAGCTGGAACAGAAGTAGGTCAATAAAATGTCCTTTATATCTACGTGATTAGCAGTCTTAAAGTATAAAACAAAGTTCCCTTAGGGTTGGTAATTATAGCTGTTAAAAAGAAGCTGCTTAAAAAAACATACTTGCTGTAAAATTGGGGATAGAAGAAGAGTCAGCTGAAACAATAAACAAATAGTCATTATTATTTTAGAGTTTTGCTAGAACTAGAAATGTGTTCTTAAAGCTATATTAAAGCCATAATAAACCTAGATAAAATTTCATATTAGCTCCTGCCTCACAAGAGACGAAGTGCGGGAGGTGTGACAGCTAAGGAGCACCTAACATTAGCTTAAAATACTAAGCACAGTTTAAGTAGTACAGCTTTAGGTTATTTAACTTCAGTACAAAGCAAGAATTATGTCTTGGAGCTGCACATGTGATAAGATGATGCACACAATATTTGTTAATAACTACAATGTTTTGGAAAAATAAAGGGTTTAGGCAAGATCTGTTTTTCACAGATACACAGATTCACAGAATGTTAGGAGTTGGAAGGGACCTCGAAAGATTATCTAGTCCCCTGCCTAAGCAGGATCACCTAGTCACACAGGAATGTGTCCAGATTGGTCTTGAATGTCTCCAGAGAAGGAGACTCCACAACCTCTCTGGGCAGCCTGTTCCCGTGCTCTGTCACCCTCACAGTGAAAAAGTTTTTCCTTACATTCACATGGAACTTCCTACATTCCACCCATTGCCCCTTGTCCTATCACTGTCCATCACTGAGAAGAGCCTGGATCCATCCTCCTGACACTTGCCCTTTACATATTTATAAATATTAGTGAGATCACCCCTCAGTCTCCTCCAAGCTGAAGAGACCCAGCTCCCTCAATGTTTCCTCATAAGGAAGGTGTTCCACTCCATCATCTTGGTGGCCCTGTGGGGGACTCCTTGAATGAGTTCTATGTACTTCTTTCATTGAAGGGCCGAGAACTGGACACAATATTCCAGGTGCTGTCTCACCAGAGTAGAGGGGGAGAAGGACCTCTCTTGACCTACTAGCCACCACCCTTCTAATACACCCCAGGATGCCATTGGCCTTCTTGTCCATGAGGGCACACTGCTGGCTCATGGTCATTCTGCTGTACTTCAGGACCCCTTTTCAGAGTTATTTTTACTTTTTAAGTTATTGGGTAACTACATTGCGTAATAACAGTTTATTGAAGATCTTAATACTCATCCACCATAGTATTGTCTGGAGTAGTGTGAATTGGAAATGTGTTACACTGTACGTAAGGGGGAAGTTTGATTGTCCAGCTCTTATGGTTAGCAATGAGGTGGTTGAGAGACTCTTGGGTAAGGATTAGGGGGATGGAAAATAGGGGAGATGTGGTAGTGTGTATCTACTACTGATCACCCAGCCAGGATGTAAGTACTGAGTTATTCTGTAGGCATTTAGGAGGAACTTCATAATTTCATTATGAATTTCATTTTGTAGCCCTTGTCCTTAGGGGAGTGTTCAACTGGGAATGTTGATGCTGAGATGAGTTGGTCGTGGGAGTTCTTGAAGGCTATAGGAAATAACTACTTGTCACAAGTACTTGGTGTGCCAACAGGGAAAGAATCCCTCACAGACTTGCTGTTTGCGAATACAGAGGAATTGTGAGGGATGTGATGGTAGGTGGCTGTTTTGGCCACAGTGATCATGAAATGGTTGAGTTTAAAATTGTCAGTGTAGTGAGAAAAGAGGACAGCAGAGTTAACTGTGACTTCAAGAGAATAGACTTGAAGTTATTCAGGGAGCTAATCTCTGAATTTGCTCTTGAGGGTTTAGGAGTCAGACAGGAAAGGACAAAGCTCAATTAGAGTTAAAGCCGACTGGTGTCAATTATGTTTATGCTCTTTTGAAGATGAGAGCAATGTTTACTTTTTCCCAGTGGATTGGGACTTGAGCTGGGTCAGTTGCTTAAAAACAAAACAAAACAAAACAAAAAAAGTCTGTAGAGGACCAGGACAAAAGCACATTATTGAAGTGAGCTGACAGGCAAGAGCAAGATGCTGAAGTAAACAGGACCTGAGTTTGGGCCGAAGCAGTGTTAGTAACAATAGTGTGATGTCAGCCAGAGTGTGATCAGCAGCCGCAGAGCTCGTGCAGAGCTGCCTTATCGGGACGAAGCAGGCGGCACCGCTCCGGGTGAAGATGTACAAAGCACTGCTTGAAAAATAAACTCCGTCTCACACCACAGGTTGAGTCCCTGCCCTAATATGCCACAGAAGTGGTTTCACAGTGACTTCAGAGAGCTGTATCAGCACATTTGATATGTCTCACTTGGTCCTATGAGTTTGTATGTGTCAATATTTCACTTGATCTTCTTCTGCTACTACTGGCTCCTTTCCTACTTAACCTTTGCCTATAGACACAGATGCCTGTGCTTGGTGACTACTGAGGCAAGGGAGGTGGCGAGTACCTCAACCTTATCAGCATTCATGGGCATTAATCCCCTGCCCCCCCCACTTTTCAGAAGCAGACCCACTCGTTGTTTTTGGTTTATTCTGTTGTTTACATAGTGGTACAAGCTCTTGCCCTTCTATCTCTTGCCATTTCAACTGCAGTTGAACTTTGACTTTCCGAAGACCATCCTTTCATGCTTGGGCAATATTTGTACTGTTCCTTACAACCTGCCCATATCCCCACCTCCTATTTACTGAGCTTCACTGCAGAAAGGATGTAATGAGAGTTCCCTGTATAAGTAGGTCTGCTCACCTGAAGTCCAGGGTCAGTACTGTGCTGCTCTCCTTCCTCGCATCCTTTGGGATCTTGATCCCCACTATTTAATGGGCAGTACAGCCAAGGTTGCTACTGATAACTTCCCTCCTTCTCTGTTAGTCTCCATCCAGAAGAGTGTCGGTGCCAGCTTCTGCTATAAGAACTTGGTCCCAGTCCCCTCCAGAAATCTCCAGTTTTTCTTGTATCTTTGTGTTCTACTTCCAGTAATTGTTGTGAGGCTTAAAGTCTCTTGTAAGAACCAGTCGACTTCCTTATCCTGATGCTGCATGATGTCAAATTTATGATGCAATATCATCCTCACTGGACTCTTATCCTGAGCCACCACATGCCATCAACTAGCTTGTCTGCTCAGTATCTTCAGCCTGCTCCTCAGCATGAAGAACAAGTTCTTCCTACTCGTCTTTCCTGACAGGCTTGTATTTGTCCATTGCTGCTGTGTTACATGTCTCAGTTACTCCAACTGTGGTTCTTTAAGGCATGTGCAAGAGCTCCCCTTTGCATGCTTGTTGCCCAGTGTTAAGGATCTGACAAATCCAGCAGATGCTGCTCCTGGAAGTTCCTCCTGGTGATTGAAACCCAGCTGGGTGTACACTAAGAATTCCATAGTGAAAACATACCCTCCCTCTTCACATCACAAGCACACCTGCGTTCATGGATCTTTGGTGTGACACTTCATAGTTCTGGTAACAATTATGTTTTCAGCTCATGAAAAACAACACAGGGAAGTCCTAATGTAGCAAATCCTTACTAAAATTAATCTAGAACAATTTATCTGCCTCTTTCATTTAATTCTAGTTCAAAATACTGCTATGTTTCTTATTCACACAGATTTTTTGGGATTATATAATGGTACATAAATTTTCTGTCCTTAAAGAGAAAATAAAGATGGTTGGGCGTATTAAAAATATGAAATCAAGACATAAGAAAATCACTGAGAATTATGCTATAAATCAAACATGTGTATTTTAATATCAATATGCAGTTATATTTATGGAAGAGAGGTATGTGAAATGAGTGGATCTGGGTTCTGAGGCCACTTTGTGAAATTAGAAGCGAGAGGAGCTTGTGAGAATGATTGCTTTCAGCATCTGGTAGACTGGAAGTGTTGGGCAAACCAAAGCCAACATGAAAAATCTCGGCACCAATGGTAAACTGAAAGAGCACAGTGTAGCAAGAGACACCCTTTTTAAAAATGATATAGGGATTATCTTCTGGATATCTAGAAATAGAATAGTTTGATGCAGCTTTGAGGAAAAACCAAGCTCAGGATTATTCTGAGTGAGGTTTTGTGTCAGTATCTGAAAGTGCCGCACATCTTCCTTGGCAAAGATGAGCTTTGGATGTGATCAGATGTGAGTTTAAAACTTAGTAGAATTTCTAATAGCCTTTAGGATTTTAACAACATAGGAGTTTGTAATTTAATCCACAGTAATCTGGTTAAATGCATTTATGAAATCATGAGTTTGTACCTAATGCTTCAGCAGCTATTTTGTGAGGCCAAGGACAAAAACATTTTCTTCATAAGATTTTTCTATTGTACAGTCACAATTCAGCTGTAGTTAAAGTAATGGATATAATAGTTAACAAATGTAAGTTTGAGCAGCAGTATTAATGATATAGCAGACACCTCAGAATTCATGCATGTGGGTTTAAAACAATCTTAGATTTGTAGTGTAACAAGTGACCTCTGTCTGCCTTGCACTCTTCATTCATAAGTCATGCTGGCTAGAAACATCTTGATGAACATAAAAGACTTTCTTGGAACATCAGAATTGGAGTTTTAAGAAAAAAATGGAACTGCAAAGAATTGTAAAATTCCTTGGTTTGTCAATGTGAGACCAGTAGACAAATAGATCAGGTTTTATGACCAATTCTTTCTCTCTGATGATTGTTTGAAGGTTAGTAAAGAGAGAATATATGCACAAATAATTAAAATGTATAATAGCCTGTTTTTAAATAAACATAAATCTAACCTATTCAGAAAAGAACCTACAGAATATATGGAGGGGTGTGGTAAGGAATACAATGTCTGAAATCGGTATGGCATTGGAGTGTGTGCAAACATGTTGCTCTCTCTCTTGCAGTGGCTGTTACATGGCTAGATAACTACCTACCTTTTTCTGACAGTAGTGAGTTGGGTTTTGTTATAAGCAGAAGATAATATTCAGTAACCAAAAAAGAAAAAAACCCCAAGCTGTTGCAATGCAATACTGTGAATACTTCTATCAGTATAAACATTTTTCGTTCTTGTTTGTCAGGTGTATTGCTACTGGCATACTACAGACTATATCTTGGCTTTTCTTGTAGCGTGATTTTTTTTTTTGGGTGGTAAGCTCTTTGAGAATAAAAAAAAGGGAAGAGAACCATGTGTTATACCTGTGAGTAGAACTTTCTGGTATGAGTAAATAGTGCTGCAGCCTTATTTATCCCTGGTAGTTTGTAAGTGGGTGGCTTGTTAGTCCAGTTTGCGCCTTGCTGCTCAACATTGTATTATTAAAATTCTCATTTATAATAGCTAATATTTAAGTTAATTAGTATTCAGTATGGCAGCAAATTCACTGATCTGAAGTAAGAACATTTAAAAGGATTAATAAAAAAACTTGCAGTATCTTAATTCCCTAAACAATGTCAACCTAGAAATGTTCTGTGTTAATTACTTCACCTGAAGTTACTTGTTTTCTTATATACGAGCAATGTAACTCACCCCAGAAACAGGTAATACTAACATAGCTTTAATCCTTATATTTCTCGATTTGAATCATGCATCACTAGTTTGTTCTCTTGAGAAACATTGACCCTACTGTTTCCAGAACCAAAGTTTGATGAAGTTATTACCACTGCTCTGATGAAAAGATTTTACTTTTAAGCAAGTGTTGTAAGAGCTACAGCCGCAGATTGCAGAAAAAACAAACTTCCATGTGGTTCAAGTTGCAGTTTAAATCCCTGTTTAGATCCCAGATCCAGACAGCCTTAAGCACAAACCTCTCAAGTGGTTGTTTGGGGTCCCGTGGCTTGATCCATTCCCACTGCTGCTCCTTTCCCACTTTCTTGAGTTGTAGGTTCTCTGCTAGGTTTGCCTGAAAACACATGACCTAAAGCATGAAACAGAAAAGATCCTTTAAAAATTAAGAGAAATTCTGGAGTATTTAATACTGAATATTCAGATATATCCTCCTTCACACCTGCCTTTGAGTGGCAGAACCAAGAATTTTGAAGATTGAAACCACCGATACTTGAAAGAAATTAGTTAAACAGAAACCATCTAATCTGCAATTAGCTTAGCAAGGGAAATTTTTATTTTTCATGGGAAAATTACTTATGTGCAGTGTTGTAGAGACAAATGTTCATCCAGAACTCTGATAACTCCCTTTTTCTTTCTTAAAAAAAAAGTCTGTATCATTTACTGATTCATTCTGGTCTTGTGCTTTTCAAAGTGTGATTTTGAAGGAAACTTCTGGATCTTTTCTACTTTTCTGAATATGACACATTGGGTTTCTGCTTCAAGATTAGGATTGCTGTATATAAATAATCATATTTTTATCCCTCTGTGTAGCTGAGAGGAAGTTCCAGGGCCAGGAATCCCTTCATTAAGATAGCTCCAACCAACACATAGATCAAGGGACATAAGCTTGATACTAATTTAAACTGTTTGCCATTCTTCCAAAATGTCCTAGTCCACTCCTCAGTTGCTTAACTTTTCTTTCTTAGACTTTTGAATATATTATTTAAAACATTGGAATTGGACTGTTAAATTTACGTAATAAATGTATTAGTGTGATTTAAATTTTAACATCTTCTTTCAATAAATTCTTGCTTCTTCGTTTCAGAAAGCATTGTTTATATATAGTGTAAAAAAAGGATTTTAAATACCACAGTGATAGGATTGAAAAGGATGAGGATGAAAGAACTTCTTGATGGTGAGGGTGACAGATCACTGGCACAGGCTGCCCGGCGGGTTGTGGAGTCTCCTTCTCTGGAGACATTCAAGACCAATCTGGACGCATTCCTGTGTGATCTAATCTAGGGTATCCTTCTTGGGCAGGGGTTTGGACTTAGATGATCTTTCGAGCTCCCTTCCAACTCCTGTTGTTCTGTGATAAGGCAAAGAAGGTGTTTTCATGCTTGATTATGCTCCAGTTAAACAAACAAAAGCTGTTATAGCAGTACTGAATTGCCCCTCTTAAATTTCAGTGTGCCCCAGATTAGAAAATGTCTTTCTTTTTCAGAACATTACCTGACCTGTTAATATAGTGAGTTGGCGTGACAGGTACCTGGGAACGTTAGACATTAGAGAAAGACCTAGTAACATAGATTACAGTGGAATTTAGGACTACTCCATATAAAAATTAATATGAATGTTCATTTTAAACCTTGCAGGAATTGGTTTTATACTGGAATGGTTGTACTAGTTAGCAGTAGTCATCTCTCCAGTCCAAGAGCAAGAGCCAGCTGTGAGCTGGCTCAGCAGTTCATTACTCTATGTGATCATAGAATCACAGAATGGTTTGTGCTGGAAGGGACATCAATGACCATCTAGTTCCAACCACCCTGCCATGGGCAGGGACACCTTCACTAGGCCAGGTTGCCAAAAGCCTCATCCAACCTGGCCTTGGAAGTTTCTAGGAATGGGCTATCTCCCATCTGTATGATGATGTACAATGCATTTTGAATATATTTTACTGATGTTAGTTGGCATTAAGATGGATTAAGATGACAATGTCAAGGAAATTATACAGCATTGGTTAACTGTTATAAGCATTCTTTTCTCATAGAATTTTAGTTTCCCCTTCTAACTTTTGTTTAACAAGACCAAATGTCTTTAAAGCTTCAGGTATTTATGTGTCTATACTCCTGTAAAAAAAGAAAAAGTAACTGCTTGCAGTGTAACTCTGTAGTGTGTACTTCTGTTTTGTAATAAGCAGTGTAATTGCCTCTTTCTCTAGGGGTTGATCTCCAGGTTTGTACTTCTAAAAATCCAACATGCTGCACCAAAAAGATGGAAGAAAGATATCAGATAGCAGCAAAGCAAGATATACAGCAAGTGCTTCAAACTTCAAGTGCTACATTAAAATTTTTAATATCTCATAATGCAGCTGCTTTTCAAGGTAAGGCTTTCTGCTTTTTGTTTCCAAACTTCTTCATGCTTTTCCTTGATTTTCATCTTGGATTATTTAATGCACGGGATAAAAATTACCTGATACTTCTTAGTTTCTCCCTATGCTTTTATGCTTTCAAAGGAGGAGTATAAATTCATACAGGTGATTAGAAACTCTGTTGCTTTTAGAATTTGACTAAAAAAAATATGTTTGAGAAAAAGGAGGAAAGCAATTTAGTAAGAAGCTTTTATTTTAATTGTAAACCCTAACGTGGTATTCCTCTTGAGCTTCTTTAATGTGGATAATAGTAAAATGTAAATTTATTCCCTGGAGTGCTACAAAAGGGAGGTCTTGCTACTCCAGTATTTCCACCCACCGTTTTCTTTGTCTTTTTCTAATAAAAATATAAAAGAAAGTTTGGTTTTGAAGTTTATTTTTGGTGATCTGGTTTTGTAAGCTTTTGAGTTTCTTAAATTTCTTTTAAAGTTTTTAGAAACAATTAAAAAAAAAAATTGGAGGTTGAGTGACAGTTGTTCCAATGCCCAGTAGGAGGCTATCCGATAAATAGTTATTTGGGCTTGTGGTAGAATTACCTTTTGTCAGCTGCATGCTATTCAGTTTTCTTTGAATTAATAATGCATAAGTTAATGTGGAAATTAGCTGGGAAGATGTGTGAATCGGTGGCAGTATGAGTGCGCATGATTGGAAAGGATATAGAGGTCACACGTTGAGGACAAAGCCTTACAGTCTTGTCATTTGTCATGTGTATTTCAGCCTTAATAAGCACTTGATTGGTAACTTCATACAAGCTTAGGAAGTTTTCTGTGACTCTTGTCTTTAGCCTGTGAAGGTTTTAGCCTGTGAAATTAAGGTGATTAGCAGAATGAAAATAACTGCCTGGGGTTGTGAAATGGGCAGCAGAGTTAACTCTGGGGTCCTAAAGCCTTCACTTCTTGAAATTTTAGGCTGCCAAATGCTAAAAACAAATTGCAGTTGCTCTGTGCTTCTGGGAACACTGCTGTTTAGCCTAAAACAGCTGTCAAAGGGTGTCATGATCAGCTCATTGGTAAAATGTGCAAAGGAATCTCCTCTTCTGCCCTCTTCCTTCCAGCTACTGAGTATGAGCTCTCTTTTTTTGCACCACAATGGTGTAATATGTTGTATCGCTTTGCTGACCTAGGGCTGTAGGCTCTAGAGCTCAGTAACCAACTGTACTTCCCTGAGGTGAGGATTGTGCTCTGCCTTGGTGTTTTAACATCTCCTCCTTTCCCCCAGCCCTAGAAATAAATATAAAAATGCACAGACCCCCTTAGGTGTCTAGGTAACACACTTGTGCAATCCCGAGATTTCTCAGTCTTCACCAGAATGGGGTTTAGGTGATATTTAAGTGAAGCTAAGTTAAATCAAAACCCAGAACTACATTTCTGTCATGTTTAAGTCTCAAGAGCCTTGCAAGTGCAAGTGGTGTATATGTTCTCTGTTGGTTAGCTCTTCCTGAAGGACAGGGGTACACACATATGTTTGCACAGGTTTGGCTTCCCTTGGGTACAGTCTGAGCAGTTATTGAAGATGTGGATTCCAGGCCCTTCACAGCTTGTAAATGTTCAAATATATATGACCTGCCAGCCCAGCAGGGTGCCCCAAACACCACGTTGGAAGCTAATGTGGGGCGCAGGCGCTTTTCACTCTCCCAGAAATGCCATTTTACAGGGTAGAAAGGAATTCTGCAAGCGGTGGCCCAAAGAAAGCCTGAGCCTGCCTCTGTAGCTCCTCATAGAGGAGTGGACTGCTGGGTAGTTGCACGCTTTGTTTTTTTTTGGGTGAAACAAGTGCAAGCAGTTCTTGTTGCAGGAATGCAAGTCATCCTTCCTAGATAAGTAGTTCTCCCACTGGCTTTCTTTCATTGTTTGCTTATAAACAAATATTTTTCAAAGCATATACTTTAAATTGTGTATATTTCATATACTTCATAAACCTCATACTTTTTAAAGTACATGCTCTAGTACTTTTGTCTCGAATTTCTTGTTATGTAAAAAGGTATAATTGAGAGAGAATATTCTGTGGTTTATGGTATTATTTAGATGTAAAACCTTGTTTAACCTTGATGGAGTTATTTTTGGAAAAACACGCTGTTGCACATACCACTTGTTTTTAAAGACTTGCTGTTATTGCTAACTAGAATTCAAGCTAAATGATTTCACATTCAGAAACTACAAAAAGATGTTTTTTTTGACACAAGGCATTATACCCGATCTGAATTCAGTTTGGACACTCCTCTCTGGGCTGGAAGCCTTCTGAAGGTCCTTTCCAATCTCAATTACTTTATGGCTGTGGTCTGTCTCAGCCTTCACAACCAAATCTTTAGGTGTTTCCCTTATGTTTAGGGGAGGCAGTGCAGTGCTGCTGAGTGCAGTTACCTCTCCTGCAACTGTGGCAACTGGACAAACATCCCAGCATGTGAGGGGGATTCCCTGGGGGGATGTTGTGGAATTTGCCACTGTTGTCACCTGCCTCCTTTTGAAATCTCTTGAGCACGGATGCCCTGGCGTAAGATGTGGACTGCATCCAAACAGAACAAATAGCTGGGTTTTTCTGTCAGTTGCTTATGTATTTGTCAGAGAGGGGGTAGGCAGTTAAAACTGATGTCTGCCTCTGGAGGTCTTCAGAGGTGTGTTTTCTGTATTAAATTCAGTCTAGAGATGCTGAGTGTTTAAGGATGAGTTAGTACTAAGTAATTTAGGATGACTGACTTAGTTCCTGAAGTAACGCATCTGTCTGTAAAATATATAATGTATTTTATAATATGGTTTTTATATGCCTTTGTTATCCTCTAATGTTTGTTAAAGTCCCATGTTTCTGTGTTGTAAGTACAGCATGTGGACAGTGACTCTTAATTGACAGTTTCCAAGTGTCCAGAAGTCTTGTGTGTCTCATAAGTCAGGCTACACGGTGCAAATTGCACCACTTGTGTACTGCTTCCTAGCAACTGCTGTTACAGGATTTTTCCTTAAATTTCAGGGTGTTTCAGACTGTGTATGTTTTTTTCACAGTCTTGTTTCTTTTTAATACTTGTGAGGAGTTGTGAGGGAACAGGCCATCCAGAGAGGTTGTGGAGTCTCATTCTCTGGAGACATTCAAGACCAATCTGGACACATTCCTGTGTGATTGTATCTAGGTGGTCCTGCTCGGGCAGGGGAGTTGGACTGGATGATCTTTCAAGGTCCCTTCCAACTCCTAATATTCTGTCATTCTGTTAGAAATCTGAAGGATAGGTGGGAGTGAAATGAAATAACATAACATACTGTAGTAATCTGGTAAGTGGGAGATACGCTGTGCAGAGCAAGAAATCATTCTTCCCTTGGGAAAGATGACTAGAGAACATAAGCAGTGTGATAATTGTTTCAAGACAGTAATTTTGATAGGATAACATTCTTACACATCTCTGATTTTTAGTATTTATTATTTTAATAATAAATGAAGAAAAGATTGTGAACGCTGTACAAAGATTGCCACAGCATCTCCATTCTAGTGGAAACTGCAAAACCAAGTGCTTTTTTAGCTTTTATTTTGTATGCTGTAGACATAGACAGAGACACACACATACTCCTTTTGCACAGCTCTTGGACGTTATACAAAGTTCACGCTGACCCTTGTCTATACCTGCAAACAAGAGGAACAAGTGCCACCAGGGTCAACCCTTGTGTGTTCACAGGACATACAGACCTAGAACAGGGTAGCATCTTGTCCAGTTGAGTGGGAATTCAGAGGTATTAATTAGGTTGTAGAGTCTAAAAGCAAATGGGCTTTTCTTTGAGTTACTATATTTGGCAACTCCGTTACTGTGTAATTTATTTTGAAATATGATTTTAAAATTTATGAATGTGGCAACCTGTCACCAAAACAGTGGACTTGGCAAGCATGCTTGTAAGAAAGAGGCGATGAATTTCATTCTTCAATACGGAACTTTCTGACACACTTACTGCTGTGTAGAAAAACAGTGCCTTTCTGTTATAGGTTCTGAGGTATATTAAATCAGGTTTTTATGGTGCAGTTTCATGTTGTACTGTGAAATTATTGCCGTGCAATAGAAACTTGCTTTAACCTAAACCAGAATTAAGTGTAGTCAAACTGCTAGATCATATTGTTAGAGGTCACAATACAATTAACTGCATTTAAATATGGTAAAATTGTGGTCAGTAGCTAAAATAAATTGTGTGAACTAGAAAATATGTTGAAATCGTTTGAGCTGCTTACTCTGGTAGCAAGCTAAGCCATAAAAAATAATGGGATATCTGTTCTTCTAAGACTAAATCTGCTTTGGCACAGTTTCAATTGTTTTTCATTTGTGAAGTTTCCTGAAGAAGGATTTGAAGATCAGAAAACTTTTTCAGCAAGAGCTGCTGTAACTCATGGTATCAAGTGATCCATTGACCTCTAGATAATTTGCAAAGCGAAGAGCTGCTTTGAACTTCCAGCATCGTCCTTTTTTCTGCTTCATAATCCTTTATGTATTAAATATAAATAAGCTAAAATCCAAATACCTGTTGATCCCAGCTTCTTGTAATTGAATGATGAGGAATGATTCTATTAAAAGTCAAAAAAAGTGGACAGGGTAAGAGACCTTATTGTTCCTCTGTTACTGTAGTGAGGGATGGGTGTCTCAAATGTCTCTGTCTCGTCAGAGTTAATGGTCCTCATTCTGTGTTACTCTGCAGACCTTCCCCACAGCTACAGTCATGTTGCCTCATGAGCTGAGGAGGTAGGGAATTTTAATAATGCAGAAAAAGGATTATACCCACTGGTTGGTTTAAGAAACAAAGTTATACAAACCTTACTATAGCTTCAGAAGTCATCTGTTGAGGAGGTATTATGGTCCCTTAATAATACAAAAGCAGGATAAACAGTATACTAGTGTAACTTAGAATTGGATCCTGTATGTCTATACATACATAAAACACAGCAGTAAGGGGGTGTTTTAAGTGTGGAAATCTGGAGATTTAGATTAATACTTAATATGTAGTTATTAATCCTGAGTTATGTTTCTGTATTGCAAGTAAGTCTTATCATTCTAAAGGGATTTATTTCCACTGTGTCTCATTCTTATCTTTTAGAAACTTTCTTGCATACATGTATGCTTTGCTAAGGTTGTTCCTGGGGTATTTATGCACAGGGATTTAATGAGCTTCTGTATTAACAGCTTTCGCCATGCCAGTCTTTTCTTAAATTGTACTTTTTTAGCATGTATTTGTGCTCAAGGATTCTTGTCTCCGCCTGTGTGTGTTTGCCATCACTTAGTTTTTTTTCTCTGAGTTGCAGTAACACCTTTGTTAGAATTAAGCTGACATAGGTACACTGTTCATACATACCTGGTACATACTAAGATATTTTTTCATAGTCATGTTTTGTAAGTACTCAGCTAATTACTATTTTGGTTTATGTCTGTGTAACCTAGTGATCAGCGTAGACGTATGGTAATTTAGTTTTTGTACTCCGTGCAGTGCTCACTCAGTAGTAAAGTACAAATGTAAACCTTTGCAAACTGGCTGTCAGAAGTTTGCATTTTCACACAACTGTGGAGGTCTGCTTCCTGCCTTTTTTGAGAATTTTGGGACGCTGACTGCTGGCTAAATGTAGGAATTTGAAAGAAGACTGAGCTCCAAATGAGGCAAGCAGTATACGGCTGGTGGGTTTGAATGAATATTTAGTGTTATTTCAAAGATAGTGTTTTCTGTAGCCTTTTATATTTCTGAGATTTCCAAGTACATGTGGAAAAGTTTTCACTTTCTATTTTTATTCTCCCTGTTAAGAAAATGAAGAAAACTCCAACAGAACAGCAAAAGCCTATATCAGTAAATCAAGTCTTGCTGAAAGACAGAACTCAAAACAATCTTAATCATTCAAAGTCTGAAAAACATGTTTGGCAGGAACAAATGCAGGGTGCTATGTTTAATTGGGAAGAAACTGTGGAAGTGGTAAAAGGGTAGGTGATAACTTGTAACAGATCTGCTCTGTAGGGAAAGTTCTGGGAGTAATGATGAATCAAAAGGTGTAGAAAGTCAGTGGTTATGTTGCTGTTGTGAGACAGGTAGCTATTGCTGTAAAGATTCTTGGGCAGAAAGACAGCAGGGATTTGTGAACTGAAACTTTTCTGGCTGGCACAGGTAAACTGGAGAACTGTGTCCAGTTTTGAGTAGTTCATATGAAGACAGACATGGACCATTTAGAAACAAAAGAGCAATAATATGCTCTGAAAGCTAAACATGTAACAGAAAAATCTCTTTTTAAAGGGGAAACCTGGAGAAGAATTAATGTTTCTTCAAAGATATAGTGACAGCTGCATAGAAGAAAGTAGTTATCTGTACTGTGTTAATTAGTGGATAACAAAACAGCGGTTTCATATTGTAGCAAAAAGAAAAGTAGGCTCAATATGAGGAAGTATTTTCCCGTGACATCATGTAAATGCTTTTGACTAAACTTGATTAAACTTTTGATTAAATTGCTGTGCTCATATGTAAAAGTGTTTATTCATTAATTTATTTCCAGGCAGGTAACAGTTCTCATAACTTAATGGGATAAACAGCTTCAGTCATAAAGATGCTGTGAGAATGGGTTTAAATTTAGAGTACTACATTGCAGTATCAAAGCAACACAAATTTGTTTCAAAACTTTACAGTTTTTTTCATGATTTATTATTCCTACAATGGAACTATGTCTTACAGAAATACTAAATCTGTACACTGTTACTTGAATAGATACTCGGTAATTATGCTATTATGAACAATGTATGCCACATAGGAAATTGAAGGTATTTTGCAGTTTTTACAACATAGACAGCCTTTATTTTTACTCCCCCTTCCCCAATTGCATCTGTTTAAGAGAAATGGAATCATGTATTTTCAAACTCTTTGTGAGACGTAAGACCAATTGTCTTTCCCAGCAAAAATTAAACTAAAACTGTCTAGGTGTAGGTGGAATTTTTAAGGCAAGTATGTTTACATCTAGCGCATGTAAGTCTGAATGCATTTTAAGTGACTTGTTACACTAGGAAACAATCTTGTCAAACCAGCAGAAAGGACAAGTGATGGGAGAGGGTAGAATTGCATCAAATTGGAATGAATCAAATAAGCATTAAAATAGATATTAACAAAATGTGACAAACAAGATATTGACTTTTCCTGTAAATGACTATGCCCGTACTTTAAAAAGTAAATGATACATAATAGAACTAAACCAGGCAATGTGCAAAAAGGAACTGCACAGCAAACCTAAACCTGGGAGGACAGTTTTGCTCCTCTTGAGGAAGAAAAAAAAAAAAAGCAGAGCTAGTGATAGATGTCTTGAGGCATGTCAAGTGTCACTAGAAACCTTTGGTTAGACAACTGAACTGAGATTAATGTCACCCTTGGCTGTAATGAAAGCTCGGACACTTAGTTAACTTCCAGATATTTAGATAAGTACAGGGAGGTGTCTGCAGCTGTGTCCCAGTGTGTGTTACACAGACCAAAGTAATAGCCACCGTGTCTGATGTAGCGTGAGTAAGGTCTGGGAGCACAAGCAGGTTATTAAACAATAAGCTAATATTTGAGTTTCCAGTCTATCAGCTCCTTGGAGGTGACTGCTTTTATCCTGAAGTAAACGGAAGCTGGCTTAGTGCACAAACTACTTCTCTCCTGCCAGAGAGGTAGAAACATGTGAGTAGATTCTGTGTGTGGAATGTGAAATCTTTGTTCACCCCTTTGCTTATCATGAGGCAGTTTGCTCACATGCAAAATAGGCAATGATTATCTGCTATTCTTTCTGCCCTTTTTCTGGACTGAAGCAGAAAGGGATGTCTGTGACATGCAATGAAGTAGGTGGCACACTCATTTTAACAGTGGCAATGGAACAAACTTAAATTATTAAAACAGGTCACCAGTAGGTGTATGTAACTGTACTTTGAGTCTTAAGAGCCACTGAAAGAAGTAGTGTCAATTTTTAATAAATCTGCAAATCTCAGCTTATGTTTAGGGCTTGAACTTAGGTTCATGTAGACTAGAAGAGTGCTGTGATCGAGATCTGTGGCTTCTGCAGTTCCAGAAGAGAATGTTAATGTTTGCTGTTCAAGTGCATTTAAAATGTATAGCAAGTCAAAGTACAGGATGGTACACGTTTACAGTAGATCAGCTGCATAGCCTTTCAGCACATGTAGAATAGCTGTTTATGTAGGACTTTTGGATAGCATCTGAAAACACAGCAGGTCAGCGAGGAGAGTTGGCTCTTTTGAGTTACTTGTTTTGTGGTGTGTAACTCTCAGACTTCCCCCTTGGAGATGTTCTGGTCTGTATAGCTACTTAATATTCATTGAGATAGAAGCAAAGTGGAAAATGAGCTCCGTAGTTCAGTGGTTAGGGTACTCATCTGCAGCAGAGGAAGGTTGCATGCTGCTGATGCAGTGATTTTAATTATTTGTATAAACTATAAATATAGTCTGCACTGGTATAGTTTCACCTGCCAGGCTTGACTTTCTCTAGAACAAGTGTGTTTTCAAGGCATGTATGAGATCTGGGCTGCATACCCTTCCACATGTCCATATCTCATCAATTTTGTTGCCCTTTTCAATGGATCTGGTTACCAGGACTTCTAAGGAATTGTGATGAGTGGGAGCCAATTAACCAACTTCTCTTAAAGAATGAGGAGAAATGCCTTGAAATTCCAATGGAAGTTCCTTTCCACTACCACCACTGTGGTAGCCACGGGCTGGCAGCTTGTCTAGGATGAGACTAATTCGTGCAAAGTTTAGCACAAGTTTTCTGTAGGAACTGACCTATTGTGTGGCTGAGAATTTCTTTCAAATCAAATTAATGTGGGACTTTTATACTTTGTTCTCATCGAAAATGCATTATATATGTATAAATGTATTCATTTAGATATATAAAAGGTATGTATTTGTGGTATTAATGTTCCTTATATTTTACCTACTAGGTCTTTGTGATTTGTAAGGTAGGATATTGTAGTTATAATTTGCAATGATTGCAGATGCACAGAATCAAACTAGAAATTTTAGGTTACAGCATGTCTCTGCTCTCATTAAGTCATGGCAATTTTAAACTTAAGTAATCTGTAAGCTAGTTTCTTGTTTTGGCCTAACACAATTTTAACCTGATGTTATTTTAAATAATCAGGTATTTTATGTTAGCAGCAATTTATCACCAGTGAATATTTAGTTTTGTTCCTCTTGATGCTACTTGTGCAGCTGCAAGGAGGAATCCTGTAAGCAAAGTAAGGCCTAGATCAACCCTATTAAAAGTCCATTTACATTTTAATTTGCTTTCTGCTGTGTGACTGCGTTATACTGAAACTATTACCTGGCTCAGTGGTGCCCACAGATAATTTCCCTTTCTCATTCTGATTTTACTGTAAGTGATTGTCAGCATAGTAGAGGAAACTGAAAATTCAATTTTGATCAGTCCCATGAGGGACTTATTCTTGTTGTTTTAAAAATAAATTGAAATAGACATCTAATTTAAGGGTTTCCTTCAGAACGGAGGATTAAAATCTGTAATTTATTTTATGCGAGGGCTTTTTTCTTTATTGTGTTACTAGGGAGAAGCTAATATTTAAGGAAACTTTGTAGTGATTACCCCCTTGGGAAAGAGTTAATTCTTCATTTAATATTTCCATTTTATATTTAATGGTTCGTTAAGCTGGCTTTATTTCTTTCTTTTACACCTGGTGGTCATAAACCTGCTGTTTTCTTTTAAAGATAATGTTTTCTTGACTATTTATTATAATTTTAAGATTTAAATGTAGCCTTTCCTGCACTTACTGCACTGGGTTCTTACTGTGAAACAGATTAATGGCACCTTTGGTTTAAAGAGCTTTCATTCTGCTTCCTCTCTCTGTCCTGTGTTACTGTGGGATAAAATAGCCATGACCGTGGATGGTGAAATAGCCTAAAGTTAGAAGGGGTCCACCAGTAGAACAGAAGGAAACTCTGAGAGTTACCAGAAAGGTTAGTGACATGCTGCAGTGTGACCCTTCCAAAAGCAACAGTGTTAACAGTAAATCCTTGGGCTTGATCCAGCTGGATAAGAGGCATGCCTTTAGCACTGTTTGTCTGTCATAGTGTGTCCTGTCTGTCCCCCAGACCTACCTCTGCAGAGAAGTGCTGGTCCTGTTCTTTGATATCTGCTGATTCCCTTCATAACCTCAAGGAAAGCAAATCACAGAATCACAGAATATTAGGAGCTGGAAGGGACCTTGGAAGACCATCCAGTCCAATCCCCCTGCCCGAGCAGGATCACCTAGACTAGATCGCATAGGAATGTGTCCAGATTGGTCTTGAATGTCTCCAGAGAAGAAGACTCCAGAACTTCTCTGAGCAGCATCTTCCAGTAATCCGGCACGCTCACAGAGAAAAAGTTCCTCCTTATATCAAGATGGAACTTTCTGTGTTCCAGTTTGGAACCGTTTCCCCATGTCCTATCATTGGTCATCACTGGGAAGAGCCTGGATCCATCCTCCTGACACTCACCCTTTACATATTTATAAACGTAAATGACACAATACTTTGGGCAAAAGGTTGAAGTTCCATCTTTTGGACTGTGGATGTCTACATCTAGTGTCTACGTGTGAGGTAGAAGCATTTGGTGCCATCATGGTCAACTGAGATAACAAAACAGACATATTTGATGTTAACTACATCAAATAAGACCTACCTGAACAGTATACAGGTTTTACGTACATAAGCTATGTATATTTATATTTTAAAAGTAAGGGACTAAGTTGTATCCAAGCCTTTGACAATGCCACTGTTCCAAAAGAGTCCAGAGGAATCAAGGACAAAAAGGTTTGAGATGAGTTAACAGTAAGATTAGTTAACAAGAGTAAATGGCAAAGGAAATGTAGTCTAATAGCAAGTGCTGTATGTGGGGAAAATAAATACCACTTCCTGTGTAAAATTCTAGTCTTTGAGTTGACCAATAATAAGAAATAAGGTCTTGTGATTGTGGTTGTTAATTTTGTGAAAAAAGCAGTTTGATGCTCTGTAGCAGTTAAAGACAATGGCATGTTAGGTACTGTTAGGAAAGGAACAGATAACAAGGAAAGAACCATTGTATTTTTTAAAATAAATTCATTTTCCTACATTTAGAATACTGCGTGCAGCAGACTACTGATGTAGGTGTTGTCATTGAAACTAACTTCTGGACAGAAACATCCCCCAACATGATCTGTTAGGAAAGTTACAGTTGTCATTTATCCTTTCTTGAGGAAGAATGAGAGTTTTGATGACTTCTCAGAGTTGCTTCAATCTATATTCTGTTCTGGCATTTTATTTTTATATAGTTGATCAGTACGTACAGTATTCGGGGTACTAAAAAGATCTTTAACTGAAGCTGAAACAACAGTGGGCGCTGGGAGCTCAGCCAGATGGACTCAGATGAGAAGTAAGCCATAATTTTTTAGTAATCAAGGTGATGAGCCTATGGAACAGGCTTTGGGGGTGATTGAACATCTGGCTACGTATGGAGGTGATAGGATACCAACTCCATCTCAAGTTGTTCTGGCTTAGTATCAGCTTTTGAAGAAGTGCTGTAACTAAATGCCAGCCACTGCCCTTTTCTGTAAAGATTTTTTTCTCTACAATCCTGCTTTACTCTTAAAATTGGTACGAAGGAGTGTGTGAAGGCATCCACCATAATACAGTCTGGCACTGGAGTGCTTCCTTGCAAGGTGGGTAATGTCAGCTTGGTCAGAAAACTGAATACAGCCTACTCTGGACACATCCCCTCACAGTTTCATTCCTCATGCAGAGAGTTGATGGAAGACCAGCGAGTTGAAGTTCTCCAAGCAGTTTTATAACTAAGTGAGATTTAGAGTGGTATGTGTATCATTAAATTCTTCTCAAGTATAAATATCAACCAGGTGTTTATGGTTGCTTTGGATTCTCTTTTTATGCTTCATACATCCTTTTAAGGATGGCAGGACCCGTGCATTTTTGTATCATTAGTGTGAATGCTTTCTGGATCGCTAGGCTTAGTAGTATCGAGTCCTGTTCCTCATTTAAGTCTTGAAGTCACTTTCACTTCTTCAACATCACCAACCCGTACAACGGTGAAATTGATCTTTGGTTGGATTGGATGATCTTTCAAGGTCTCTTCTAGCTCCTAATTTTGATGACTTACCAAGCTAATATAATTTCAGCATATTGAAAACTTGCAACATGGTTATTTCACCAAGAAGAAACATCGAAGTCGATAAACTTTCAACCATGTTTTTTGAGCTCTTAAAAATATACTACCTCTACAAATCCTTGGCTGAATCAGGTCACCAGAGTTGAAAGAACAGTACTATATTAGAGAACATACTTTAGACATAGGAAAAATAATACAAAGATAAAATTATTGTAATTAATACCGGAGTATTTTTAGGAATTTGTGAAAGTGTGTTTTGCCTTTTCCACTCCCAGATCTATTTCCATCACTGGTATTTAGTTGCCCAGTGAAGACCAAGGCCTGTTCTAACCTAGTTGCTTCTGTTAAACTAATGATACCATGCCCCTGAGGACATTTGAGAAATGCATTGAGAGAGAGGACCAGCATTTTTACTTGTGATTCCAACACCGACATGGTGTCCTTCTTCTGCGTCCTGGAAGCAGGGATTAAACCAGTAGGTCAGTTCTGCCATTATCTCAGTTTTTGATGGCTAAGTTAGAGCTAGGTTTCTTCTGCTGGGTTTCTTTCTGAGAGTCTTACATCTGAGGTCTCACAAGAGTAGTGGAAGGTGTTTTCTCCTGCACTGCTTGATAAAAAATAAAAAATGGGGAAGAACAAAGACATATCCAGTCATGAAAAGGTAATGGCTCATAGCCAGCTCATGGAGCATGAGTATTCCTGGTTCTTTCTTTACATTCTTTTTTTTTTCCCCTCTATCAATTGTACTTTAAGTTGAATACTTCACTCTCTTGCTCATGCATGTACGTTTCCTATCTGATTTGTGTGATATCCTCCTTATGCTTATAACTTTTCTGTATTTATTTTTATTTCAGATATTTTTAGTTAATACTTTTGTTTGAACTTAAAATCAGTAATATTAAAAGGAGAGTTGTTCTGTCCCCACGCATTAGATGAATTAAGCAGCTTTTGTGATTGTTTCCTGTATAACAGAATCACAGAATTGTGGGGGTTGAAAGGGACCATGAAAGATAGAGTCCAACCCCCCTGCCAAAGCAGGTTCCCCAGAGCAGGTTGCACAGGTCGGCGTCCAGACGGGTCTTGAATATCTCCAGAGAAGGAGATTCCACAACAACCCTGGGCAGCCTGTTCCAGTGCTCTGTCACCCTCACCATCAAGAAGTNTTTTGTACCAGAGAGCCCAGAACTCCAGGTGAGGCCTGACCAGGGCAGAGTAGAGGGGGAGGATCATCTCCTTCGACCTGATGGCCACCTTCCTCTTAATGCACCCACGGACCCCATTGGCCTTCTTGGCCACCAGGGCACACTGCTGGCTCATGGCCAACCTGTCATCCACCAGGACCCCCAGGTCCTTCTCCGCAGAACTCCTCTCCAGCAGGTCATCCCCCAGCCTGTACTGATAGCTGCAGTTGTTCCTTCCCAGGTGCAAGACCCTACACTTGCTTTTATTGACCCTCACCTGGTTCCTCACTGCCCAGCTCTCCAAAATGAGAAGGATCTGTTCTGCGCCGCCCGGGAATTGAACCCGGGTCACAAGAATGGGAATCTTGCATGATACCACTACACCAGCGGCGCCGCTGCAGTGATCTAATCCTGTACTTGGTGACCTGGAGCTTTTTACCTGGGCTCGGGCTCTCCTGGAGAAGTGTAGGTCTCCAGTGGATTGATTCTGTGCCAGGTCTTGATCCGGTTATCACAAGTACTCTAGGGTTATTCCAGTGGCACTTAACGTTTGTGTTTAGGTAGTTGAATCCCATTCAAATTGCTTTTAAGCAGATGTTATTGAAAATTATGTTGATGGCAGTGGAACTGACAGGCAGTAACGTTTTTAGCACTGGTATTTAGGATTTAGCTGAACCCAGTGCGACTGGGAGAATAAGGTGTTTTTTCTTGGCAGGCGTAAAAAGCTCAGTATATGTCTGTGGCTTACAGAATGCAGGTGGGAATCTGGCTTCCCAAGTAAGAGCAAGTAGATATGGTATAGTGATATCCTTTCAGGGGCCTTTGCTGATGTTACCCAGGTGTTTTGCCATATTGAGACACCAGTGGTCAAAGGCCCATAATTACCACTAACTATCTTGATTGCTGCAAAGAGATTTGATGTCAGAGGTAGAATTGCACAGATAGGCTAAGTCTTTTGAAACTTTCCTTTTTCATGTATTGTTGCTCATAAAATACTTAGAATCCAGACTCAAATCCTGTTGAGGGGGGTGTTTGGCAATGCCTTGCTGTGGATCAAGACTTTAAACATGATGTCTGTGTGACACGTAGTGATGGAATCATATGCTCTTAATGTTTAGTGTTAAGGCATCAGGAACTCCAAATAGCATAATAAATACATATTCATTGTTTCAGTGTACTTTTTTTTTCTATTTAGATACCATTTTGTTTCATCAATTAAATTGTTCTGATGGCAGTACTTATGGTTGCTTTTTCCTGTATTGTCTCCCAAAAATATTTTGAAGTCAGAAGAAACAGCATTTTCTTCTTAGGTGGCTTTAAAACTGTCTTTAAAGAAAATAAAGAGTTCTTATTAGGCAGTTGGAGCATTTCAGTCAAATCTAGCTGGATCAGACATAACAGATGATGGAGATTTTTAACTGCACTTTCAAAAGACAGCTTTGTTGGTAATGTAGAAGTTAAGCAATTAGTTTGCTTTCCAGACTTTTCAGCTGTTACTCACAAGGAAGGTATTGTGAGAAATTCTACTCTTGCCTTTGACCCTTTCCTTCACACTTAGAAATACATGAAAGTGAAAACCAATGTTCTCTGTTCTTTATAAATTTTTCACTTAAATCTCTCTTAAGGATAACCATAAAAGATTGCATGTAATGGTTTATAGTTTCTCTAATACTTCTCTTTCAAGAAGAATAAAAAAAAATCCATTGTGGTTACATTTACTTCAGAAGTTAAAAATTGAATGCCTGAAGTATCAGTCTGAAGGAAAAGCAGTTTGAGGAACATTTTATGGAGAAATAGTTTTCCTGTTGTAGCTCTGAACCTACAGGCATAGCAAGGTAGCAGATTTAGAGACAAGTTATGTTGTCTCTTCTGGTACAGAGAAAATGGAGTTCTGCAGCGTATGGAGTTACACTTTTTCATTTTTATAAATTCTCACAGAAATTGTAGGCACTTGTACTCTGCTGCTCATATGTTGAATGTGTGAAGACTTTGAAGTCCAGGATTTATCTTTTTTCATCTGAGAGATGGTACGTGGAGGGTACACCTCACTGAAATTACTTTGACATGGTGATTTGACATTGAGTTAGTCAAGACAGCTGACTGGTGGAACCACTGAGAATTCATCTGTTGAGGTTATGCTTGAAAGGCTTTTCTGAGACAAGTCATCTGAACTTGCCATTCAGAGATGCTATTTCTTACTGTTGTCTACTTGCACTTAGTGATTATAAGTTTTAGGAAATTGGCTGAAAGTAATTCTGTCCTAAATTAGGCATTTAAGCTTCTAGTGTATTTTGCAGATAGAAGGGATAATGCAGAGCACTGGAGTCAGACTCCTGGAGATACTTTACTCCATTAACAGCAGAGAAGCCTAAGGCCATGAGGCTCCTTTCTGTTGGTACTTCAGCTGAGTGCGTTTGAGCAGCTAAATCCATGAAGACCTCAAACCTAACTTCCAACCATTTAACTGGCACACTCAGCCTAACTCTTCTGTGCTCAGTGAGAAAAAGGTACTTGCAGAGGAAGGTTAGGCTGCTCCTTCCTCTCCTCCCTTGTGCATCAGTTGTGGTACCTGAAATTAGATAATGTGAATTGTCTCATCACTTTCAGTAGAAATTAAGTTGCCATTGAGAATTTAGGTATTAAGAGGCATATTCACTATCGTTCAGTATTTCAGTTTCTAACAGCAATGTTCAGACTACATGTACAAAGAGAGGTTAATCTCTTTAGTTAGAGTTAGGAATTTGCTTCTCTGTTGGTTTTGTGGGGTGCCCTACAATTCTGACTTGCTTAATTAACATAGGTTCCCGTGTTAAGGCACTATGAATTTCATCCTGTTGTCAGCATGCGGGTTTTTTTTCAGTTTCCATACTTGCATATAATACCTCCTTATCTTGCAGGTATCTGTGAGACTGGAAGGATAAAATACATTCATAGGCTTTTTAATAACAGTAGCTAGTTTTGTCTTGTTTGACTTGCCCACCTTATTTTCATTGTTTCATATCAGAAATGTTTCTGCTGAAGGACAGTATCCTCTTGAAACAGGATGGGATAGCTTTGGCAGTTTTTCAGTGTTGAGTACCAGTTTTGACCATGAGTATTCATAAAGCTCTTTTTAAAATTTTGTCTGTTTATTTTTAGCATTGATATTTAAGCTATTCCCGTCCCTTGCTTCCTATTCCTGCCTCTTTGACAGTGTGTGTCATGTCCCCCAATCTTTGTGCTAGCCTGACCACTTTTGTGGCTGCTGTGTGAGCTGCAGTGGGGAGCTGGTACTGGATATTTTTTCCTGGTGGATTATATTTAAACTGGATCCTTTCCCTTACCTACTTCTTTGAGCAGCTGCGCAAACAGTCGTGTGTTTCTCTCACACTGTCTGCAACTAATTGCTTGTGACATAGTGACAGTGCTTTTGAGCTCTGCTTGCAGGGCTTATGATTAAGTCAGCTATGATTACAGGTCTGTCCTAACTTCTGGTTTTGCCACCTCTCTTATTAGAATACACACATTCATCCCAACATGTAGTTATTAACCACATCTGTTTTACTGTGAATCAAATGAGCTACTTCTTCAGGGAAGAAGGGGTAGGGTTTTTTTGCCACTTCAGGTGCTTTGTTATAAACAGTGCTAGAATTTACTTACTTAAAAAGTTGATCTAGTTTCTCCATAGTATAGTGTGATTAACATTGGATTTTATAATCGACTAAATAATGCAGCAGAACTGTATTCTACTTCATAAGGATTTGTTTGCAGATTTGTTGCAACTGTATAGTGCAAACTGTAGCCATAATACGATCTTAATAATACACAAACTTCTGTCAGAACACTAGACAGCAATAATGCTGGTAGAAAATGGGAATGTTCCACAAATTAGATCGGTAAGATACTGGAAAATTTCGGAATTGAACTTTGAAGTTCAGCAGAACTTAAACTAATGTGACAAATATTTCATTTAAAGTATTTCTTCTATTCCTCAAAGTCTCATCCATCTGAACAAAATAAAAGTGTTCAAGTTCACAGAACCACAGAACGTTAGGAGTTGGAAGGCACCTTAGAAGACCATCTAGTCTTTGAAAAAGTTTTTCCTTACCTTCACATGCAAGGAAGGGTAGCCACGGTGAGCGGTTACACAGGCACGACTTCTAGAGGGCAGCCAGCTCATGTATATACATTGGGTCAGTCTATAGGCATTGAAAGTTCTGATTGCTCTGCAGAGTCCTGTATGGATGTATCCAAGCTGGAACATAGGAAGTTCCATCTTGAATGTAAGGAAAAGCTTTCCCACTCTAAAGGTGATGGAGCACTGGCACAGGCTGCCCAGAGGGTTTGTGTAGTTTCCTTCTCTGGAGACATTCAAGACCAATCTGGATGTGTTCCTGTGTGATCTAATCTAGGTGATCCTGCTCGGGCAGGGGGTTGGACTAGATGATCTTTCGAGGTCCCTTCCAACTCCTAACATTCTGTGAATCCTTCCACACGGATTCACTCCTCCTTATTCTAATAATGTAAACCATGACTATAAAGACACGGAGGAGTAGATGGGGTGGTTGGGGTTCTGGGGAAATGATTGATTAGTCAATGTTCCAGGGTGGAGGTAATTGGAGAGGAAAGTAGCAACTACTGGATATGACGTAAGGAATAGGCAGTTGTGACAGATGGCTGTGAAGCTGATCCTGTGAAGCTGACAAATTACAAGTGAGGTGTGGCTACTTTGGTAGTTAAGGGGGAGTTACGTTAGAAATGTCTGATGTCACAGGTAATTTGAGGGGAGTGTTGAAGACCATAAGAGGAGCAGAGTCTTGCCAGGCTGACAGTACATAGGTAACTGCTGGTTGTGACTCTCTAGGTAATGATACCATATGTTCCTAATTTGGGTATGAATGTAGCAAAACAGGGACAAATTCGGAGAACCTAGGATGGGTTGTGTATGTGTGCGGAGACTGGAGTCAAGAAAGGGAAACCCAAGAGTGACAAAAAGGAGAGCAAAGAGATGACAGAAGGGGTAGAAGCCGTGCAGTTTGTGTGATGGATGGTGGCCAAGGGCATCTGTCAGACAGCCCCGCACCAGGTCCCCATGGACAGAGCAGGACAGTAAACCAAATCCCTTCTTCTGACCATCCCACAAGTTGAACTTCTGTGGCAAGGACTGATGAGGGCAGCATCCTGTGGTTAATTTTTATTTCTCACAAATCTTTATTCAGGCTTTTATTGATAATTCCCTTCTGCAAATTTGGCACATGGAATTATAATTTATTTGATGACTGAGAATGATCTGATGTTGTGAACCACACATCTGTTGGTCTTGCATGGTACTATGTTACCAAAACTTCTAATTTTTAGATACCCATGACAAGTTTTTCTCCAAGTAACATATTCTGTCTGCATCTAATACATTAATGTAATCGCCATTCATTTACACTTTGTTTTATTGAAATGAAGGTGTATCCTTTGCCCTTAAGTATTGCTCATCTTCCCTTTTACAGTCTTGCTAGATCCCTTTCTCTTCTGAAAGCTTAAATCTCTAAGGAGAACATTGTATAACAAAGTAATATTTGTAAAACAATCTCATAGTTGCTTTCTTCTGGAGTTTTTGATATTCTATATATATTTGACAAACGCAGGATGATATAGAAACTATTTAGATAAGCTAATTCTTATCTTCGATAACATGCTTAGTTTTATGTAACTGTGGACTTTTTTTAAAAATATTTTATTTTTAAGTTATTTGTAGTAAGCTGGTTTCTTGTGCTTCAGGAGTCATGTTCACACAAAGAGTTATGGCTTTGTAAGGTTCATACCTTAAACAGTGTATGCATTTTTTTGCTTTGATTGTGGGGGGAGATTTCTTTAGGTCTTTGAAACAATAGGCCATTTAACTTTACAAAGGTTAATAAAAACTTGTTTAAAAAGTGTTTCTTTGGCATCTGGCATCTTAGTCTTTCTTCGGAAATATTATGTATTCTAAAAGTCACTAGGTTGCCTGTCCATAGAGATTATTTTAATTTATGATTTTACAGAAATCTCAGTGTAGCTAGTGATTATTAAAGCTAGGCAGGAGGGAATAATCTGATGTCATGTAGGATATATATGTTTAGGATAAATGCACAAGAAGGTGTTGCTTGGATTTGGGTACAACTGTATCCTGTGAGTATATTCACTAAAAGGTAAGCCCTACAGGGTTTCAGTGAATTTCTGTTCTTCATTCTGTCCATTTCAACCCATAATGATTAAACAAACTATGTCCTAGCCCAAAGTTCTCTTGTTGGGGATCAAGTCAGTTGTTTCCACAGAGGACTGACGAGGCGATTTCCAAAATCTTTTTTCATTCTTCCTGAGAAGATAGTCAGATTTGTTCAGTGAGAGAAAGCAGTGCTTGAAGATGAGCTGATATCACAGAATCACCAAATGAGAGTTGTTAGCATGCCAGCTCAAAATCCATTTAAGTTTGTCCTAGTTTTTTTTTAATAGGTTAAAAGGCATTCATTCATATGAAAATATCATACTATGAATGTTCCTTTTTATAACAGTAGAACTAAATATAGGTGGTGCTGCATGTTAATGGAAATCTGCTCAATGAAATCTGACAAGTTAATGTTTATTGCAATATTTTCCGGTTCCTGTGGTAATGAATTTGGACTGAGACACAGGATTTCGGAAACCTGCGATAGTGTGACCCAGCTGCTGTCAATATGAGACAGAAAGTAGGGTTGCTTTCCAGAAAGTACTGTAGAGGAATGATGGTTGTGGGAATGGAGCACATTGTCGTTGAAAATAACATGAAATTTGGTGAAAAATATGAGAACTTTTAGGTGTTGAATGAGAAGAGGAACTTTGTTTCCTAATAAGGTTTAATCATGATGATAGTAAAGCAGAAAGCTCTAGGAGCTTTGGATTTTGAAAACCTTTCATCTCTTTTTTTTCTCCCCATCTCCGAATGGATGCTGTAGACCGTAGAACCAGAAAGGTGGAGAGAGGGGACAAGGTAGTCACAGATGCAGAAAGGTATCTCTATGGGAATGACAAAGTAATTCTGGAACATTCTTTAATAACAGCTCTTTGGACCAGCAAATGGGTTAACAACGAGCAATATGATTGTGATGTCTAAAATACTGAGTGGCACAGAGAGGAGAAAGAGAGACAGCTCTCTTGTCCAGTACAAGAACCAGAGGGACATCAAGTGAACTTAGAAGTTGATTCTTCTCACAACACATTAACTGTGATGCTAATGGCATTAGAATGGAGTAGTTGCAAAAAATACACATCCATTCAGTTCCACAGAGTAGTTTGCTACTAGATTTAAAATTGCCACCCCTGGCTAAGGAAGACTTCCAGTCTCAAATGGCTGTAACTGGTAAAGTACTCTGGAGGGTCACTGCCCTAATTTATCAGTTTCAGTAGGAAACTATTTCACAGCTTCAGACAGGATATTGATCTTTGATAGTTGGATTTTTGTTCTGATACTGTCCATGTAGTATTTTAAGCTGATGCAATTGTTTCTTTTATTTGATGATTTAAAAAGTTACATAAACTTTAAGTAGATTAAGGGTAAAGTCAAGGTAATGACAATGTACTTTTAAACTCAACTATTGAAAGATAGGAAAATGAAAATCGCAAACTATGCTCGTTTAACAAAGTTCTGTTCTTGAGAATCATTAATAGAGACTTTTTATTTAGTCATTTTGAATAAAAAAATGTCATAAGGTACAAAAGAAAATTCTGGTTATTAATGACAAAAGTCTTTACACATTGTAAAGAAAAAAACCCCCCACAATATATATTTTCCACATGAAACAAAAAAAAGGTTTTGTAAGCTGGAATTATGTTTCATTTATGGTTACTAGCTTACATGTTGAAACTTCAAATACCAGTGCTATGAACTAATTTTATACTAATGTTTTTTTAAAAGGATAACTTGTTTTCATAATTATGTAGAATTTGGATCTATATCCTTGCCATAAATAAGTGTCAAAATGGATAGTCTGATACAGATCTCATTTTTCTTACAAAAGAGAACATAATGAAGAACATCATTAGCTTTTTACTGGGAAAGGATAGTGCATTTTAAGGTGAAAGATCATTTCTGTCAGCACAGCATTGTGGGACGGATCACATGCCAGATGTTGAACTTACTCATCTTGGTGATCTGGACAATATCCTGTAATGCTCATAAACCTCTTTCCATGGAAAAGTAGAAGAGTCTAATTACTCTATCAGTATTCATCAGTAGCAAGGGGGAGCATTGAAACCCAGGTTGCAATGTTTGGGGTTTTTCTTTTCTGTAATAAGGCACTTTCCAGAGCATAAAGCAGAGTCAAAGGGCTCCCTTATGTGAGGATCTTAAGATGGAAAAACATTTTAACAGCAAAAGCAAATGTGCAAAAAAAAAGGAAGAGAGTAGATTTTGGTTTTTGTATTATGAAATAGATAGTCCACAACCCCTTCAGTTACGATAGAAAATGACTGGATCCAACCAGGCTGTTAAGAGATTAAATGGAATCAAGATGCCATTTATGTTACTATGAGTGGAAAAAACATTATTTTCCTGTAAGTATCACACTTACAAGAACTACACTTGAAAAAAAGTAGTAATTCTTTCAGTTTTAAGTGTCATTATGATTGGTACATGCTAATTGGGAGGTTTCACTGTAAGCTAAAGTTCAATTGTATTTCTGTAAAATAGGAGGTAATCAGGGAAAATACTTAAGATTTTTAACATAGAGGTTTTAGAGGATGCATTTTAGAAACTTATATTTGTTGTCCTCTATGTTGCTGTGTTCAGTTGAGGAATAATTTCACGAATTCACATGGAAGTCAATCACTTGTACATTTACCATAATTTACACTTCATGTATTTCACTAGTTTTTAAAACCCAGAATACAGTAGTGATAGGTCCTGTTACAAAGTTTATACACACAAGCATTGTGTGGAGTACTAAGTACATGCTATGTTCATGTGTTTTTTTATCATAAATACAACTCAAGTACACTTCAAAAAAGTCTCAAAGGTTGTGGTGAATGATACTTTCCCTTGAATTTATGTGCTAATTTGTAGTGTTGTAGGTTCTCAAATGTTGAGTCATATTACTGTGAACTAAGATTCTGTTCTGTAAGAACTTCTGTCAAAGCATGTCTCTCTATAGGTCAGTAGACACGAATGAAAAAACTCAAGATAGCAAATTAGAATGCACTTGGCTGCTAATCTCATCCTCCAATATGTTTATCCTTATTTCTCTATCTATTATTCACTAAATGAACTAGGTTTCATCCTACTGACTATATCCTGTGTAGGTCCTGTGAATAACTGTTTTTTTTTTTTGGGTAGGATACATGTGTTGCTGTTTGTCTTAGTGGTTAATAGTGCCCTGTTTCCTTTATATATTAAAGTTAGCCCTATGATTTCAGCTGTGGACTTCTCTGAAGTAAGATTTAGGACTACAGCGTATTGTCTCCCAAATAAGAAATGTCCTGTCACCGCAAATTTAATTTGTTTACAGATTAAAAATTCTTATTTTGCTTGAAAGTTAAATCCAGGAGTTTAAAGATGTATTTTAGCACAGGAGTTAAGGCCATGCTCCTTCTTCCCTGGACAAGGTGAAGGTTTTGTAGCTTGCCACATTAGTGCTAGTGACATCTTACGGGTTGATCAGTTTGATTCAGCATTTCGGAAGGTGGGGTTTGTTTTTGGTTTTTTTTTTTTTTTTTTTTTTTTTTGTTATGGAGAGTAAGGGGCAAATACTTTTGACAATAGAGATGCTTAATGCAAAGTTCTAAGGCACCAAAACGTCACAGAAGGGAGCTCCAAAACATTGTTGTGTTCAGGATTTTCCAGCATTTACTCGAGATAAGCTACTTTATCTGGATGCACAGCTGAAGAATTCACCTAGTATCAATAAAATATTAGATCATTAAATCACAGAATCATTGTACAGTTCAGAAGTTGAAATCTAACTCCCATCATTTTTTGTGGGTTCCCAGTCACTTAATGGTATTCCTGTGAATCACCTTTCCAAAGTCAGGGACTTTTAAATATTTGCTGTCTAAGTTAAAGATGCTAAAACATTGTATCTGGATGCATTGTCATTGTATGTTTACTAATGGTTTTCCACTCATCAGTTTTGACCTGTGCTCTATCCAAGTCCCAGCTATGAACTTTTAAGTCTATGAAAATTACAGCTGTGGGTTTTTGTGTTTTTTTTTTTTAATTGGTCAGAGAGTATCAGGGCATATAACCTGTGTTCTGGAATTGACTGTAGTATTTAATTGTCTGAAGAGTTGCTTGATTGCTTGGTAGCCATGCCATCTAGAGCAACACCAAAAGCTTCCTCTGTGTAGTTCTGCTGTTAGGATGGTCAAGAGCATCTACCATTGGCAGTCAGGTTGCTGGTTGGCAGTGAATGTGGGGCATTCCATGTAAACTGCTTTCAGTGACAAAGGACAGTCACAGCCACATTTAATTTATTAGTAGAAGCTTAAGTGTCACAGAAATCTGCAGACTCAAAAGTTCTGAAAATTACTTGCACCACTTTGATCAATCTATTCAAATTATACTTTTAATAAAACTCTCTTATACCAGCACATAATTAAAATTCTTAGAAAGTTTAACTACTAAGATTTGCGTTTGTGTCCTTGGGTTGTGGGTTTGTTTTTTTTTAGTCACAAGAGGTTTGAAGCTGTGTTTTAATATCGTGCTGAACTATATTTCTTGCCTGTGATATTTAAAGCAAAAAGCTTTTATGTGGGATTTTTATCAGAAGCTGCATCTGATTAGCAATTGTACTAAGGCATATTTCAGATTAGGTCTTTTCTTCTTTGTTTTTGCTCTCTTGACTCAACCATGGCAGAAATTGACTACAATCGTTAAATGCTCTAGTTTTCATCTTCCCAGTAAGAATCAAATGGTCAAACTGCTACCAAGCAACATCTTGATCAATTGAATATGTCTCCTAGACTTTGCAAAAGAATGTGCTGAGCAAACATGAAGGGTTTGCAAAGCCATTTCATAGCAAGCTGCTTGCAGGGATGTTCGTTGTTCTTTGAAGGAATCACTGCTGGAGTGCAGTGGTCTTATGCTTTGCATTTCGTAAAGGCTTTTAAAACAATCCTAATCTAAAGGTGAGCCTGACATTATTCAGAAAAGATCTGTGAAATAGCATGTGATAAACCTTAGCTCAGTTTCAGAACTTCAGTAGAATTCTTCAGTCTTTCATTTCTAACATAAAAGTGTTTAAGTCTTAAACCTAATCATACGAAGAAGCAGTTAATTACAAATGGAACTGCACTGTATCTGCTTCAGAAGTGAAGAACCAGTCATGGAAAAGTAGGGGAGCAATTGGCAGTTTTTCAGGTGAGTTCTTGGAAGTCCAGTAACTTATGTTGATTTGCTTAATGCATATTTAAATATTAATGTATAAATATTTATTATGTCTCAATAATTAAATGATGGCTTAGGTGATTCTCGATCCTCTTGGGAGTCTAGAATCTCTTTAGTGTTAAGTTACTCTACAGTCTTTGCCAAAGAGCTAGAAAACCAGAAGACTTGCACTGCACTGAGAGTGTGGAAAAACAAACATTGGAAGTAGTTTGGCTTTCCAACACCTCTACGGTGTGCCTAAAAAGAGTGCATGGAGCAGGGGGTAGTAAGACTGAAGCCTCATCATGTATAGGATTCATAATGGTTGCTTTTGTGCATATCCTGTTCTCCATTGAAGTTCACTGAAGCACTTGCCATGACTGAAGTAGGATGAAGTCTCACATTTTATTTATAATCAAAGGATGTGATCTCTGACGTGAGAATGAAGAAAAACATGGTATTTACACTTGCATGAGAGAATGTTAATAGGTTTTCCCAGGTGTGTAATAGCAAGAACATATACTGTAGGCAATCTTGAAATAATTATATGCTTTTATAACCTGTAGGACTTAGATGATGTGACTTTTCTGTTTATTAGCTTCTTTAGAATACATTTGTGGCATATGTATATATTGCATAGTTGTAGCATCTCAAAATTTTAGCTCAGTTGTTTTAATATTTTTGTGTAATTTACAATTAATACTGAGACCATAATACACATAAAATAAAGCTAGAACCAGAACAATAAAGCTAAAACAGTCTAACTAGAAGAAAATGCGAAGAAATAGGGGGAAATTCATAAAACAGTATTTGTACTTACAAATTGATCCTGTTTATCTCGGTTGATTAAAATGTGACTGGACAAGGAGATTTTCATAGATTATTTTCATGAGAGACATTTAAAATGTTAAAAGTCATTCCTGCTGATAAAGCAAATAAAACACTGGCAATGATAAAAAAGCATAAAGAAAATAAATAAGGTTCATTCGTATAGGATTGGATTAGAAGGAAAAAGGTATGAATAAAACGAGTTTAATCAGGTATTTTGATCTGAATCCTTGATTGCCTGTCAATACTACATGCAGAAAGAGTGATGAGTTAAAATGTCCCGTGTGTTTCCGTAGTTGGGATATTGAGACAATATGTTACTGTCATCTGCACAGGGTAATATCTGCCTGATTGATCTCTTGTCTTATTTCTCCACATCTTGATGATGCAGTTTAGGCACTGTTACACACTGCAGAGAAAATATGTGACTTTGCAGGAGAGAATGTCAGCTGAATTTCATCTGTTTCACCTCTCAACCTTCATCCCCCATTTTACAGATGACGTTTCACAAGTTACTTTGTCAGGTGTCGCTATAGTTGTCATTGTTCTTACACAGGCAGAGACATGGTTTATCTCCCCCTTCCTATCATCTTACAAAGGCTCAGTTCTCTATTTACCTGGAGGAAAGGTAGTTTCAGTTCATATTGTAGCCTCACTTAAATCACTTCTAAGAATTTCTAAATTATTACAGAAATTTTATGTCAAATTATACCACAAAACAAAAAGGAGAAATAAATATGAAACAGGTATCTCTGTTTTGTGAAAAGCAATGAGATCCAATTCCACCAAAGAATGGGTAAGGATTCAGAGGTATGTAAAACATTCTAATTTTAACATTAGTAAAGTATTGTTTTTATCTGTAGGATTTATACAGGGATCTTTTAAAAGCCAGTGATAATCTGGTGTTAACAACTGCAATATATGTGACATGAAAAATCACCTCATAATTTTGCATTGGTACTTGCAGCGTTTTTTTCTTTATCTGTAGTTATAAAGCAATTTTCTTTCTTGAATGGAAAAAAAATCTAATGGTGAAAGTATTTCTGGTATTATTCTAGTAAGTTGCTTCAATGATGATTATCCCCAGTACAGAAAGTTATGTACCTTATTTCTGAGATAATGTAACCCATTCACTAGATTTTGGGTTTTCCTGTTGAGTGTCAGGCATATCTTACCCATGTAGGTCAGGGTAAGAGATTTCCTAGGCATTTTTTTTTCCTGGAAAATTTGGGCAGGCATTTTAATGTTACCATCATTTTTCAGGCCTTTGGAGTTCTGTTCTATGCCGGTATGCGTAAGGAAACAAACTGTTGTAATGCACTGCTTATGGGTGTACTTAGTCTGTAATGAGTTACTGTGATAGCTTAGTGCTGCTGTCCTGCAACCACGACCTGTATGCACCTTAAATCTGAGACTTAGAAGTCCGTATGCGTGTACCATTAAAGCTATAAAAATAAGAAGACCTTATGGAAATACATTATTTGTAGTTTCATCTATTGACTATTTTCCTTAATTTGGGCTAAACTTCATAAATGTCTCTGTAGATAAAGCGTGGCTTAGAGATTTGATTTGATATTGTTGCTGTTTTCTGAATCCTTTCTAACATTCTCACATTCTCCTTAAAAAGCTGTTGTAAGTTTGCAATACTGATATAGCTTTATATATGGGTACATCAGTTCAGACTTGATATGCTGCCAAAGACTGGGTTATCCTTTAAAGCAGCTCTGTCATAAAAGTAGTCTTGGCTCAGCTCTTTCTATATGCCATTACTGCCAGGTCCCTCAGTATCAGTCTAGCTCAAGGTAGTGCTTTACTAGCTTTGTATTCTTCTGACCCTGTATTTGACAGCTGGTTTTTTTTTTTTCTTGGGCTGTGCAAGTAATTGCATATTAACAAAAGAGCAAGATTTAGCAGAGTGATCGGCCTCATTGCATCATTATTTGTACACAAACACACCCCACACCCCCCATTTTATGTCATCTGCAAATTTTACCATCAATGATTTTTATATTTGGGTCTAATAAATACGGTCATAACACAGGATCTTAGAGAATCTAGTTAATCTTAGTGACCCAGAACAGATATTTACTCGAGTGTTACTTCAAATAGTTCTTGTCTTAATTGTTAATGAAAAGATTTTAGGTTCTCATCTCATTTACCTTTATCAACCAAAAGATCTTGTGATCTCATTAAAACCAGCAAATTTGACCTATTTTCCACAAAGTCACACTTCTTGGGATTACTTGTCTGCAATCAGGGCACTGTGAGTTATATGAATGAGTACTTATATATATATATGATATTTTTAATTATCACAATTGAGTTGTTTTCAAACACTCAGAAATTGTGAAGAATCAAATATTTTTAAAGATCCAAATTATTTGTTCCAGAAGCAGTTTGTAATAGCCTTTGAACTGGTCATTTAATAAAATGTAATGCTGGCTAGTCAGCATAGTTATAGAATAAATCATCTTTAGCTCACAATATGGTTTCTTTCTGTTAAAGAATTTCCTTTTTTTATCAGTTTTCTTGAGGGTTGTCAATATTTTTCCTTAACTGATGAATGTAAACCAGTTTGGTGTTGATCCAAGGGTGGTCAGTCCCTCTCAACAGGTCTGAGTTATTTAGTACTTTGTGTGGAATTTCATTTTGTCCAGATTAAGCTATCAGTGATTTGGAGGCCTGGATCTGAGCTATGTGGTGTCCAGTCTTTATTTAGAAAGTCACTGAATAGATAGGCTTTTACACAGAAACAATTGTGATTTAAAATGCCAAGTTATCTATTATCAATTCTAGAACTACAGACTAGTGTGATTAGTTCAGATGTAGATATTTGCATCAGTGCAGCTGAATTTTTAATGTCTCTCACAGTTAATATATTTCTGGAGGAACTATATATATTTCTGAGCACAAGTTGAGAGAATTGGGCTTTTTCATCCTGGAGAAGAGAAGGCTGACTAGGACCTTCTGATACTGAAAGGAGGCCTACAGGAAAGATGGAGAGGGACTGATTACAGGGATGATAAGGCCATGGGGCAATGGCTTTAAACTGAAGGAGGGTAGATTCAGATTAGATATTGGGAAGAAAGTTTTCTCTATGAGGGTAATGAGGTTCTGGCACAGGCTGCCCAGAGAACTGTGGCTGCCCTCTTCCTGTCAGTGTTCAAGGCCAGGTTGGTTGGGGCTTTGGGCATCCTGGTCTGGTGGAGGGTGTCCCTGTCTATGGCAGGGGGGTTGGAACTAAATGATCTTTGAGATCTCTTCCAACCCTGACCAGTCTGTGCCTTGATTCTATGAATGAAGGTTCTTATCCCTCGAAAACATAAAAATCCAACTGTGTTAAAATAATAAATTTGGTCTTGTAGTAAAATGTAGCACACCACCAGACGTGTCCAAATAAGGTCAAGTGAGTAAACAGCACTCAGTTGCTGTTGCTGTTGCTGCCATAGTTTGTTGTGGGGGTATAAGGGTTCTTGCTCTCCTCACACATGCTTAGGCTACAAGACTGCTATTCCATGTTATCACATACTTAGAGTCTTCTTACTTGAAAATGCTCAAAGGTAAAAGAAAAAATTTGTAAGCAATTGTCAGGGAGGGCAAAAACTTGCAATCATCATTGCAAGTAACTTTAATGAAAGGTAATTACATGGTTGCCACAGAGAGGCACTGTGGCAAACTACACAGTTTCATTAACCCAGCAAAGATGAAAAGATACTCAGATACAGGAAGTAGGGGATATACAGCAGATATTGCATAAGATTTAGTAGCAAAAATCAGTGCTGTTTTAGAGACCTCCATAGTAACCTGCCTGACCACTGGCTGTGGCTTCAGAAAAGGGTCTTATAGGCACTGTGCCATACCTGCCAGTCTTATGTGAAGTTTAGTCCTAACACAGTTTCTTTTGTCACTCAGTGCTTTAGGGTACTGGACATAACCTCTCAGGACATTTTATGAGATCCATTTTCTGTTACTCCAGACAGAATCAAGCCCAACAAATAAAATCAACCCAGAGGTTGGCATGTGAGTACATAACATGCCACATTTAATTTACAGGTGGTGTAGTTATGCCTCTTGTAATAAACCTTTCAGCCACACTAAGCAGAACTAGTTAAGTGGTGGACTCCTATTAAGGATTTTATTATTATAACTTATAGATAGAGAATAAAAATGCATGTTGATTTGTCTAATTTGCTAGGTGATGCTGACAAAATTTAGAATAAAACTTCTTACTGTTTCCCACTGTCCATGGTAAATCACTTGGTAGGTCATTCTCCAGCCTGTCCTTTTTTTGCAAAACCACATTTTATTGATAAAACTGTTCTTTCTGCAGAATGTTAATGTGTTTGGTACCATGGACAGAAATTTCTTTGCCAGTCAAAGTTGTTCTGAAGAAAAGTGTGATTGACCAGAGTAACTCACTTTTCAGTCTGGAAGTCTCCAAATAGTAAGCAGAATCTGGACTGGATGCTATTACAGATGTCAGAGATCTGTAAATACTTTTTATATTTGAAACAGGCCAGGCTTGTCACCAAGTACATTTCTTGATTTTCCCGTGTGCTATTTACCCCTGTAGTTTGAAGAATGTCTTGCTTTATTTATAAGAGAATTTCAGTATGTGTCTAGGAGATAAAATGATCTTAATAGCTTACTAAGAGGAAAAACTTCTCATTAAATTGCTTAGTATCTTCTTCTCTGTTAAAAAAAATTATGTAGATTCTGTTCTAAATCGGGTATTATATATCATGTAAATCATCACCTTTATGATCTGTGTAAAGATTCTGTGTTAACATGTGAGGAGGGAAAGCATGAACAACACATTGGTAGTATGCAGTAGCATTCATTAAGTCACTGTTTAGGTGATATTCAGCTCATTCTATTTCTTTAATGAGTAGAGATATGCTGGATACAATGGCAGTGTGGCACATCTAGATTTTATATTTGAAAAAAAAATAGTGTATGCTAGCAGGAACTGATTTTTTCATCTTACAAGTAGGTTTACCTGCTTGGTGATATAGTATTTGAGGCAGAAGTCTAGTTGAAATTTAGACTGACAGGAAACAGGCTTTTCCCAGGATATTTACTCTTTTTATGAGCCCCGAAATGATCTTCTGAATCATTGTTATTAATAAATCTATTAGAAATATACAAAATTGCAACATGCAAAAATAATAGTAATTTGTGATCAGGCAATTTCAGGTGAGAAATTTGTAAGTTCTTTGCTTTCACTTCCACATTGGTAAGTGTTCTATTTGACACCAGTGATGCTTTATCTTTTCCACTGGTATTAAAGTTTTTTAAAGGATTCTTATGATACATGTAGATTTCTTACTGCACCTTGTCTGAAAACTTGGTATGAGTTCTCCCGAGGTTCATAGCTTTTAGTATTTCTTGTAGCATTCCTTGTGTCATTAAATGGTTTTCTTAGCTGGCAGAAACCCAAAGTTACAGGTATTTAAGTTTGATATACCATATGCCAAAGTTCACACAGATGAAAAAATGCAGGCAACTAACCTTACTGACAAATGATTCCTGAATATCATCTGAAACATGTATTTCTGTATGTTACTTCTGAAGGTATGCTCTTGATGTCTACAGAAGTTGTTTGTCAGGATAATTTCTAGATTTTTGTGATGCAGGATCAAAGGATCCACACTCTTCAGTAGTTCATGCTCTGTTGTTTTTTTAACTAAAGGTTGACATTTTGAAGCTGAGGTCATCTCACTGCAGTTTATTAAAGCACTACAGTATAACTTCGTTTGCTTGCTTTTGAGCAACTTCCCTCAAGCAGATTGTTTTCTCCCAGAACTCAAGCATTACACTGTGGACAGAGATTTGAGTTGGAAGTGTAAGAAGTTGTTAAAGCCATCCAAAATACATGGTTCAGCTTAGCGCAGTCTTGTTTTATGACCTTAATGGGTACTCTGCAGCAACAGCCTGTAATTAACTTCCCTTTTCTGAATGTATCTTGAAGAAAGAAGCGAGATCGTGTCTTTTATCACAGTGTGGCTACTCTGTTCATGTTTTTCGATGTCCATCACCATCAAGGCTTTGAGTAATGAAATAAATAAGGGACACCAGTAAGTTTTCCCATTCCCTCTACTTTGAGGCAGGCATGTGAGGTTGTTCTGAAGAGACAGTGCTATTCAGAAAACTGTGATCACGTTATTTAGCAGCCACATGAGAAGGTAAATAGTAATTTATCAGAACAGCGACTCCCTATAGGCATAATTAGTGTTGAGATCACAGCAAATCAATTGCTGTCAGTTACTGACAAAGATAATTGCTCTCAGCTGGCAGCTCGAAGAATAGGTTTACTGTATTTACATGCTCTTGTACTTCTTGGTGTTCGAGAGACGTGTTGCGTGCTCGTTAATTTGAGTTCTTTGGAAGAATAACTTGCATTAAGAAGCTTGTATGTGGGGAAGGTAAGATTGCTTCTCACTTGGCAAGAGTTACTCAACAATGTTACTTTCTAATTCATGTTGTTGGTCTTACTCTCATTTGTGTCAAATTGAGGCTTTTCAGTGCTGTATGAAAGAAATACAAGGATTTAGCCCGTACTGTTAAAGGATAAATGCTTTATAGTTGATTAAAAGACAGATTATTAAGGGAATTTATGCTGTTTTCTGCTACTCTTATCTTACTACAATTCACAGAATTACAGAATATTAGGAGTTTGAAAGACATTGAAAGATTATCTAGTCCAACCCTTCTTTTCATTCTTGAGTAGCAAAACCAAACTTTGAATCAAATGAGATTTATCAGAAGTGACTACAGGAAAATAGTGACATCTTATAGGGCATTGATGTTAAAGGAATTTCTTGTGCAAAATATCTGGATGTGCTTTGATCCACTTAATAAAATAATGCAGAGTTAAGAGCAGCAAATGTCACACAAATATGAGAGCTTTCATTTCCTTCCCCTGTGCTTTTTCTTCCAGATGGTTTCTGAATTTTGTGAGTTGTGAATTTTAGGAAAGTCATATAAAACCAAAGCTCTCTATATAGCAGATTAATAAAATGTTGAAAGAAACAACTTAAGATTCTCACTTTATTTTCTCATTACAGTGCTTGAGGTAAAAATAGACAAGAAACCATGAGGGTTTCAACCAAAAGTAGCAAAATATTACAGAAGTGAAAGACGAAGACATACTGTGTATTTGGTGGAAATATAAATTAAAACTACATAAAATCTTCAGTTTTGAGATCCTCACAACTAAGTGGCTGTATAAATAATTCATCTTCAGTTGGATTGTAGGGCTACTCTGTGTCTGTGACTTGAAATTAGTCGGTATCGTTGGGATTTCCTTGATCTTAGAGTTGTAGCACATGTATTGGTCTAGATTTAGCTTTCTTAATTAGCTTTGGATAACTGATTTGTGAATATGACAGTCTCAAGCATGAATTAAAATTTTATTTAATTAAAAATTGCAATTTGTTAACATGGTGGCATTATTAGGTTAAGTGGGTACCTTGGGATAATATTCGTTCTGGTGTTTATCTTCATTATAAAACATGTTGTGTTGTAAAAACTTAAAAAATTTGAAAATATTTTCCTGAGTCTTTTGAGAACATTATGGATTAATAGGCTTTGACTCATATTTATGGAAGCTGTTCTGTTTGCTGTTTATGAAACTAAAGAGGATAGAAATGGTTGTAGCTTTTGACCTTTTTTTACTAACGGTCTGAATAAAACTGGGCTTGTTACACATCTTTCCTGTCTAAGTCATAAAATAAATATAGTAAAAAACACTTTATTCTGTTAGGTTTCAGCTAAAATTACCAAGTGTGCCTGGGTGTTCAAGGCCCAGAAAGCTTCATTCTCCTTTGGTTTGCACAGAAGTTGAAAGCTATTTCGGAAGTAAAAAAAAAAAAAAAAGTAGGTCATCTTTCTGCAGATGACAAGTTTTTGGGGTTTCTCTGGGGATTGTAGGTGGAGTTTGGATGTCTGTCTACCTAAATGTGTATTGAAAATGACACGGAGAAAAGTGCAAGACCGAGAAATAAAAAAATGCAACTGGTTGTAAGTAAATGGTAAAAGAGCAGGCTGCAGGAATAGGTACTCACAAAGTTAGGTAGACCCAGAAATTAGAGGAATCTATCATGTCCTGAAATATTTCTGGTAATTCTAGAATTATAAAGAGGATTTACATAAACTAGTTTCTATATGCATTTTATATCAGTAGGTCAAAGACTATTTTTTCTTTTAAAAAGTGGATGAATCCAGATATGATGGGCTTTTTGCTTTCACCTCAGGACTGGTCGCTTGGCTGATGGAAGCAATAGTTAGTATTCATGGTCATCGTTTTCATAAGTGACAACTTTTTTGTTTCCAAAGACAACAGTACTGTGGAAAACAACATCCCTCACACTGTTTTTGCCTTCCATCCTCCTTTCAAATTTTTGAAATACCAAAATTGCATCTAGCAGCAGATAGTAAATTTTATTGCTGAGAGAACTGATGAAAATTGTCTTACAATGAGAACAAGCTACAGTTTTTTTTGTTACTCAGGCTGATTTGCCGTGGCAACCTTCACTCTTCATAGTCACTTGGCTCGCAAAGCTGTAACTATAACATGTTTACAGGGCTAGTACTTTTATTTTTTAGCTTGCCTTGAGAAAAGAGAGAAGAAAAAAAGAGTAAAGTGGTTCTTATGGTATGAGGAACTGTGTGAAGGATTTAACTTCCTTGTACACTTCCAGATGTATACTTTTGGAAGATGTCGATGCTGATTCTTGCTATGTTTAGTAACAGTACATGCTTTTCAGTATGCAACTTGTGATTGCACAGAATATATTTTTATAAGCTACAAAAAGTACCCTTCAAAATTCTGTGATAGCAAAATGCTTTCAACTTGTTGCATTGTAAAAAATAATGGATTAGGCAGCAATACAAATACAGTTCTCAGAGTTTGGTCCAAGCTCGTAGGTTTACTTGTAGGTGGTTAATAACAATAATATTTTTATATCACTTTCTTGATGGCCTCAGGCCCCAGTAAAGCTGAAGGATGTCAGGCTTTGTGAATAATGCCACTGGAAGGCATTAATACAAAATTTCCTTAATCCTTGAAACTGAAAACATCTGCTTGAAATCTGTAGCATGTTGTGTATGTGTTAAACATCAAGACAGCTTTCAAAGAATCAGCTGATTCTGCTCCCAGCAGTGGATTTAGCTTCAATCAGTGGGAAATTATTTCAGAAGGATTAAGATGGTGAAGGAATAATTGGTTTAATAAGAGAAAACAAGTTAAAAGTTAGTCAGGTACTTTTCTATTAAACTCGTGCATCGCCTCTTATATCAACTGTTACTAGGCAAGGCACTTCATATTTACAATGCACAAGATATAGAAGTCCAAATTTTGAAAAAATTGACAGCAAACGAAGCTGTCTAAGAATGTGCATGTGTACCTATAGTATGTTACTCCTGTCCCTCTCACATATGTATTACTGTATTTTGGTAAACTTGTGTGAGCCTTTTTTGTTTCCACTGGTCTTGGAACGTCCTAAGAGGAGCTCAGAGTTTAATCAGGCCTGTTAATTTTGTTTGCTGTGTGCTGGGCTCACAATAATTCATATAAGGAAATCAGGCAGCCACAAACCATACAGAAACAAAGACAAGAGTAAAACTGCTTCCCTTTCAGCTCTTGTCAGGTGTATTTTCTACTCTGTGCTCTGCTGTTGTAAGCAACTCTTGTACAGAATGTGTTGAAATGGAACATACTGTGAAGGCAAGGTCACTTTTGTAGCTGACTTCCTGGGCAGGTAGTTGACCTTTATGTAACAGACTCTTCTCATTAGTGTTGACTCACAAATGTTTTAAGTCTTCTACCTTACAGAAAAGCACAAAGTGACAGAAACTATTGTTTAAGGAGATTTGATTCTAATATAAAATAAAATAATTTGACAGCAGAACTTAATAAAATGAAATTAATGAAACTTTACACATACTTTTAAACCTTTAGATAACTATGCTTTTATTGTCAAAACTTAAGTTATTGTACATCTCATCATACCAGCATGTAGGTTCTTCTCCCTTTTCAAGAACCTGAACATTGACATTGTTTTCACCTTTATCAATGTTATTTCTTGATTGCTCGGTGCACCTTATTCTTTAATTTTGAATACCATCAACAAAGCATGATATGTTGCATAACCGTAGGGGTGTCATATTCAGGAGCTCATAAGTGACACAGCAAGGGATGGGCATCAGATTTATATTTCTCAATCATGTAAAATTTGATTTCTCACGGTATTTATTGTAGTGATTCACAATCACCGAGGCCACACTTGAGTACTGTGTTTGGCTTTGGGCCCCTCACTACAAGAAAGACATCAAGGTGCTGGAGGGCATCCAGACAAAAGCAGTGAGAAGATCATCTGAGGGGAACAGGGTTGTTCAGCCTGGAGAACACAAACTTGAGAAGGAGACATTGTAGCCAGGTGGTGATTGGTCTCATCTCCCAGGTAACCGGTTGCCTCAAGTTGTGCCAAGAGAGTTTTAGGTTGGATATTAGGAAAGTTTTCTCCACTGAGAGGGTTCTTTGGCTCTGGAACGAGCTGTGCAGGGAAGTGTTCTAGTCTCTTAGACCAGAACTGTATAGGGACATTGGTAATAGGTTAGTGATTGGTCTTGATGTTTTAACGGTCTTTTCCAACCAAAAATACTCTTTGAGTTTAAGTTTCTAATTTATTTTCTTTAACCTTTCAGGGACAACATATAAAATATCTTCATGTCTCATTCTCTGATCTTCCACTGGATGATATATACAATCAAAAGACTTGTAACAGTTAAAGAAAGCCTAAATGTTACTTCTGCACATGCAAGTATTTTATTGTAATATTTGAAAATGTTTAATTTATTTAAATACACAGATGAATCTGTTTCACTAGATTCTAGGTTCTAAAATATAGGGTTTTTTTTTTTGTAGCATTAGCAAATAGGAGTCTGAAATATAACATTCATCAAGATACATGATTCCAGACTGCCTGAACAGGGACTTGGGTACCTGCAGTGATCCTAAATCCCAGCCAACAGTTCTGTCTGTCTCCTTTCCAACATTCTGTACCTTAACAAGTTCATTAGGTGCTTTCAGATTTTGGCTGAAAATCACTTTTTAGCTCAAATTTAGTCCATAACTGAAGAAGTGCCTATTCTAGGAATGGAAAACACCTGCCTTGTTCCATAGTGCAAAACTTCTACAGACAGCTAGATGCAACCTCACAGATGCAGGCCCTGGTCCTCATGGAGGACTTCAACCACCCCTGTTGGAAGAATAACATTGCAGGACATGGAAAACGTAGGAAGTTCCTGAAGAGAAATCATGACAAATTGCTGGCAGAAGTGATAAAGAAGACAATGAGGAGAGATGCTGTACTTGACATCATGCTCACAAATTGAAAAATAGGAAAATAGTCTAAAAAATTAGTGGTTAAGGAATATTATGTTTAATGTATCAGGTGGTGGGAGAGAAAACTTGAATAACAGGGATTATTTCAGGCATTTAGGTGGGATGTAATTTGATTTGACATTTAGGTTACTTTGGGGTGTAAGAGGGAAGCAGCCAACTGCTCTTGGTTCAGGACACTTCTGACCTGATACGAGAGTATCAAATGATGGCTATCCAGAAAACTGTCATGCCAACTGAGGAAGTATGTAAAGGGGTGTCTAAATCTGTAACATTAATCAGTTCTGGAAAACAAATAGAAGGGCTCATTATGACTAAAGTACCTACTGGATCACATCAAAATATGTATTTCTCCGAGACGCCCGTGCTTCTGGTCTTGTGCGGACACATAAGTAAAATCTCAATCATAAAAAGTTCAGTGTAAATAAATGAGAGAAGCAGAGCACAAGCAGTAGAATTATTTCCTTCAAGTCCCATAGGTCATCAGTGGCAGATTAAAGAACAAAGCCACTCTTTTTCCGAATTTCTAGTGTCCATCTGTTGTTTCATTACATGTTGGGTATTATTGTTATTCAATTGTACACCTCATATTCTCAGCGAATGATGCAATATAGTATGAAATGCAGTAGAGGTTCCCCTAGTGATATTGAGTCATATACTACTTTTGAAGTGTCCATGAATATTAAAAAGTGATGTTTTAATAGCAGTGTAGTTTGGTGTTTTGCATGTCTTTGTTGTAGGATTTTTAGTAATCTTTCCTGTTGAAGCTTGGATTATGCCTGTCATGCTTCACGTAGATGAGCAAAGACATTCTTGTAATATTGCAGAATCCCTAAGCATTTCTTTGCATCTTTTGAACTGCATCAGGCTGGTTTTTTTAGTCCTTTTATTCTTTAGATTTTCTACTGAGCATGGAATTCTTTAAGTAAGCAAAGACTTTTGTGTAATACCCAGGGGTAGTAGGAAAATTCACATCATTGTGACTAATGATGAGAATTTCCATAGTTTGTGACTGTGGCATTAGGAAAAAAGTCTTACTTCAGAAACATTGATGTTAGCAACTTGTAAAGAGCAAGCTTATGATCAAGTTCTCCTTTGCATCCTAATGCAGCATGCGTCAGTGTTTCACTGGCATGGGAACCTGTAGGGCTGCCCAGTCCTGTCTCCTGTGAGACAGCAGATGTTCACCTTCTGAAACTGCAAAGATGTGGAAGTTCAGAATATTTATGGTTCATACAGAAGTATAAATCAGAGAAGATTCTTAAACTAGGTATAAATAGCTACACTGTAAGCATTGAGCCCTGTACCCTGTCTGTGCTCCTGTGTGCTTGGGAAAAGTATATGACAAAACTATTTGCAGGTTCTTCCATACAGTAGAAGTACAGTGAGGACAGTAGTGCCCTCACACTGTCTGGCAGATGAGCCAAAGGCAGCATCCAGAGATTTCCACTGGTGGATGCACTCTCCTTGGTTTGTTTACTTTGGGAACTCATTTTAACTTTTGGTCTTCACAAATTCTGTAAGAATGATAAATAATTCTGGGCTGTGTGAAAAGCACTTGCTTCATTTAATTATGCTCTGTGAGGCACCTCAAGAGGGAATGATAGAATTTATGAAGACTCATTCTCTGTTCATCATGATTTGATACTTCTGTGTTTTTTCCCACCCCCACCTGATCTTCCTCTTTTCCAATTTGAGGAGTTCTCATCTGTTTTTATCTCTGTGAAGGAGTTAGTCCATACTTTCTCATTACTGCTCTCTTCTCCACATATCTTCTGGATGTGTGATGACGAGAGCTGTTGTGGTGATTTTGCAATGTGGCTTCTTTAAGAAGTGGCTAGAAAGTTTCTTAAGGGTTCAACAAAACAAATCCCAGCTGTGCTTCCAAGGCCAAACTCCCAAACCCTGTTACTGACAAGGCCGGCCGGGCCAATCAGTGCCTGTTACAGCACCTCTGGGAATCACATTTTAGAGAGAGAAGAATTCAAACAGCTGTATTTTGCCACTAGAGAAGGGAGTGAGAAGATGTAAGAAACTTTGCAGACACCAAGGTCAGTGAAGGGGGGGAGGAAGAGGTGCTGAGAAGGAGATTCCTGGCAGCCCATGGAGGATGAAGAGACCCCACTTGTAGCCCATAGAGAGGCACCTGTGCCAGGCAGGAGCCCACCATGGAGCAGGTGGAGGAATATGGAAGAATCTGTGACCTACATTGGAGCAAGCCCCTGACAGAAGCTGTAGCCCACTGAGAGAGATAAGAGGCAGAGGAGAGACGGAGGCTCACGCTGGAGCAGTGAGAGGCCCAAAACTGAACACAGGACTTGAAGTGCAGCCTCATCAGAGCTAAGTACTGGGATACAATTCCTTCCCCAGTCCTGTTGGACACATTATTACTGACATAAGCCAGGATGCTGTTGGCTGTCTTGGTGATCTGGCACACTGCTGGCTCATGAGGCAGCTGTTGAACAGCACCCTCAGGTCCTTTTTCACTGGGCAGCTCCCCAACCACTCTTCCCCAAGCAGCACTCCATGGGGCTGTTGTGACTCAAGTGCGGGACCTGAACCTTGCTGAATCTCATACAGATGGCCTTGGCCCACCAATCCAGCCTGTCCAGTTCCCTCCCTCTGCAGAACCTTCACACCCTCCAGCAGATCAGTGTTCCCCACACAACTTGATGTTGTCTGCAAAATTACTGAGGGTGTATCCCATCCCCTTCTCCAAATCACTGAATAAAGGTCCTAAAGAGAACTGGCTCCAGTACTGAGCCCTGGGAACACCACCTGTGTCCAGCTGCCAGCTGGATTTAACTCTATTCACCTCAACCCACTCTCTGGGTCGGGCCATTCAGACAGTTTTTTATCTAGTGAAGAGTAAACCTGTCCTGTCCTTGAGCAGCCAGTTTCTCCAGAGGAATGTTTAAAGGTAGTTATCATTATGGAAACTAGTATCATGATATATTCCCTCTTAAGCTACCTCATTGTGCTTTAATAGGTAATTATCTAATCACAGTAGTTTAAATATTTTTAAACACGAAGGCTGTTTATTTCAATTCCTGGTGCTTGCTGTCTATTCTGGTCTTTAAGAATGCCTACTAGCTCAAGGGAATGACTTTAGGCCTACAAGTGAAATTCAGAAGGAATTACATACGCAACAAACTGATAGTAATCAAGAAGGAGCGACAACAACCAAGGCCTGAAGGCTTTCCAGACATGTGATACGTATGTGCAATAGCTCATGTAGCAAGTAGTTTGTGTTGTACTTTGAAGTGAGGTTAAGCCTGTACTCCTGGTAGTAACACTTCATCAGCATGTGCACTGCTGCTGGTTATTGGAGTGCTTCCCACAGAAGGGAAAGGAGTAACTGGGGTTTGTTGAAGTGGAAACAAGCGCAGACTTGACAATAGGTATTATTTCTACTTTTGACGTGGCTAATCAAAGGTGAAAGACAAACCCTGTTAGCCATGTTGTAGGACTGACCCTTAAGTGACTAGCTAGTTGCAGTAGCTAGTGGTGTTCCCCATTGCATTTGGCTGACATAACTAGAAAGCTAGCAGCGTGTTCTTGCAAAACTTGGCACCGTAAGATTTTCTGGAAAATTCAGAGACACCTGGCTTTTCTGGATATTTACCATTCCTACAAAGATTTTCAATATTAAGGAAATTGTCAACCAGATTTCCTCAAGTGTTGTTTGCTAGAAAAGTGGTGTCCATTTCAATAAATACTTCTGAAGATTAATGAAAATAAAGAGGGAAACCTAGGTTTCAGGTTTTTAAAGCATATGGCATAACTGTAGTTAATGTTGAAGGAGAAGCACAGTCCATATGCAAATTTCAGTAAAACTGCTCTCCCTCTTGGCTGTGCTTTAGATTTTTTTAATATCTTTTTCTTTTCCAAAACAAGTCTCCGTCCCATCACTTCGCTTAATATCCTACCATACTCAAAGCCTAAATATTATTAAATGTAAAATAAAAGTTGATTTAAAATAATCACATTTCTCTTAATTCTGTATTCCTCCATTCTAGATGAATAGGTTATTTATTACTACTTATTAGGGACAATCTTATGGATTGTCCCATTCCAACTACAAAGACATAAACATGCGTACAAATACAGAGGGGAAAAAGGCAAATACTGCAAATATAGAGAGCTAACCTACAGGTAGTTGTAAGTACATGTACATACATGAATGCTGAATAGACTTGCATTAAAAAGAACTGCTTTGAGTGAATACAGGGTGAGAGATGCCTTCTGGTTATTTCATTACAGACTGCTTAGGGCTCTGAAGACAATTACCAATAGCACAAATTGCCACCTGAGAGGGAAAAGGACTCTACGTACTTTACATCTACATCCCTTCAGTCTCTTCTTTATTAATCACCGACAGTAATAACATTCTGGGAATGTGATTCATTACTTAAAAGCTTGTTCTACTTAGTGCACATGGGGCTTTTTTTCTAAACTAGCTGCCTACTATTCTTTAATTTACTATTTGTTTCTACGGGTATTCTTCTCACCCTTAAGGATTTAATTTAGACTGACAGAATGGGATTTATAAGGATCATTTCCCTCCTGCTTCTTTCTAGATCAGTGCTACTTTAGCTTTCTGTCTTAATCCTCTGGTGCCGTTGAAGTTTAGTTTGGTTTTTTTTTTTTATTTCTTGAATAAATTACCATTGTAATAAACTGTGTTTAAACTCACATGTTCCAATTACATTTATTTATATTTATATAATTTGCAAACTTCTTTTTGTCTGACTTGGTTTAAGTTTAACTGCCATTTACCTCTCTCATTTGCTAAGGGCCAGAGCATAATGCAAGCTGTAAGAGAGAAAAGCAGTGTAAGGGGTTCACCTGGTCAACCAAACCCAGGTATCAGACCATCAGGCGCCGTGAAGGCAGCGATTCCTCATCAGCTGTCGCTCCTTGCTGCACAACATGCAAATCAGTGTAGCTGAAACAGTGTGCACTGGTAGATAAATCGTGTGAGCGTGATTTGAGAACAAAAAGCCATGGCCAGATTGAGGATCTCAGACTACTGATTCAGTACCTGCTTTTTTTGCCCAGGATTGGACAACCGTGTTTCACCCAAGACTCAGAGTAGATCCCTTTATGCCAACCTGCTTCAAGTGTGCTCATGACTTTCCTTTTTTTTTTCTTCTTTTTCTTTTCCCCAAGATTGATTTCTTTTTTAAAATCACTTAAGCACTTGGCTACTTAGAGTCATTAATCATTAATTTAATCTACCTTCTCATTTATTAATAAGCTCGCTTTCTCCCAAGTCCTTCATTTTCCCTTGATATTCTTGTAAAAATTCTATTGACTCTTAACTGCTCTGGTTGACACTAATCAGCTCTTGTGTTCTGCTATCCTTACCTTTTCCCTGAATTTTCAAGGCCCCTATGTCCATTCCAAGGTACCCCAAGAAATGGCAGGAGTAAGCAGAAGTTGCTTACTTTCTTTTTGCAGATTACATAAAAGGCTGAAAGACTGTGCGTGCGGTAATTGCTTTGTTGCTCTACGCAATCAGCATCTGCCCTCATTACCCACTTGCAGGTCACCCAGCAAGGTACCTGCCGAAGCAGCTGCAGCCTTGGTGGGCAGCTGACCGCAGCAGATGCAGATGGTTGAAAGGCTTTGTGCAGCTACATACTTTGGGGAATGTGGAATTACAAAAACAATGAGATGGGCTGAGAAATGTGACAGTGAATTGCAGTTTTGTTGTTTGGTTTTGATCAATTTTCAGGTACTGTAGGTTCTTTTCTGTTCCAATTACAGATCCATTCTTTAAGTAAGTTATAAATAAATAAGCAGCAAATTTTAACTAATAATAGTGAGGGTTTTTAATAAAAACTACAGCTACAATAAGTTATGAGAGATGAAAAGCAAATGAAGTTAATGTACATTGCCACTCTACAGGTTCAAATGTATGCTGATTCCAGGAACTGAGAGGAAGTTTACACAATAGTCTTTCTTTGAATTGTATTCTTACATCTAGAATACCCTGAGCAGAGAGACCACATCTTCATGCAAAGGTTTTTTTCTTCCATTCTAAAAAGATACTCACAGAAGCTTGCAAAACAGTAAAGTCACTATTTTCTCTTTGGAGAAAAACTTTTGGCATTGAACTGTTAAGTGTAGTAAGGAGAAGCTGGCCCTCACTGTGCCCTGATAACAACCCACAGCTTATACAAAGAATTTATGTACACTGCCACGTAAAACCTTGAACAGAAAATAGGAAAAAAAAAAAAAAAAAAGAAAGAATAGTACAGAGTAGCATCTTTCCTGAATCCAGTTAATTGTGTTAGGACCAGATGATGCCAGCACATAGCCCCAGTGATCCCACAGTATCTGCAGGTGTACTAAAAGATCCAGTTTTCTTTCAAAACTAAAAAAATCTTTTCTCTTTAAAGTATTTTCATCTTACCTATAGTTACAGCTACAAAATTAACAATAAAAAGAGATTTAAAAAAAGTTTTCTTTGTGCTCATAGAGCTTATATGTGATGCAAGAATGAGCAAAAAAAATATTGAGTTTAGATGAACATTATCATCAATGGTAACTGCCATCTGTGTTTTCAGGTAAGTCCACTTCCTGCTGACATTCATCACCTTTGCCAAAGCAGTAATCTTTACAAAGAAACAAGTGCTGTAAATAATACATTAGCTAAATGGAAACAGTTTTCTGCTGCTTTTAAACTAATTTATGTAATTCTAGGATGCACTTCATAACAAAATATTATTTTAAATTACTTTAGAGATTTCATTTCTGTCTACTCATATATAGGATCAGAATGAATTGTACATTTGTTCAATATCTTTATCAACAACCTGAATGAAGAGATTGAATGTTCCCTCAGTAAGTTCTAGGATGACACTAAGCTGGGAGGAAGTGTCGATCTGCTTGATGGTAGGGAGGCTCTTCAAAGGGACCTGAACAGGCTGGACTGATAGGCTGAGACCAACGGGATGAGGTTCAGTAAGGCCAAGTGCAGAGTCCTGCATTTGGAACGTAACAACCCCAGGCAGTGCTACAGGCTTGGGGAAGAGTGTCTGGACAGCTGCCAGGTGGAGAAGGACCTGGGGGTGTTGGCTGAATATGAGTCAGCAGTGTGGTGTTCTCTTCTGCCAAGTGACAGGTGATAGGACAAGGGGAAATGGCCTTAAGCCATTAAGATGGGTAGATTAGGTGCTTAGGGATATGTTTTAGGAGAGAACAGGTATGGTTGGACTTGATGATCTTTAAGATCTTTTCGAATCTGGTCATTCTGTGATCTCCTTCAATGAGTACCTGAAAGGAGTTTGTAGTAGGGTGGGTATTGGTGTCTTCTCATGTTAAGAAGTGGTAGGACAAGAGGAAATGGCTTCAGGTTATGCCAGGGGAAGTTTAGATTGGATATTAGGAAAATATTCTTCATTGAAAGGGTTTTCAAGCAATAGAACAGGCTGCCCAGGGACGTGGTTGAGTCATCACTCATGGAGGTATTTAAAAGATGTGTAGAGGTGGCACTTAGGCACATGATTTAGTGGTTAGACTTGGCAATGCTAGTTTAATGGTTGGACTTCGTGATCTTAAAGGTCTTGTCCAACCTAAATGATTCTGTTATTCTATGTTTCTTTTCTCTGCAGATAAAAAGTACATAAACCCCAGTGGTCTCTGAAAATAAGCATCCTGGCACACCAGGATGCAGAGTAGTATTCTGGAAGTAGCCATCAGGCCACTGAAGGGTAGTATTATAGACATAAACTCTAATGCATTAGAACTCTTGCTATTAAGTTATTGTACAAAGTATCTTCCAGGAAAAAAAAATATGTAATTTAGGTGAACTCCCATAATACAGTTCTTAAAGAGAACAAACAGAACTCAGAGACTGACTCAAAACACTTATTATAAAACTGAGCACAGCAGATATTTTGAGCTTTTCTATGTTGCTGGGTCACAAACATCAAACCCTCAGGCTTTATACACAACCTGAGATACTTATGTATTCATGTAACTGCTGTCATGTAACTCCTGTAGCTTCTCAGATAGAGACTGCAGAAGTAGCAAATGCATGTAATCTTATTACAAACCCTAAGAAAACTGCAAGACATAGCAAAAACAAAATTTAATTACTTGGATCTAAATTCTCTTGTAAATGCCTTCCCTAAAGGAAGCAGAAGAAATCAGAAGAGGATTCAGTCTGTATTGTTTAACCCGTAGTTAACCCTGTTGTGGTTTAACCTGAGCTTGTAACTCAGCACCATGCAGCCACCTACTCAGCCCTCCCTCCCCAAAGGGATGGAGAAGAGAAAGGGAAAAGAAAGAAAAAACTACAACTTGTGGTTGGAGATAAAGACAGGTTAATGGGATACCAAAGAAAGATAATAAACCCAACAATAGTAGAATACAAGTGATGCAGAAATGCAGTTGCTCCCTACATGCAGAAAAACCTCTACAATTCAACAGTGCCCAGTTTGTTATATAAGGTTGACAGATCACTGGAACAGGTTGCCCATAGTGGTGGTGGAGGCCCCATCCCTGAAGATATTCGAGGTCAGGCTTGATGAGGCTCTGAGCAACCTGATCTAGTGAAGATGTCCCTGCTTACTGCAGGGGTAATGGACTAGATGACTTTTAAAGGTCCCTTCCAGCATAACACATTCTATAACTGTATGATTTCCAAGCAGCAGTTCTGCCTCCCAGTCTTATCTGGAGCACGAGTCTTTATGGTCAGGAATGGTCAGGAATGTCCCTCTGGCCAGTATGGGCCAGCTGTCCTGGATATGCTCTCCCAGCTCCTTATGCACCTGGCAGGGTGTGAGAAGCTGGAAAGTCCTTGGCTTAGTTTAGGCACTGTAACTACAGAGCAACAGCTGAAATCATCAGTGTGTTATCAACGTTATTACTCTACAAAATCCAGACCGCAACACTTTTCTAAGTATTAGGAAGGAAATGACCTCTATCTCAGCTGAAACAAGGGTAAGGCCCTGCATTTTAGGTTCAGCCTCCTTACTCTACTTGTCTACTCTACAGTGAGGGTACCTCCCACTAGGTTAGTTCCAAAGGGTATCAGCTGTTGAATAGAAAAAGATAAATGCAGCTCTGTCGTCTTGCAGTGATTCAATCAGGATTTATCTTTGTTCTTTAGAGAAGTTATTTTACATTGACATAACTGGGAGCAGACTCTGGTCCTTTACCTTTGATTAGTATATCTTTTATTTCTGCTGCCAGTGTTCTCCTCTAGGTATTTTTGTATAAATGGTCTCCTCATTTTGGGGGATGTGAGAGATACCAGTTGCCCTCTTTTTACATTTTCAAAGGTAGCATCTAATTAGATGTACATTGTTGTTGGCATGGTGTGCCAACAGTGCACAAAAGGGGAGCAGTTTGATCCCACAAAATAAACTGATTTAGAAAAGATGCTGCATTTCCCTTAAAGCATATATGAAGTTGTGTAGCATTTTAAAATAAATCTAGTGCATCATATGTAAATATGCAGTGCATGGATAGATTTATCATTTGTAAAGATAGCATTTGTTTGAATAAATACTGTGTTCGAAATGGAAATTGATAGTCTCTATAGATAGTATTTTGAAATTTAATTAATATTCCTGTGATACTAAAACTTCATTCTGTGTATTAACCATGCATATCTAGGTTTTTTAACATGGATGCGCTTTATGTGTAGACCAAAAAGATATGCAGCATAGAAATACTATTATGGGAGTATCATTATTAACACCTAAGAGGTGCAGCAAACAAAATGAATTGTAATAGGACATGGTTAAGTACATCATAACATCACCATCTTTATAACTCCAGTGTTTCCACTGTAACTGAGAACATTTTCAAGTAAATTTTTTCTAAGTTTTTTTCTAAATATCCTAAGTGGACTTTCCTTCATCAGTTGACATAGCTAAGATTCCATTAACAACATTCGGAAGAACACATGAAGTCTCTAGGACTCAAAAATAGAAACAGAACTAAGTGTATTTTATATCTATATTAAATACTGCAAAATATTTAAGCAATGAACTTTAACATAGATTTAATATTGCTTAATACAATGAGACTCTTACTCTGGGATGAGTGAGTTATATTGTAATAAAATAAAAAGGTAGTGCACAACTATCACTGAGACATTTTGAATGAGAAAGACGAACAGTGTTTCATCTTCAGTGATAATATTGAAGAATAATAGAAATCGATATAACAGAGGTAACAATAGAAATCTTTTTCTAATTATGCTTCAGTGATCTTATTAAATCATTTTTATCAAGGCTTGTTTATCTTTTTTTAACAAACTTTAGCATGTTCTTGTTAAGAAATAAAAAAACTTCATATATGTTGAATAGATCTCTGTTCATTTATGTAAGTAAGATTCTTACAGAGCTGCCCAATAGAATGTTTTGGGTTTTTTTTTTTTTTCCTAAAATAACCTAGAGAAACTAATAAAAGGTTTGGGTTAATGGCTTTACTTAATTTCTGTGTGAAAAGAAAAATCTCTAATAATGTTACTGAGTTTGTTATAAAGCTCTTAAATCATATTTACTTATTACAGGTGGTTCCTTAGAACTACTATATACAAAAGCTTCATTAAGTCAATAGCTCTGTTTTATTTGCTGCATGTTACTGGAATTTAAAATGAAAGCTTGGAGTCCCTATCTTTTCAATTTCTCTTTATGTGTTGGTTAGCTAAAGTCTGTTCTCTACAAGATTTTTTAATGATTAAGGTGTGGGGCAAGAGGGGGGCAGTTTTTCTGTACAGAAAAACTGTTTTTCTGTAACACCACAGTTAACAGATTTTTAGTAGTCATGTTGGGAAAATTGACATGATGATTTATACTACTCAGTAAAAAAAGAGTATTTTTTAATATATAATTTTGTAACTGAGCTTTACCTGTAGAGAATATTCTGTGGGCAACAAACCAGTTTTCTTTCACCTTTTAATTTAAGAAGTGAACAATTCTGATTTTATGCATGATACATGTGCTGTATAAACTTTGTGGGATCCCAGTTTGATAGATGCTTCATAAACCACAGAAATTCAAGGGATCTATTTGTGCACTGGAAGATAAACTAGTCTCTTACTTGCTTAAACACCCAGGTCTTTCTTGACCTAACACTGATCTAGTTCTTTCCATGAGAAAATCTATGTTGGCCAAAGTGACTAGAAAACGTAAAAACCTCTACAATCTAATGCAGGATGAAAATAATTTAATTTTCTTAAGTAAAATAATATATTTTAAATTTTGGCTTTTCAGAATATAATTTAGGTTGCTGTAACCTTTTTGATAGCAGCTTGAAAGAGTGCGAATAAATGCAGGAGGGTATAGGTGGACATAAGGGAGCATATTTGTGTGTGTGTGCATATATCTGTGCGTGTATGCATGCATATATATTTATGAATTTTGTCCCAGCTCTATATCAGAGTACAGATTTGAAATCTGAGGCACTAGCCTAGTATTATATAACACCTGAGAGACAAATGCACAGTAAATATATGTTAAAGGGTTGCAACAATGGACATAAAACCAGCTGAAGATAACAAGACCTAAACAGTAGAGGTGCTTAAACTTTTTCATAAAAAGATAGATACCTACCAAGAAGACTTGAGAATTATATTCACATGCAGAACCAAAAGATCAGATCCTCTTCCTGGAATTATACATTAGTTTTGCATCTTTTGAGGTCCTAATCATACAGTTGGCTCAGACAAAAATTCAAGTAAGTTAATGGTTACTCAGGAGTTTTCAGGACCAGGACCCTAATCATCATTTTCCTACTTTCTCACTCTTGCAGCGTGTGTGCAGCTAATTTGTGTGTGTTTTCACTGTGTCAACAAAAGAATGGTATCACTGGTGAATCAAAGGAAATTGTTCTCATTAGGATATGAAACCAGAGAGGTGCTGCTTTCCAGAACAAATATTATCTTCCAAAAGTATTCTCATTAAAACAAATTGCCCTTTGTGGCATAATAAAATTTGTGTAAAGAGAAACATCTGGCAGAGTCATATAATCTACTGTAGTGTAACATTTGGAATGAGTTAATTTTATTGTCATAAAATGCTTTTTGGCCTTCTCCACGTTTTACCCAGATTTAAATGTATCAGTGTCTTGCTTCACGTTATTTTATCATATTCAACTTGTTTGTCCTTTAAAGTGGTTTTATTCTGCACGTTAAAACACCCTGGAAGATGGGATATGTTGGAACTAAAGTTGAGACAAGGCTTGTAGACCTTTGTGAGTGGTAGCACATTTCATCACCAAGTGTTCTACAAGGCTTTCAACACGTGGAGGCACTAAAGTGCAGGTGTCCAGCATTGAGACTAAAGCTCACCTTACAGTAAGCAACAGGAAAAACTATGTTCAGGAACTTAATTTAGCATTTCTCCATTTTACCCTTCATGTTTATAGTGTAAGTAGTTCCCTGCTCCTTTTGCAGTCAGTGGAAAAAGTGATGCATGTTGCAGACTTAACTCCACTGGGACTGTGCTGGATGCCACTCAAAAAAAAAAATAAAAATCTAGTACTGTTACTTGAAGTTCACATCTACGCTGCAAGTGTCTATCTTTGCTTAGATTAACCACACTGTGAATGGGGTGTTTTTTATTTGATGACAGGTCACAGATTTCTCATCATGTGCCTACTGTTGCTGGCCATTATAACATATTTTGTTCCTACAGAATTTAAAGATACTAGAACACTTGATGAGTAGAGATCTGAAGCGTTTATATGAAATAATAGTGTGGAATGTAAACGGTGTGAAATAATACAGAAAACAAAGAGATGCCAGATTAACCAACTGAATTTCATACCTGATTTTCTCAGTGTATCAAACCTGAGCCTGCAGTCATCAGGCTGCCTGCTTCAGAAGCGGGGGAGTAGGACACACATTGCCTACTCATCGCTGCCATGTGAGCCAGTGGTCTTGTGAGTTAAGCACTGGTTCATGGCACTGAGAGAAAAAACAAGGGTTTATTTAAAAGAAAGAATGATGGGTTGAGACAGAGGGGAGAGATCTGGAAAGCTTTAAATTCAAAATAATCTAAAGAGCCAAACAGAACAATACTTTCTCAACTCCTCTGCCCTGTCAGTACCCAAGGACAAGAAATATAAGGTACTTCTGTTAAAGGGAGGTAAAGTGGAATTACTCAGGGCAAAAGCACTGCAAGCCTGTAGGTTGTCTCAGTAAGAAGGCATAACAGAATCACAGAATTTTAGGGATTGGAAGGGACCTCCAGAGATCATTGAGTCCAACCCCCCTTCCAAAGCAGGTTCTCTAGAGCAGATCACACAGGTAGACATCCAGATGGGTCTTGAGTATCTCCAGAGAAGGAGACTTCACAATCCCCCTGGGCAGCCTGTTCCAGTGCTCTGTCACCCTCACTGTGAAGAAATTCTTCCTCACATCAGTGTGGAACCTCCTGTGGTCCAACTTGCCCCTTGTCCTGTCCCCTCATACCACTGAGAAGAGGTTGGCCATCTCCCTTTGTCTCCTGCACTTCAAATATTTATAAACATTGATGAGATACCCTCATCTTCTCAAGGATGAACAGCCCCAGCTCACTCAGACTTTCCTCACAGGGGAGATGCTCCAGGCCCTTCATCATCTTTGTGGCTCTGCTGGACTCTCTCTAGGAGATCCCTGTCTGTTTTGTACCGAGGAGCCCAGAACTGGACACAGGACTCTAGGTGAGGCCTGACCAGGGCAGAGTAGAGGGGGAGGATCACCTCCTTCGACCTGCTGGCCATGNGACCCTCACCTGGTTCCTCACTGCCCAGCTCTCCAGCCTGTCCAGGTCTCCCTGAATGGCAGCGCAGCATTCCTGCACGTCCGCCACTCCTCCCAGCTTTGTATCATCATCTGCTTGCTGAGGGTGGACTCTGTTCTCTCATCAAGGTTTTTGATGAAGATGTTAAATAAGAGCAGACCCAACACTGAGCCTTGGGGAACACCACTAGTCACAGGTCTCCAGCCAGACTCTGCTCCACTGATCACCACCCTCTGAGCCTGGCCCATCAGCCAGTTCTCGATCCACCTCACCGTCCACTCATCTATCCCTCCTGATAACACAGCTTCTCAGCTGTGTTATCAGGATGTCATGGGAGCCAGTATCAAAAGCCTTGCTGAAGCCAAGGTAGATGACATCCACTGGTCTCCCTCCATCTACCCAGCTGGTGATGACCTTCACTTCCCTAACAAACTCATCCCTATTAGTAAGAACAAGGTGAATATAACGAATAACAAAACCTTCACACAAGGACAGAATTTATAACATGTAAATGAAAGAGTTGCCATAACCAGCACATATGCAAGGACATCCCTCAACACAAAATTAATTTAGTTCTGTGATATCTGTGAATAAGTTTGTACCTCTTACCTTTCCTTTCGTAGAACCGTCTTACTTTAAAACTGAAAGCACTGTTCAAATATATGAATGTAAACATTAAAGATGCATGAAAACTTTTTCTCAACTGGATTTTACAAAAGTTCATGTGCTCATAGCATTGGTGGTGTTTTACTTCAGTTAAAAGTATTAGAAGAGTGTTTCCACTGATTTTATGTACAACAATAAGTTCACATGTTGTAGAAGTCATACTTACAAAGCTATTTTTTGGGAAGAAGGAGAGGGAGCAGAATAACAATATTACATGAAGTAGAACTCTTCATCTGTTGTATTTTCTAAGAATCTAAACCAGATCTGACACTGCACCATTTACCTTCTTGATTAAATTGGTCATCTATTTTCCTTTCAAGTATGTTAAAAAAAATCCCTTTCCTCTGAACAAGTCTTCAAGAACCACAGAAGCTTCTCATCATTTAAAAGATCCATGTAATTTCTTAAAAAATAATTATATATGCCCTGAATCAAAATTACTTTTCATCTGTTAAATGCCTTTCATCCTTTGCAGCTAGCAAGGAAGGAAGTGAACATGTATTTTCTCATAGTTGCTGTCTGTCAGGCTGCTCTGGGCTCTTGGCAGCTGTGCAGGAAAATGATGTTGATAAAGCAGCTGTGATACAAGAATTTGAGGGTAAAAGAACCTCCACTGAACAGATCGTGTAATGAAGACATTGCTGCTTCCAATTATGGTATCATTCAAGGACATGCCAGTAGATTTCAGGTTGGACTAGATGACTTTCAAAGGTCCCTTCCAACCTAACACACTCTATGATTAAATCCTAATATATATATGTGTGTGTGTATATGTATATGTTTGGTTTGTTGTGTTTTTGGTTTTTTGGTTTTTTTTTTTTTTTGAGAACGGTATGTTTAATAAATGAAATGTTGCGCACTTTGCACTGTAAATATTTTTTTTTTATATATATCCTTGTAAGAAAAAAGGTCTTCTGATAGTAGTGATAGGAATATAGTATGTACTCAGCATATACAGAAGATAAAAATGGCTTTAATGTCTGGTCCAAAGTCCATTTAAATCAGCAGAAATAATGCTACTAATTTGAATGGACTTCAGGGACAGAGCCTTCTCCACATATGTTTGTAATATGACTAACCGATACAACACCTATTTGAATCATTCCTCATAGGAACATGAGTAATTTCTTTAAGGATTGTTCAAGGTGGTTTTGGTTTTTTGTTTTTTTTTTTTTTTTTTCCAATTTATGGTAATTTGATAATCATACTGCTCCACATCTTAGAAAACCTAAGGAACATTTTCACGTAATTAAAGTAATGCAAATGCTATGTTACTAGCATCTCTGGGAATTTTAAATGCTTCTAGTAGTATCTGGCTTTATGTTCAAGCATATTAACTCTACTAATGGAAGTACATGTGAGTCTGAAAAAGTTTCGGGTGAAAACAGATACTGCTGTTTCACTAATTGAGTTATTTGAAAGCTAATTTTGTCATGCTCTGAATATTCAGAAGCAAAGTGAAATGTTTGAGATTTAAAAAGTAAGGTAATATTCTTAATTGTTGGATTATGTTTATTACTACTCTGTTATGTCTTGGCACCAAGAATGCGACTGCATGGCCCCGAGAAGCGAGGAAAGAATAATATATTTTTAAAGGGTCTTTCAATATGAAAAAGAATCTGAGTATGATATTGAAAATGCTATCTAAATCCAGCACATGTGCTTTATGTTTTGCCTGTTGTAAAGAAGTTGAAAAGTACAATTTTGTGAATTCAGGATGTCTCCTTTTAAATGCCTGATACAGAGGAGTAATTTTAGATGAGGCATTTTATATTGTCTTGGTTTTGTAAAGTACAGAGTAAGTAGTAAATAGAATAAGCTAATAAAGTGATTTAACTAAATATTGCAGTGGGCTTTCAAAAGCATTTTTGATAATTGCTGTGGCGTTTGGTGGCAGGAGAGAGAAACAGGTGTAGAAGTGTAGCAACCTCGCTTTGCAAAGTGGTTGCCACCCGTTGATTAACTATTTGCATACACGACTGATTGTGCAAAGCATGGCAGAGCAGAGCAAATGACAGTAATAAAACAAATGACACAATGTTTTTAGTTAATGAGAGAAATTTCAATCCAGTATCGTAATACCAAATGCACGAAGGAGCACCGGCAGCTGCTGCTGCTGGAATGCAAAACAGAGCAGCTTCTGAAGCGCGATCTGCTCACCTGTGTTGGCTTTTCTGGGTGATACGCAGAAGTCGTGTCATACTCTTAATGTCTCTCGGGGAGTCATTTACTGGCAGTGTGAGTGTACTAACATGTCAAAGAGTAGTAGCAATGTTTTATACATCAGCGTCTGTGGTATGGATTGTAGGTATCCAAGTCTGAATGCAGTCACTTGTGTGTGCAAGTTTGATCTCCACTTGCAGGCTCATGATTATAGATAATAACCAGACCAAGTTCACATAAAAAATAGGAACAGAATAATACACTTTAAAAATGAAAAGTAATCCTTGACCATGTACTCAGACCACAAGAATCATAGTGGTATTTTGCTTTTATGACAACCATAAAAGTGGCTATTTAATTCTAGCATGAATTCATCCATTTTGAAGGCACATAGCTTACCTACTAATGGAAGTGGATGGTTCTGAATAACATTTTTTAAAGTGGCTTTATGGTGCAAAGAGCTGGGATTCAGCTCATCTAATTATAGATGTTTTCAGTCTAGGTTTTACAGCTGAGGTAATTTTTATAATTGGGGAGAGAAATGGACATCTGCAGGTCATGAGTGATCAATTCCATACTGGTTGTGCATTTTAGAGTGGCAGTATTAATACGGGAAAGAGGGTGTACAGCTAACACATGTCTTGATGTTTGCACTGAAGATATTAAGGGAGAGAAATATTCCTCATAAGCTAAAAGTTTAGCAGAGAAAATTTTTTAATTGAGGCATCCCCCTGAGAGTGAAATTCAGTCACGTATCAGGTGAAGCTACCATACTGCCTAATTAAAAAAAAGGAATTAAAAAAAAAGGGGGGGGGTCTGAGATGGGTGTGTGGAATAAAAGCATGCACAGTAGTTGTATGCTAGGACTACTGATGTCTGCTGTACTCATGCAGCCACTGGGAAAAAATCATCCCTAGATTTGATTCTTCCAGCTGAAATTTTGGGGCAGGTAAGACATATAGAACCATTAGGGAGAGCCAGCAAAACACCTGTTGTGTCAGGTTGATCATCAGCCAACCCTTTCACATCGTAAGTGACATGAGTAATAGGAGCATCAAACATTAACAGTCAAAAATTCTTTCTCATTTCTTTACTCAAATGTTAGCTCACATTCACTGAAATGAGACTTGTTGTACCTGAAAATAATAAAACTTCATTGCCACCTAACACAAACTTTTAAACAAGGCGCAAGTCTTTTAACAAGAGACAGCGAGCTGGTATCTTTCAGACAGAAAGTGTCTCATACCTTTCTTTTTTTATTTTTAAGAATTCATCAGACTTCAGCAGCAGAAGCAACAAAGGTCGCTTGCAACTTTTTGAGATCTCATTCCTTTACAGAAACCTGCTTTTCAATATTTTGATAGGGGAAGCAGTTTCAATAGAAAAAGCTGATCCAGTGGCAGTTTGCACATTCCACAGGCACGTACTGACTGAAGAAAAACTTCTGACATAAAACTCAGCAAGTCTCCTTTTTTGGCTTAACCTGTTTCTGGTCTCATTTTCTACAAGTCTACTTTGAGGACTTGGACTTTTGGGTCCTGCAACTAATTTGCTTCATCTTTAGTATTTACCTGTCTTCCAAGCTCCTCGCTGTTGTGGATTATCCATGCTGAACAGTTAATTCCTTGCTGTTAGGCTGCTGAGCTAGTTAGATCCTTGGTTCTGGTTTTGCTGGGCTGTTTGGTAGCCCACCTGCTAACCTACCCAGCTTCTTATCTCCTTTGAGTGTGCAACCAACAGGATTACAGCCTACATGGTCTTGTGGATCACCAGAGTTCCTTCCGTTTGTTGCAAGGGTACTGAGCACCCCAACAAGCTCAAGAAGTCAGAAAGCTATAAAGTCTGGGAAGTAAAGGTAGCATTATGTTTTCAAGATAGAATATCCCAAAATTGTATAGGTTGCAGAAAACTGCAGACAAAAGCTAGGCAGCTTTTCTCTAGCTTTTTTTTTTTAATATTATTGATGAATACTCTGCACCCTCATGAGGTAATTTTTTCCAGACTGTAACTATTACTTCTAGTAAGCTTTTCTTCATGTCTTAATTAATCTACCTTGCCACAGTTGAAGCTTGTTATTACTTGTACTGCCCACTATGGGCACGAAGAATAGTTTATTCTGTTCTTCTCAGCAATTACCTTTTGTCATGTCTTTCCTCAGTTTTAGTCTGGATTCAATTTATATTACTTATATTTTTCATTACAAGCCATGTTTAAATCGTCATATCTGATGATTCGTATTACTCTGCCCTCTATTCCTTCTAGACAGTCTATGTAATTTTGGAAATCTGTTACCAAAATCAAATACAATCGTCTAGCGAAACGTGTCTTAAAATCAGCTACAACAGAAAGATTGTTTATTTTATGTATTTTATAGGCTCTGCTCTCTCTCTCTTTTTTTTTTTTTTTGTTTTGTTTGTTTGTTATACACCAATAGAATAGTGTTTTCCTTCATGGCACAGAAGACTTTGGTTTAACTTGATGTTCACTGAAGCCCTCATATGTTTTCTTTACTGCACACAGTTATTCTAGAGCCTGGAGTTGGTGCCATTGACTTCCGCCTAAGTGTAGCATTTTTCAGTGGAAATTGATCCTGTTTTTACAGGTCATGTATCCAATATACAGTGATCATTCTGATTTTTACTTCTGTCAGCAAGAATGCTTACAGCTGCCTCAAACTGGGCAACACCTTCAAATTTCATAATTTCATATTTCTTTAAACTTTCATTATATCATACATGCCAATGGCATCCTGGGGTGTATTAGAAGGGAGATGGCTAGTAGGTCAAGACAGTTCTTTCTCCCCCTCTACTCTGCGCTGGTGAGACCGTACCTGGAATACTGTGTCCAGTTCTGGGCCCCACAGGTCAGGAAGGACATAAGAAGCCCTGGAACGGGCTGCACAGAGAAGTTGTGGAGTCTCCTTTTCTGGGGACATTCAAGACTAGTCTGGACGTGTTCCTGTGCAACTTAATCTAGGTGATCCTGCTCAGGCAGGGGGTTTGGACTGTATGATCTTTCAAGGTCCCTTCCAACTCCCAACATTGTGTGGTTCTGTGGTACTGCTCATTAAACAAAATGTTGATTAGGCCATCTGTAGATCCCCAGGAATATCGTCACATCAGCGTATTATTGTTTAACTAGGAACCACTGACATCTCTGAACATAGTTTTCAACTTGTTTTGCTTTTGAGAGTAACTTAATTTAGACCATTTTTAGTCAGTTTATGACAACTTTATTTCAGTATCAGGAACTATGCTAAAGCTTTTTTTTGACTCTTAAGTAAAATCTTGTTTTACTTTCATACACCCCCACACACCGACATACCCCCACCTCACTTAAAGAAATTGTTTTTGAAAAATTGTTTTGGATTTCATTCCTTTTGCTGAGAATTGTAGTCTTTCTGCTGGCCAATACATTCCGTTATTTTTCTGGAAATGGGAAGGAGTCTGGCTGATACATTGTTTTTTGTCTCTTTTTGCTTTCCCTTTTATTAGGGTAGGTAGCTCGTTTGATTTTTTCCCTGATCTTCCAGAATAACATTCTTCATTCATGAGTTTTTTAAGTGCTTCTGAAATTGTTTCAGCAAATTCTCTTATGCTGGCATGGGTAGGGACAACCTCCACTAGACCAGGTTGCCGAAAGCGCCATCCAACCTGGCCCTGAGCACTGCCAGGGAGAGGGCAGCCACAGCTTCTCTGGGCAGCCTGTGCCAGGGCATCACCATCCTCACAGGGAAGAGCTTCCTGATATCTAACCTAAATCTACTCCCAGTTTAAACTCATTAGCCCTTGTCCTATCACTACACTCCCTGGAGAAGAGTTCGTCTCCCACTTTCCTGCAGGCCCCTTCAGGTACTGGAAGGCCCCTCTAAGATCTCCCTTGAGCTGAGCCTTCTCTACGCTGAACAACCTCAACTATCTCAGCTTGTCTTCAAATAGAAGATGCTTTTATGCCTTTACTTTTTCATGTTGTTATCTTGTTCCTCATTTCTTACCTTAATGATTCGAGTAGTACTCATTTTTTGTATATGGTCTTGATGTCTCTGAAGCAATGACTTTATGATTTTGCAGAGTTGGTCTACAGTTTACATCTTTCTTCTGCACTATATAATTTGCAGTCATATTTTAAGTTCTTAATTATTTTTTTTTCCCAGGGAATCAGACTTGTCTTTTCTGAGTTGACTGATGTATTTTTTTTTTAAAATGTATTTTGTGTTTATTGTTCCTCATTCTTCCCAACCAAAGAATTGAAAATGCTGCGATCCCATGGACACTCAACTAAACCTTTTACTGACTTCTTTCATAAGGTGTAGGTCTTCTTTCTTTCTTTTTTTTTTGTAACAAATTATTGTCAGTCCATCTGAATAAATTGTTTGATAGTTTGCATTTCTCTATAGTCCTTTCCCCAAAAATAGTTAACAGAGATAATTCTGATTTCTGTGTTTCAGGCAATATTTCTTAGATGCTTGTACGAATTACCTGTTCGGTCTTTCTAGTTTGTCATTAGCACAATAGCTCCCCCACCTTTCTTTTCTCATTTTTATAGAAGGTAACAGGTAACCAAAAGAGCAGTCAGTAATATAAAACATTATAGGGACATACAACATGTCATATGCTTTCATCTGTTTTTTAAATTTGGAAACAAAGATGAAATATTAATGACATTTCAGATAAATTCCATGGCACATGGAATATTTATGGCACTTAATGTATGAAACACACTCATCAAATAATAAATAATCCTTACAGACTTCCTTGTATTATCCTAACATTGCAGAGGAGTAGAAAGAGAACTGACCTCTGGTCAGCTTGGGGTTCCTGGAACTCGAGGCTTCCCAATTCTCAGTAGTACTCAGTGATCTACTTTGCATGATTACAGGAAATATTAGCTACTTTTATTTCCATGTCCTCAATTCTCTGTCCTAAATAACACAGCATACATTTCAATCTATTATGACAGAAGGCAGCCCCCCAGTATAACCTACCTATGTCATAGTACTGTGAAACAGATACTGTACACCGTATTGTAACAGCATATATGATGAGTGTTTCCTACCAATTGTGCTTGGAGCCAGTTAGTGTTTCTGTTACTGGAACACTTAGAAAAACTTTATTTGAAAACAAAGCCAGTTTTGCATGATCCAGAAGCCTCCTTGATTTGTTGGTGGTGTTTTCTGCAAGTACTATTATTGTCTGTTATCACAAATAAAGATCTGATAGATCTAGTCTTAGGTTATATAGCTTTTAATAACATAGGCAGTCTAATCTTCTGAGTTAGTACAGAGTGCCATTTAATTGCTCACTATGCTGTAACTATGATTAACTGGTGATTTATAAGATGTATTGTTTATTACCACATAGTAAGAAAACTGGAATTTCTGCTCAGGTTTTAGTAGTTGACATTATGTTAAAGTAAAGCTTCTGAGTGTTTAAATAATTTTTAAAATACTGGATCAAGAATCTAAGTCCAGAGAAGCAATTAAGCACCAAACACGGTAATTAAAAACCAACCTCCATGGGTTCAGGCTTCTCTCCCATATTAAGAGCTGACACACAAATTTCAGTGTGATGTGTGACAGACTACTGAAGCATATACTCTATATCAACCCATAAACTGGCAGACTTTCTTGATACAAGCGCGTGGATAGGCTTAATGTGTACAGCTGATAACTGGCTTTCATGCGATGCCAGAAAGAAGTCAAGTTGCATTGAATAATAATGGTTTTGGATGACTTGTTCGCAAACTTATCTTCAGTAATGAATGCCAGAAGCTGGAGGAAATTTGATTGTCTACATTCAGAACTGCAATCTGAAAGCCTGAGAAGCCTGAGAAGCTCTGAGACATTTAGCTGGTACCTAACTCTATAGGTGCTGCAGTTTCTAAGTTCCCAAATTTGCTTAAAAACTGTGTTTCCATAAATATGTAGAAACACTTCAATTTCTAATGTTTCAGAAGCAATTTAAGCTAACTGTAGTGCCTTACATAAATTACAGGCCCCCATGCCAAACCCCCTTGGATCTCAGTTCTCACAGTGTGCCAGATTAGGTTGGCTACAAAATATTGCAGCAGCCCTGGCTTTTCATGGAGTCTTCTGTGGAACCCGGTGTTCATCTGCAACACTCAGTGGTGTACAGGGAATCCAGGTACACTTGCTTTCTACCTGAAGGAATGAGATGGTTCTTTCACTATTTTTTTTACTTGCTTAGCACGAAAATGAAGGCTGAAACTCAAGCAGCTTTGAAAACTTTTCAAACTCCATTCTCCAAAACAGATTTATTTCCTGGCTGCTAAAAAAAAAAGGATGCTGTTCTCACTATTAATCCAAATAATTGATTTCCTTCAGATAAGCATATTTACCACATCATTTGAAAATGCCATAGGTTTCCTTGACAGCATTTGATCCAGGATCTCTCCGGCTAGCATCCCACGCTCAGTTTTTCATTCCTGGGAAGAAGTGATTGCCGAGTTCCACTAGCACATAACATGAATGAATTCCCCACGTGTTTCACAGTCAAGGATCACAGTACAGCACAAAAAAAAAAGAAGATCAAGGGCCAGTAGCATCAATACACAACGATTTCCTTGTCACTATGAACAGCATAAGATTTCTAAGCCCATTTCCCCCCTCTGGCCTTTGAGATCAAAGATCAACAAGTGATTATGTGATAAAGCAGAAGTAGGTGATCCAATCCAGTCGTGGCATTTTCATTGTTTTTGTCAGAGGAACTTAGAAACTGTTACTGGGTAATTTCTTTTCTGGTCTGAAAGCCATTATCTGTGGAGCATTAGTGGAACCAGGCTATTTATTCTGTCCCATGCTCTGCAAGAGGCCACTGTACGAGGTAGATGGATGCCACAACCTTGGCTACTCTTACACACTAACAATGCATTATCCTGCGTCTTATTTCTAACTGATGCAAATAACTGTCAGAATATATTTGGGATATTGGCTTTTAAATAATAAATAATCTTCTCAAGCAAGATAGAAGTGATGATCAGAAACAGAAATAATCTGAAGAATCAGGCGAGCTGTTTTCCCAGTTTTCCACTGAAGTTAGATATCTCTGCTGGCCAAAGCATTACTAAAATTCAATCTTTTTCAGATTCTTGCTAAGGTAGACAGACCATTGGTTTACAAAAAGGTTTTCTCTAACCTTTGGTATGCTTGGATGCTGCTTAGAAATCTGTATAGCCAGCTCAATTTAGTGTATACGTATTCTTGAAGAGCTGATATCTTATTTAATGACCAGTGGCTTACTACCTTCAGGTATTGCTTTCAGGAATGTTTTGGTTATGTGCCTTCTTAGGGAAACAAATTGTAGTTTATTTTCTGGACAAGGAATTGCTGTCTACCAGAATTTAGCCCAAACATGGATTCAGGAAATGCTGTCAGACCCGAGTCTTAATGTGCATGCAGATAAAGGAATTTGGAATACTTACTTGTAGTTGTATTTTTTTAGAAGAAAAGATGTAGTTTAGGAAGTCATTTCAAGCTGTACTGCAGTGGAAGTAATAATTTGCAGACTGTTTTTCCATTGCTGTATTTCATTTCCATTTATCTATTCCTATGGGATGAATCAGAAAAAAGCTCATTAATATGGTAGAGTATTACTTAGAAAAATACACCGTAACAGCAGTGTGTAGCATCCCTACTTTGGAAACAGAGAATGGGTGTTACTAAATTCTTAAATGGGCGATAACTGCTCTGTACATCAAGCAACATGTGTTTGTTAAAAATAATTATAGCCCTGGCATATTTATACTAAATAATTGCAAAGCAGTAAATCTGTTAGGATAGGTGTAATAGTATATCGCTGAGTCCAACACCTTCAATAGAATATCGGTGAGAGTTTCCTCTGCCTTTTCCCCACTGCTAAGCAATGTTTCATGGTTTTACTGAATAAATCAACAGTGGTTACATATCTTACTGGTGCCAGATAAAATCAGTACAGCCAGCAGGAGTGGATTTTACCAGTTTGGAGAAACTTTGCTGAAAGTAGTTAATTTATGTACTGTGTTAGACCTTTTAGGCTTCATCATTACTTAGCGTATAATCGCGTGAGAGGCACGCTTATGTTTTATAATTGTGTTAATCATTTGCACTCAAAGGCCCTCGCAGTATTAATTCAACACCCAAACATTCCCAAAGAGCAGAGAATCTTCTAGCAAGAGATTTTTTTTTCCCTCGCATACATTAATTCAAAGAAAAAATATAGTTGTGGTAAATGAGGAGGATCTGTGAGGTAGGTAAACTGAGTAGTAAGTTCACCAAGCCCTAAACCCGATTGAATTTACAGACCCTGTGAGTGGGGTTAATCTTTTCTAGTTTTAGCCACCTATAAAATAGCTAAAAAAATACCTAATCTGTTGCGTCATTTAGACTCAGCATAGCTCACAAAGAAAGAAAAGAGACTCCAGAGTGCAATTCATCCCATCCCAAGGTGGATGGCTGCCATAATCGGGATGAATTGCCCCTCAAAGTTGGCTCTCTGTGGGAGCTATGACTTGCACCGTTAATAATCAGTAATCTTAGATTTGCCTCAGGGATAAAATACGAGGAGCTGCGTATATGAACCCAGTGATTATACATATAGCTAAAGTAGGTGATGCATCCAACTTTTAGATGGCTTAAAGTACAATGGCATGAATCCTGCTTTATACTTTGAAAAGATGACACTTTGGCAGGAGTTGCCTCATTACGATACTACAGATTATAATTCCTAACCATATAGAAAAGAGTAAATAACAACTAATTTCCACTCCCATCTCAGAACATGGGAAATTAAGGGAAAATGCTGTTGGATTGTTGTCTTACATACCTATATAAACTAAGTCATCAGGAGAAATGAAAAAAACTATACTTGTTTATTTACTTATTATTGAAGACTTTAGATTTTATGGGATTGTAGCAGGTCATTACTAATGATGTATGAAGTACTGCATCAACAGTTAAAAGACATAATAAAGTCAGAACTTTGGAATTAAAAAATTTCATTATTAATTTATGTAGATTTAGAAAAGATAAAACCAGAGAGCCCAAGAAGCAGAGAATGTTCTACTTGAAAGAGAAAATAGAAGAAAAAATACAGTTCTTGTATAGGATTTTTTTTTTTTTATCTTTTTTCGTTAGTCCTCTGAGTTCTTGCTTGTATGTGCCATCTATAAAGACGTATGACTGTAATATGAGTGTTCACAGACCTGTGTCTGCTCAGTGGAATGATTCATTTTTCTACAGAAAATAGTTAAGGGTGTCATCTTTTCTCATGTAGATGAAAGTTCCCTAAGTCTCATATTTCCAGTTGATCCATAATGGCTCTTAACAATGCCAGATTCTTCCATGTTCCTAAATGACCAATGATTATTGCTCATGCTTTACAGAAAGTGAATTAATTTCTGCAGCTGAACTAAATGATGCAAAAAAATGTCAAGTGAAAAAAAAATCTTCATGACTGGACTAAGAGAATCTAAGAAATAGTTGTTTAAAGAATGTTCTAATACTAATTTGCAGATAAAAAATGCTCATTGCATTCAGAAACACTCTTCATTGCTCCTCCCTGCACACGTGCTCTGTTATGGAGCCTCCTAGCATATGACTAGATATATATTACAAACCTTATTAAGTTATATTAAGCTACATTAATTTGCATTATCTGACAGCTAGAGGTGAAAGTTATCTCTTCCATGCCATTTGCTTCAAGTCAGATGACACCTTTCTGAGCTCAGTTTCCCATCCTCAAGGAGAGTCCTTCAGCAGCCATACTGGTTTGAGGACTCTGCTTGAACCACTGATAACAGTAGGCAGGAGTCTTAAGAAAGAGCAAGACAATCCTGTGTCCCTGCTGTAAACGCCATCCCACTAAGGCCCACAAATGTTCTCCCAGCAGAACATTCCTGTAATATTTAGTAGGCACAGACTTCCCGTATGTATTTCTGGTCACAGAAGAGAACAACAAAGAACTGCTAAGAGTCTCAGGAGACTGAGAAGTTCCCTGGATGTTCACCTTTCTCTTGTTTTCATTGTATGTTATTTGCTAATTGGGAAACTTATCATTCCTGCATTCACAGGATATGATAAGGGAGTATTTTGTTGTTTTCTAAACAGATGATTTTCATGGTCACGGAGAAAGCTTTTACATCTTTTGAATATGTGTTCTGCGTCACACTCTGTGTTCAAGAGCTGCAATTATCTCTCTTCCCTTAGGATTAATTTAGGACTAATTTACATGGCTTTCATACCATTGGAACTGAAATAGAAGTTTTCTTTCCTTGGGTGGTCACAGCAAATCAGTGTTCTTGGTTTTCCTTCCCTGACACCGTTCTCTATGGTCTGCAGTGTGGAGGAGTTGTGGTCATGTCCACTTTGTCACTGCTAGGTGATAATCAGGAATAGTTTAATATGTGATCTTCTTGTGGAACGGGATTTGGCTGGGGAGTAAAAGGCATCTGCTAAATTGAGAGAACAGAGCTGCTACTTTCAACCTTTAGTAGATGGCACACAGCTTCTACTGCTTTTCTCTCTACTTCTGCTTTCTATTTCTTTTATCTCTTTGATCTCTGTGAGTACAGGGTGAGGAAGCACAAAATTTGGAAGTGAGACAAAAGATGCACAAGGAGAGAACATTACAACACCGTCTTCCAGATTACAGAAGGAAGGTTGCCTGGAGCCAGACATGTTAGCCGTATCAGCATTGCTGACTATGCAGGTCTAGGGAGGTATTTTCGTGTGGCCAAATAATACCGTGTGGCTCCAGTCCATGCCACTTAAGGATAGCTCTTTCTAGAGCAGAATGAGCACGTCCTCATGTGATGCTTTGCTGTGTGTGCACTCTTTATCTTACATGACCATTTTAGTAAGGAATTATTTCAGTCTAAAATAGTATGAAGGATGTATCACACCCCCTGATATGACCCCCAGGTGCTATGCTATCTTTATATGTTATGATGCTATGTATAGCATATATAGATATCTATAGAGTTAGAAGGACAAAGACAAGGAGAAGCTTTTTTAAGCAGCAATGGAAGTGTGTGGGGAGTGCTGAATGTAACACAGTTTCAGCTTATACTGGGGTGTTTTTTTGGAGTTGTCCCTGTGGTAGACCTGTATGTAGAATGACAGAGGTTTTCTTGGAAAAAAACTAGTAGGAGTGATCTGAAACACCTGGGAGCAAGCTGCTCATTATGGATCCAGTAGTCAATATGCACATATAAAGGCGATGCATATGCACTTGTCTTGTGTGACTGTTAAGGCAACATAAATCTAACTGTGGACATCAAAAAGAAATGGGGCATCTCTTCCAACTTGCAGAGTTACATTGTTCTGTTTCTGTAAAGGATGTATATTTCCTTTAAAAGTTTGTTGCTTTCAGCAGAGGTTTGCTCTGTGTTACAGATTGCATTCATGCAGATGAATACATAGTCTTAGAAACTATGTTTAAAAAAACAGCTGCAAGAAAATAATCTCTGGACAAACATCTCTGGAGGAGACAGATTTTGGTATAATATTCTACAGTGGAAATTCAGATACAGCTGTTACAAGTCAGTAATTCAGACCAAACTATCCAGGTGAAACAACTAAACTAATGATGATAATAGAATCGATTGTTGAGCTTGTCACCATCAGCTCCTTCAGTAGAAAAACAAGTGAGAGGCACTTTTTTTTTTTTCTGATTCATCTCCACATAAATATTTGGCATGATTCACCTCCCCATAAACATCTGAGATATGTCAGATGAATCATGCCTTAAACATCCTCATAACTTTCTACTTTTTTAAAAGAAGAGAGTATGGTATTTAGCTGAGGTGGTAGCTGCGATGAATCACCACCCTGTATACTTGTGTGACAGGTGTGATAAACTGATGTGAACTTTCCCTGCCTTCTTCCTTGTGAGTTTTCACTTTGGCACCGTCACTCTTTAGTAAACATCACTGCTTTCATCAGTATTGGCATGCATATGTTCAAGACTATGTGTGAACTGAACAGTATAGCTTTGAAGGCTCCACAAGGAGCCTCATACTTTGTATTGCAGAGGTAAAATGTATATTAATAGCTGACATCACAGTATATGTTTTTCTAGGGATATAATAATATCAAACAGGTTCTCATGTAGAGTCATTATAACACGCAGAAAGAAAAGGGCAAAATATTCTGACATGTCCTACCAGGTTCCACTGGAAGCAGCTAAATCTAAACTGCCCTAGTAGTTGTCTTTGGATTTGCAGAGGTAGCAAAACAATGAAAAGGGTAAATAATAATTGTTGTTAAACAGGAGAGGGGGAAGCTTAGCGTTTTCATGCACAGACTGGAAAATAGAACCAGCATTCAAAATAGTGTGATGCCATACAACAGGGACTTATGCAGATTCTGCATTTAGGGAGGAATAAAATGAGTTGAAGGTTGCAACACATAATTTGAGCAATTTAGACTTACTTTTGGAAGTCTTTAGAATTAAGTTCAACTACATAGAGGCAGAATGGACTCCCTTTATGACTGAAAAAAAGTGGGACTGTCCATTTTAATAAAAAGAAAATAAATTTGTGAGTTTCCAGGAGTAAGATTTATCACTTAGCTTCTCTGAACTAATCACCATCTTACTCTGTATAGATAGAAAAGAGGAAAAAAACAGTCTGATTCATCTTATTTCCATGTGGACACCTAAACTAGGTCAGATGAATCATGCCATCATCCTCTCTACTGATTAACTGAGATTTAGACTCATCTACTTTGGAGATATATTTGGTCTTTGGAGATAGATACAGTCAACTGGGGAGGACCTGATCTGAAATACCTAAAAGGAGGAAGAAGCAAATCTTTTGTTCTTATTGGTGGGAGCATATGAAAGTCTGGTGAAGCACTGGAATGATTTTTTTTTTTTTTTTGGTGTAGGTTCTGGCCACTCTGTTACTGTACATATTTGAAAAATAGATTAGATGAATATATTGGAATATGTTATAACACAGGCTCATAAATCTAGCTGAACCTTCCTTGTGTTAAAAGGATAGATCAGAGGATATCTCAAGTTCCTCCTAGCCCTGTGTTTCTGTGTAGTTTCATTTAGTGAGAGGTATTCCAGGCCTACATAAACTGGAATGCACATCTGTAGAGGGAATACAGGGGTAACTGCTGAGTTTTGAGCAATGTGAGAGATGTGTACCCCTTGTCACATGCCTGGTGGGACAGATCACATGATGGGGTATCAGAAGCTGCTATCTCTAACTCCTTCCTGAGAAACATTGAGAACCTGTGAGTTGGCATTGCTGCAGCAGGAGTTGCAAAACAGGGTTTAGCAGAATATCTACAAATAGTAGTAGTGTGAAGGGCTATTAGCATGCTTTGTAAAGCTGTGTAGAAGAGGTAGATAATGTACTCATTATATTCACGATCTCTCTGAAAGTGAAAAAAAGCATTTAAAAAGCCAAATTATCGTTGGAAATTTGGAAAGAATTTATGAAGGTTAAAGAGCATTAAGACATAAATCTTAAGAGAATAATTTAATGAACCCATATTTATGTAATTATTCATACTACAGCAAACAGTTAATTTGTATTCAAATCTAACATCTATTGTTTGTTGGTTTAATGAGCCATCTCTAACTAAATATTAATAGTCATTAAAAAGCATCTTGCCAAACAAAATCAGAAAATAGTAGTTGAGATAATATAATGAAAAAAAATTGGGTTGCTATTAAAGAAGAGGTTCATAGAGTAGACTGCATCCTGACGACATGCATAGACTTTAGAACGAAATCAAGATTATATCAGGAAATCCAGCTTTTGGTTTCTTGTTGGTGTCATGAGGCCAGAGACCTGGAGTGAAATATCAGAAGGGATTTCCCCTTGGCCAAGGCCATGCTACCTGATACAAACTGTAACTGAAGTAGCTCCTGCAGAAAGTGTAGAGAAAACATTATTCTTCTAGGTAGGGTTTTTTGGTGTGATTTTTTTTTCCTTATAGATAGCTCATTGGGGGTATATGATTTGACTTATAAGACAATAAACAGTATGTAATTTTTTTTACCTTTTTCATGGTAACAGGCACTCTGTTAAACAACTTGAACATCATGGAGCATATCTAGAACTTTCACCTCAGGAGCTTCAGTTATGGACACAAAAACCTGTAAGAGTGTTACTGGGGAGAGAGCAGAATGCAAGTGAATGGGATCCATTTGTTTTAGTCCTTCATCTGTGTCTGAATTCAGAAGTGTGTATAAACTGGAACTCCTTGAAAGAGTCCATTGCAGGGCCACCAAGATGATGAAGGGAGTGGATTCCATGTGAATGTAAGGAAAAACTGTTTCACTGTGGAGGTGACAGAGCACTGGCACAGGCTGCCCAGAGAGGTTGTGGAGTCTCCTCTGGAGACATTCAAGATCAATTTGGATGCATTCCTGTGTGATCTAATCTAGGTGATCCTGCTCGGGTAGGGGGGTTGGACTAGATGATCTTTTGAGGTCTCTTCCAACTCCTGACATTCTGTGATTCTATGACTTCAGGCCTTGGGTCAACTGTTTACAGGGTCAGGAGCATAAACAGTGTTTTCCTCTACCCTTCTTCTTCAGGGAACAATGAGGAAAGAAACAGGAAGAGCCAGCAGATCAATACCTGGCTCCAAGCCTGGTGTTGCTGGAAGAATATTCTTTTTTTTTTGATCATGGGTTAGTTTAAATGACACCAAGCCTGCTGGCAAGAAATGGGGTATACCTGTTTCAAATGGGGAAAAGGAGCTGTGCACAGGGCTTATAAGGGCACACCAAAAGAGCTTTGAACTAGACTTGAGAGGCTGCTATGGATGGCAATGAACTCTTCAGGATGGATAGGCAAGGAAGGAGAAGTAGTGTAGGCCTGTATATTAGTATTTTGACTGTGTAGATCTTAATCATGATGAAGACAGGGTTGAGTGTTTATGGGTAAGAAGAAGGGACAGGCCAACAAGATATATGTCACGATGGGAATCTGTTACAGAGCACCCAACCAGAATGAAGAGGCAGATTAAATGTTCACTAAGCAGCTGGGATAAGTTTCACCATTGCTAACCCTTGTTCCCATGAGGGTGATGTAGTGGTTGGAGGCTGTCTTGGACCTAGAGATCACAAAATGATAAGAGCTTTTGATTCTTGGAGGAGTAAGGAGAGAGCTCAGCAGAAGTGTCACCATGGACTTCCAGAGGACAGACTTTGGCCTGTGTAGGAGCCCGTTTGTCAGAGTCCCTTGGGAGGCAGTCCTGAAGGTCAGAGGAGTCCAGGAAGGCTGGACTTCTTCTAGAAGGGAGTCGTAAAGGAGCAGGAACAGGCTGTCCCCATTTGCTGAAAGATGAGTGGGCAGGGAGGACAACTAGCCTGGCTGAACAGAGACTTATGGCTGAAACGTGGGGAACTAAGGAGTGGTTTTTGCCTTTGTAAGAAGGGGCAGGTGGCTCAGGAAGACCACCACCAGGATGTCATGGGGTTATGTGTGGAGCAAGCTAGAAGGGCCAAAGCCCAGCTAGAACTTAATCTGGCATCTGCAGCTAAAGCCGATGACTGATGTCTCTATAAATAGAGTAGCAATAGCAAAAGGAGGGCTAAGGAGATTCTCCATCACTCAGTGTGTGTGGGGATGGGGGAGAACATAGTGGAAAGGATGAGGAAGAGGCTGAGGTACCTGATACCTTCTTTGCATCAGTCTTTAGACAACAGGAAACACAAGACAACAGGAGAGATCCTCAAGTTGCGCCAGGGAAGGTTTGTATTAGATCTTAGGAAAAAGCTTTTCACCAAAACGTCTCTCAGTCATTACAACAGGCAGCCTAGGGAAGTGTTTGAGTCACCATCTCTGAAGATATTTAAAAGGCTTGTAGAGGTGGCATTTAGTGATGGACTTTGTAATGCTAGGTTAGCAGTTGGACTTGATGATCTTACAGGTCCTTTCAAAGCTAAACAATTCTATGATTCTCTATATACCAATATATATCGTCATCAAAATGAGCTACACAGAATATTCTGTATAACATAAATAACATAAAAAGTCATTCTAGAAACAAATGATCTTTCCTGAGACTTCTCAGTGTTGAAATGTCTTCCAAATATCACTTAATCTTGGTAAGTTTATATACTTAAACTGTATGTCTTTTCCTAACCAGTTTAGAGAACAGTATTTTTACATTATTGTTGACAGGTGCTATTTTCCTCTTGTAATTGGGAAACAGTGTATTTGTCTGCCTGATTATCCACCTCCTGAGACTTTCTACCTTGTCAAGTTAGAAATGGTATATTTATTAACTTCTCTGAAGTTTGGAAATGCCTACTTCAAATTCATTTTACAGTATTCAGTTGAGGTGTGTGCTGATATATATGGCATAAACCAAAATGCTTTTGCATCGCCTACATTAGGCAGAGTGTTGTACATATCACTAATCAGTTCTACTGATTAGATCACTAATTACTAATATATGATAGCCATGGAGAGGGACATACAGTTTCTCTTCTGGATATCCAATAGTTACAGACTGACATAGAAATAACTTTAATAATACTGAACCTGTTGTAAACATTGTTTCTGAATCTTGTGTGGAAAATACATAAGCTTGTTTAAGCAGTGCAGTTTTACAGGACATTTTATATTCTTTTTCTCAATAAAAGTAAAGTGAAGCGAAGTGAAACATAATAAATACTTATTTGAAACCTATGACATTTAGTCATAACTTAAGCAAACAGACTCTTCAAATTTCTTTGACTGACTGGTGTGACGATTTTTTTGTGAGGAATTCCTCAGACTATCAGATGCAGGAATTCACAAAACCTCAACCACCACTTAGAAGAAAGCTGTCAGATTAAATATTCAGTGATACAAAGTGAATATATTTACTTGTTTGACGTGCAAGAAATGTTGATCTGTACTGTTGCATCTGCTAGAACCTGGCTGTCATTTCACTTTAACCTGCATCAATCTAAAACCAGCTCAGTCTGCAAATATTACCAGCAACAAAGCGTTGTGATTGGAAGAAATATTAAAAAAGCCAGATTCTAAACTTTCCAATATAAAGGCAAGAGCTTCATCTGATGTCAATCATCATAGCTTTATGGAAATCTTCCTGAGGTTGTTCTTTCTCTTTATGTGTAATTCCACTGCGATTCCTTGATAATTGCATTTTATAAAACTAGCGTGTAAAGTCGTGATGCTCTGGCAAGCCTCTGGAAACCATGTATATATTTTATTTAATTCTATGAAAAATATGTTCCCATCTGTGCAGAAGGAAAGAGGATTTGCATAAAGATGTTAAAAATGTGTCATTTATCTACCATTAAGACCCCTTTGTAGAAGCATGGTCATCTCTTTACTTATATAATTTTCAGTATTGTATTGTTTGATGACAGTTTCTCTTAAAACCAGTTCCTTGCAAAAATCTAATGGATTTACACCAAGCAAATGTACATTTCAGTGTGTCTAAGTGTGGTTTCGCAGGGACAATCAGTGACGGCCTTGAAAGCCCAACTGATTATTTACTCTGTTGGACCTCAGAGAAGCTTCTAGCCACTTCCTGCAGAAGCCACCCTGCAAAACCACCCCACTAGATGATTTGTTGTAACATCCCTTTATAGACAAGGGTGAGGAGCAAGCACTTCCAAGAGCAGTTCATCTCAACTAAAAGCAGTAGAAGTGAGAGACATAAATGATGCCTTAGAAGTGCTTGTTTCTTACCTGACTTTTAGGGAGCTTCAGGTGGCTAGCTCACATATCATTTAAAGGTATCTGAAATCAATTTTACCCTTCCAATCAACTGATTTTGTGACCCTTCTATCTCAACATCACTCTGCTATAAATTCTAAATTTCCTTTTTCAAAAATATACCCTTTTGGTACATCGGAGCTTACTTGCCTTTCTTAATTATTATTCAAATGTGTGAAAATGTTTATTATAAATCATTATCAATATAATGTCATTTTGCAGATCCTGCAAACGTTTTTCAAACGACTTCATTATGTGATGGCAGTTTTGAAGCTGTGATCACCTGAAGTGTCCCACTTCCAAGTCTGCTCATATTCCTTCTACAGTAGTAAGCAATACATTCAGAATTTTGTAGTATTTTCTCCCAGTGAAAAAGAATTGCCTGCAAAATGCACAGAACAATGTAAAATTAGAGAAAAGTTAAGCAGAATCCAAAATGTTAAGAAAGGTTTTGTGGAGCTCTATTTACAGCTAGTTATTTCTTCTCCTGACACCATGCAAAACATTTTGCTTTTGTTGCTTCCAGAATGGCAAGATGAATGAACACTATTGAATAGGATCACTAAAGGAAAACACAGACTGAAAAGAAAGAAATGAGCAATTTTGTGAGAAAAGTGGAATCACTGCTTATAACTAGGCAAAATAACAACCATGTGATATTAATTTGTGTGATTATTATTCATTCGGTCATATGACTGTCACTCAATATTAAAACACCATCTATCCAGTTATGATTAAATACTTTACATTCCAGTAAAAACTTAGGAGTGTGTTAAATAGCAGATTCTAATGCTAGATATTTTAAAATCAACAGTAGCAAGTTTCACTGAAAAGTTAACAAGGAATATTTTTAAACATTAGTGATGATTTTCATTATGTTATTGAAATTAATGAAACTCCAGAGAACTGGAATAAAAGATAATTTTGTTGCAACGTTTTATAAAAAAACCCCAAATATAAGACTTGGAGATCATAGCATGAGATGAGATGAACATGAGTGCTGTTGCAATGCTGTGCTTGTTCTTGAATGTGTAAATGGGAATATGGAGAAGGAAAAGGAAAGAAAAAAAATACCCGTATTTGTTCATTTAGATAGCAAATTCTGCACGGCAAAATAGTCAGTATCAGGATTGCAAAGAAAAGATTAACGCTGATTGATGATACTGAGTGGATTATAAAGTGGGAAGTAGAGTTATCAGTTCAGAGTAGCAAAACCAGGATAATTCAATTTGCCATTGAACACAGGGCAATTTATGCAATGGTCGTCTAATTCTAATTCAAGTTTCTGATTTTTATTTCAAAGAAAGCTAAAATAAATTCAAGACCAAACAAGATGTGATGAATTCTGAAGTCTGTTATGAGTCATGGCTATAAAGTCTGAGATGTATCACTAACACTTGGCAATACAGAATTGGTTGGGCTACAGGTTGAATTTGTTCTGTCTGTTTTCTTACTGAGTCTATAATCTATGAAATGGATTAATTGGCAATATGTGTTAATGAGAAGCAATATTAATGAATCTCAGATATCTTCTGCTGGCACTTATCTGTTTGATCTCTCTCCCATATAACCTTCACAGGCAATATCCTAATTAGTTCATTCCTTACAATTCATTTATATGGCTTGAGGACTTTATTCTTCCAGCTCAGTTTTTTGATACAATAAGTGATTAGGAGATTTTACTGTATGGCACAGTGTGCTGCTTTGTAGTTAGAGATAATTACATTGAATTTCCCACTTATACATATTTCCCTGTCTGATATATTTTAATCAAAGGCATTATGTGTATAATAGAGGGTAGGTTAATTTCTTTGCTGTAATTATTCTTATAATTTTTTAATACCTTTTGTTTGCCAGTTTGTAAACTGTACTTGTGACATTCCCCTTGACTCCAGTGGGATGATGTATGCAGGACACACTAGATCAGACTATAAATTTTCAGGAGAAAGAGCTTCCTGTTTCTGGAATATTTGCGTTGCCATAAACAGAAGTAAAACTTACGAGATCACTGAACATTCATGGCAACTGGCAACAGGCTAATACTTTCCAAGATGATTTTTGAAGTCATAGTAAATTGATAATACTATTAGGTTTTTCAGCTTTTGATTGGATTTAGTTATCTGAATACCTCTATATTATGAACTGATACTTAAGGTAATCCAGGCTCATCAATTCTATATCACAGAATCACAGATTCACATTATGTTAGGAGTTGGAAGGGACCTTGAAAGATCTAGTCCATCACCCGTGCCTGAGCAGGATCACCTAGATTAAACCACACAGGAATACAACCAGATTGGTCTTGACTGTCTCCAGAGAAGGAGACTCCACAACCTCTCTGGGCAGCCTGTGCCAGTGCTCCATCAGCCTCACAGTGAAAAAGTTCTTCCTTACATTCACCTGGAACTTCCTATGTTCCAGCTTGGACCTGTTGTCCCTTGTCCTACCACTGGCCATCCCTAAGAAGAGCCTGGTTCTGTCCACCTGACACTTGCCCTTTACATAAACATTAATGAAGGGTCACCCGTCAGTCTTCTCCAAGCTGAAGAGACCCAGCTCCCTCAGCCTGTCCTCATAAGGAAGATGTTCCACTCCCTTCATCATCTTTGTGGCCCTGTGCTGGACTCTTTCATGGAGTTCTATGTCCTTCCTGAACTGAGAGGCCCAGAACTGGACACAATATTCCAGGTGTGGTCTCACCAGGGCAGAGTAGAGGGGGAAAAGGACCTCTCTTGACCTACTAGCCACCTCCCTTCTAATCTCACCCCTATATCCTCTCTGAGCCACAAAAGATATTCATGCTAAATCCTGTGTTTATAGTTCAAGGTTGGAGTTTAAACTGTCCAGTTATAATTTATTGAGTTCTTTATTTTACCCTAGGTAAGTGTGAATTAATTTACAGTATGTAACCTAGGATGGTGAATTACTACTGAGTTACAAGACTTCACAAGTTGTTGATTTATAATGTTGGACATTTAATTTATTAGAATACCTTTGATTTAAGTTCTATGGACATTTCAGCAGGTAATACTCAGAATTTAGACCATGCATTTTCTCAACTAGCAGCTTATATAGAAGAACATCTATCTATGTGAAGAAAGGGTTACCTTAAGAAACACAACAACACAGTTCCCTAGAAATCTGCTTTAAATGTATTTTCTACATCACTTGTATTGAAGACATTTTGCTAAAACTACTAAGGACAAGAATTACAGGGGTGGTTTAAAATATTAGTTCATTCTCTGCAATATTTCCATCAAATCTGATTAATGTCCAGCATTTTTTTAATCTTTTTGTGAGTTGCTCTATTAAACAAGGCACATAAATACTTTTGTATTTACTGTATTTTAAAATGAGTAATACACTGGACTGATTACTACATTGTGGTATCTTTATACCTGAGAAATACTAACATCTCAGAAATGGAAAGGTTAAAGAGAGTCAATGAAGGAGTCTTTTAAAGCTATCACCTGATAGTTACTTTTCATCATTTTAGAATCGCTTTCTTAAATACACTATTACCATAAAATAATATGCATCTGCTGACATGAGGAATCAGATGAATAAATGCAATACATAAACCAAACAAGTGCTTATATACATTTCTTTTCCTAGCCTTGTGTTTTATTCCTTCTTAGCAAACCAGGTTCATATTACTGTTCTCTTAAAAAACTAAGTTTAATATATTGACAGTCCTGATTTTTTGATTTAGGAGTGTACAAATCATAATTTTAAGTGTAGCCAAAGAAAAATAAAGTTGAGATGTCCCATGTGGCAAACACTAGACATTATTCACAGTAGTGCAGAAGCAATATGTAGGATTTTGTATAGCATTTGCTTCTAAGATTTCATAAAGGATGGATATATGAGGTACTGTGCCTGTGGATTAAAATAACAATAATTTAATAACCATAAAAAGAGCTTGTCTGGCTCATCCTGGTTATATTTAAAATGTCTTTTATATGTATTAGATTTATACTGATTGAAAACTCACCACTTCTTTTATGTGACTGAATAATTAAGACTGATGATGTTAGTCTGGGAAGATAGACTTAAAAAACTAGAGGAACACATTGTTAGATCTTTGATATGCTTGCTGTGTTGAACCAGCATGACTTGATTTGTCATTGAAGTCTCTGAAAGCGTTAGAAGTGACATAGATTGCCATTGTAAGGTGTTTGCAGGAGCTGTTCAATATGGAAAGTAAGCATAGGTCTCCTTTGCTGTCTGTCATTCTTGAAGCTGTCTTGAGAGCAAAGCAAATTTTGGGATTAGCTTTGGTGTTTTATAAAGTAGGAAATGTGCCAGTGGAAAAAAACTGATTAACAAATAGTGTAAGGAATGCTAAAATGATAGTTAAAACAGCGTGATGCAGAATTGTGAACACAAATGGCCAATAATTATCATCTGCTTTTAGAGAAGCACAAATATTCAATTAATAATGCAGCTGATTACTGTACTCATCCATGGGTTTATGGGGCACTGTCATACTAGTTCAGTCTTGAAGGTTTGTTATTGTTTAGACAGTATTGTAAAAATCTATTGACTATCCATCTGCAGCATGATTTATTCTTTCATTCGATATTTGTGCTCCTGGTAATAGGATACTGCAGCCATGGATTGTAAACCATGTTTTAGATCACATACTGTGACGTTCATCAAGGAGAAAATAATAACAAAAAAAATCAGAAGGGTCCTAAGAACTTTGTTCATGTTATTCTAAAGAGATTATTGTAATATTATTTTATTAACATTGCCTACTTTAACAAATTTCATCTGAAGCACTGGCAAAGTTGGTGTAAAAGACCTGAATCTGCAGTTTCACAAATAGCCGTTTTCTTTGGAGGCTTTAATATTCTTCACACTTTATTATTTTAAACTGTATAAACCAAGAATGAATTTGACTTAAGTTTTTGTCTTTGTTATTCTGGCTACTTCAGGCTTTTGTATGTAGGGTTCTCAAATTAATGATAACTAGATGATCTAAATTATCTAGATTGGTCTAGGAATTAGGTTGTCTAGGCACAGCCATCTAGTACCATTTTAAATGCAAAACATCCACACACAGAGCCTGAAGATGCAATACATGACCTGCAGGATACCTGTGCCCTTCTGGACAGACAGATAAGCGGCATCTACCATTGAAAATGGTATTAAACACTCTTGGGTAACTAAATAAAGCTTCTATAGTAGGATTGTACTTTCTTTGCATTCCTTGTTCCCTCCAATAAAGATGACACATACAGTAGTATGTTTAGAGCTTTAATTTAGCTGTCCATCTATATGTTTACTTCATGTGACCTATGTGTCCAAACTGCCTTGATAGCTGGTGAAGATCTCATCCTTGGTTAAGTTGTGTCACAGTGAGCTTTCCGATCAATCGAACATGCCCTGTGATATGTTATCTCATCCAGAAGGACATGTGCACACTTACAAACATGGGATGCATTGCAGGTGTCTCAGGTATATGAAATGGCACAATGCTGAGACTGAGAAAAGTCACAGAGATGGTGGTGCTGCAGCAGCTGTTGCTCAGCTGGCACTCCTGTATGCCAGCTCACAGGATAAACTGACGAGGCTCTGTGATGTTGGCCTCCATTGGTGGGAGCCTAGCTCCATGCAGGGACCTGAATTAAGGAGTCTGACTTTTGAAACAAATCAACCCCTTTCTTGCATCACTGTAATATTTGGCATGTGTGAATGATTATAGTGAAATTCCCTTTAGGAAAGATGTGTGGATATATGTGCTATAGTAATGAAAAAGCCTCCTCCAAACAACAAACGGGATGCACTTTCTTGCTCGTCACTGTGGGCAGTCAACCCTTTTTGTTAGCTTATGTGAATGTTAGGAGAATGGAAAAGGGAGAGAGAGCCAAATCAGTCTTCAGGGTGATGTGAAATATGAAACTAGGAGTTAATAGATAGCAGAGGAATAGCAGTAATGACTCTGATTTATAAGCCTGTATATCGTTTTTATTGAAGAAAACATAGAGTGCAGAGAAAGTATGAGCACATTAGTTTACTATATCTTCCCTGTCATCTTAACACAAAGAGTGCAATTTCAAAACCACTGAAGTCAGAGAGAATCATTTCAGCTGACCTGAACAGGCTTTTTATCAGAATGTAAGATATTTATTCTTATGCATATATATATATTAAAGATGTGATAGCCAGTCTTAGTTTTTATAATAAAGTTATTCTGAGTTTTCCTCTATTCCTTTCAGTCAGTGACTTAATGTCAGACTTAAGATTGCTTTAGTAATTGCTTTGCATATTTTGACACTGCTTGATTCTGCCTATTTTTACTGTTTGGACAGTATTAACTGTGCTTCATTCTCTTTCTTACTTTACAAACTCCCATTATAAAAAATAATAGTAATAAAAATACTGCATGCAAAAAAAAACCCATGCAAACTTGTAAAGCTTGAATCAACAAAAGCAAGTTACTGAGTCACAGCCATCCAGAGGATAAAATGGGTTAATACTTTATTATGTGTTTATATCTGTTTCTATTCTCCAGTCAAAATAAGTTTCCTTTCTATTTATATATTGCTCTTTTGCCTTCCTTGAATTTCAAGGCAGATCTAGGAACTTCCTTAATGCAAATATTCTTTTCCTGTTTTGAATACCAGCTCTTTTCCTTACCTGCAAATCATAGTTTAGGTCAAGAAAGGGTACTTCTCTGGTATACTTTGTTTTATTAAACACTGCTCACTGAACTTAAGGATTGCCATGAAACACATGATATGAAAAGTACGTTTATCCATCCAGGTGTTACTGGTGAGGCAGATTGTGAAGCTTAGAGAGGGTGTATCCATCACAGTGCCCAAGTAGAGCAGTTTGGCACATTCCAGTAGTTTGCTCGACCACAGCAATTGCCAGACAAAAGAGCGCTGTTTAAAAGCATATTTTCTTGTGTGTTGGGTGCATCTCCTTCTGTGGGAAGACAAGAAAAAAACCTGTTTGATCTTTTAAAAGTTAAGTTTTAATGGAATGCAAGAGTTGTATAAAATGTTGAATACTACTTTAGCCCACCCATTTAGGATGGTGGGAGGCATGAATCCATTCACACTTGAAGCGGAATGACTGAGAGAATTTACCTTTCTATCGCAACTTGCGGAATGAGTCATGCAATGTATGTATGTAGACAGATACAGGCTTTGTTGGGCTTTGTAACTTAATCCATCTTAAAATCAGTTTACTTCTGAATTTTTAAAGACTTAAATATATTAAACATATCCTGCCAAGAAAACATATAGATTATTAATTGTGTTGTAGCAGCACTGGTAAGGTGTTTGCCTGCATACAAAAACCAGTTGTCACAGTTTGTGAGAAGTTTGTCTCTTCATATGTCCTAATGCAAAAAAGCATCTGGTATAAATGTAAGATGTTCTGATGTAGTTTTTTTAAGTTCATGATTTCTTATTTTTTAAACATTAAAAATAGTGACTTTTTTATATTACAGAAAACTTTGAAACGCTTATCAGACTGGCTGAGAATTACACTAGCACGCTTTTCTGCAATGTGTATAGAAACATGGCTGCTGAGGCTACGGCACGTGTTCAGGAGTTTTTCACAGACGTTGGACTCTTCATATTTGGCACAGATGTTAGCACAGAAGAATTCGTCAACAGATTTTTTGACACCCTGTTCCCAGTGGTCTACAACCACATTATTAACCCTGGTCTGTCTGACATTTCACTAGAATACGCCGAGTGCCTGCAAATGGCGAGAAGAGACATCAGGCCTTTTGGTAACATTCCCAAAAAGGTCACAGGACAAATGGGAAGGTCTCTGTTACCCAGCCGGGCTTTCTTGCAGGCTCTGAATTTAGGCATCGAAGTGATCAATACAACAGATCATCTGCGTTTCTCTAAAGACTGCAGCAGAGCTTTACTGAGAATGCAGTACTGCCCTCATTGCCAAGGGCTGACTTTCAGTAAGCCCTGTATGGGCTACTGCCTCAATGTCATCCGAGGCTGCTTAGCTAACATGGCCGAAGTTGATCTTCACTGGCGGGAGTATATTCAGTCCCTGGAAGAGCTCTCCAATGCCATGAGTGGGACGTACGACATGGAGCACGTGCTTCTAAACTTTCATTCACTCGTTAATGACGCTCTTGTACAGTCTCGTGTCAACGGACCAGAATTATCTGAGCAGGTAAGAAGCTGTTTTTATCCACGCTCAGTGCAAACTCAACACTAAGAAAAGCGACACCGGTAACTAATACTTGTTTGACCATTGTTATGATTATTAACACATTTGTGTCCAAGTTCAGCTGTATTCGACAGTGCTTTTTTCCAACACTGTGAGTTTTTGTTTTAAACATGCACATGGCATACTTATGTCCCATATTCTATTCACAATTTTAACATCAAGTGGAGATTTAACATTTTGGCATTTACAATAGAGGCTTTTCAAAATGAAAATAATTTTTGGTGTAATCAGTCTTTTCCAATTCCCCATGAAAGCAGAGCATTTTAAAAAATTTTGTAGAGTGAAAACTTCTGTTGCACAATGGAATGGAAGCTTTACCCTTTTGATTTAGAAGTTAACATTTTCAGGAGATGCATTAAATAGCTTCAGGTTTAACGTTACACCTGTGTCTGTTAAGATCTTTTGAGCAAGGGTGAACAGTGGAATGTATCATTATGTTTACAAACTTAAAATAATAGCAAGAGGAAAATAATTTACCTGGTGAAGAACAAATCCATATTTTATAAATAAAAACACATATCAAAATTTGTAATAAAATAAGTTATAATATTTTATAATATTTTATTAAAAACAGAAGAGAATTATACCCTGATAGTTTTGTGAATGAAAGTGCTAAATTTCAGAAATAATACTTATTTTCCATTTGGAAACTTGTTTTAAATGAACATAAGAGAATTGTTTAATTGCTTCATTATCTCATACGCATACAACAATACATTTAAACAATCCTTCTTTTAGATACCAGTGACCTGTCTTAAAAAAAAAAAAACTTAGCTTATATTATTTGCAAAATTTTTCTGGTTTCAAGGAAAGTTCAATTGTAACAATCTAAGTACTTCCTTGCATATTCTTAGGAGAAAAAGAAAGTTACATGATAGCTGTGTTAGGTGAATACATGAAGTGGAGAATTTTGAGGTACTGCCAGGGAAAATACAGGTTGTTTAGCTCCATGTTAGAAGGAAAGCTACAACATCTGCGAATTTGTGAAGGTTCTATAAGCAGCAAAATTTGCATTCTTCCCGTGTTACGTTAAATTCACGATACATTTCATAATTCTATTTTAATCTGTATTCTTACATGCTGACTGCACTGACAGTGGCATATTCTGTGTGTAATGCTGGATTGGATATCTTGGTCTGGGGACCTTGACTTTTACAGTGCACGCAGGTCTAAACAGGGTCCCTGGGCATCAGCGTGGTGTGGCATCAGCTGAGGTGCAGTCTCACTTCTGGGGCTACCTACCACAGCCCCTTTGACTAGATGAAGCTGAAGCAGTGTCTTCTGCTAAGCAGGTGATATGACCTCCAACAATAAACAACTTGACATAATACAATAAAGGGTTCTTCATTTTTTACTAAGACTGCAGTCTGTTAAAAAGGGTTCTATGTCCTGCTTGTAGTCAGTGAGTAACAGGGAATTTGCCTATTTCTGTGAATTTCTAATTTTATCTGCTTCATACCAGTCAGCTACAGTAGACAGAATCTCCCACTGCTGAACTTCCTTGAGAAGATCTGTGATATTTTTTGGAAAATGATTTTCACTTAACAGCTTGGCACAAAAGAGGATCAGGGGCTCACTGATGTCTGCCTCATTTCTAATGTTTCAGAGCTACAGTTGCTCTGTAGAGATATTCCCTGTTCCTCCTCAGGATTTTGGAGGATTGTTTCTGCCTACAATTTTCAGGAACAAACTAGAATAAGAAAGTGTGAACTTTTCTTTCCTGTTTCATCCGGGGACATTTAGTTTGAAGAGTTTTAGATTTTCAACAGTGAATGGTCATTGGCCCAGACACTCGTTTTCAAAATGAAAGTTTTTACTCTCTGAAATAGAAAATTTCACTGAATTTTCATAAAAAATTAAATGGTTGAAGAACACTCCACCCAGTGTTTTGGCTTAATGAAAATTTCAGATTGACCCAAAATAAAATGCTTTATTTTAGTCTTCCTGAATACTTTATGCCTTCCTTCTTCCCTATAAAGATGTAAAGAATACTAAAAATTCTTATATAATGATATATTGTGCCGTTATCTTCATTTGAAGATCAAGTGTTTACTTCTGTTAAGATCTCCTCATATGGAATCACCTCCAGGCTTCAAAACCAACATGTTTAGTCTTTCACTCAATCTGTGTCAGACCTATGCATTTAGTGATACCTTTCACTTAGTCTCTATGTTATAATTGACCAATCCTTTCTCTCTGTTTTGTTAGTGAAATGTGACTTTGATGCATTGTTCCTTTGAAACATAGTGAGCTGGTCAGTTCTGATTTGATGAGTATGGCTTGAATATATTTAATATTTGCCCATGCATTAGGTATCAAGACCTAATTCTGACATGTAATAAATAGCCTTTCGGCTTTAAGAGGCAGAGGACATAGCTTCTATTGAAATTGGCTCATCAGTATTTATTTATTTTATCTTCAGAATGACTCATGAACTGTTTCAAATTCTGATAAGCAATTAATGCATCAGTGAGTCTAACAGACATGGAAAAGATGATTATGAGCCAGCAAATAATGGCTTGCTTAGGCACGCACCAGTCTCTGCAGTTTTAAAAGTGAATTTCATCACAGTGAGTACTTTGATGAGTTTTAAAGAATTGAAGAAAAGAGGAAGTATGATATATGCATATGCAAGTCTTGGTCTGAGAATCAACAGAGTATCCTGTTTAGTGATAGATGCATTTGTACAGCTCTGTGTTCATATGTATAATTGTGTCAATTACTGTAAGTAAAGGAAAATTTTCCAAGATGTTGCATGAATCTATTTAAATCGAGTGTGTATTCATGCTTTAAATTCTGTGAGGTGTTGGAAAGACCGCTAATGCCTATATAGCATGGCTTCCTTTTACAAAACTCCTTTTCCCTGGAATTTACAGCTTGTTCCCTTTTCTGCTTGGGTCAGCAGACCATTCTCTCTCGAGTGCAGCAACTGATCTCTATGCCTGTACATTATTTTCTGCTATTCTGGAGAATCTGTTTGAGTCTTAGCACGTTAAACACGAGCCAGCAGTGTGCCCAGGCAGCCAGGAGAGCCAACCATGTCCTGGGGTGCATCAAACACAGCACTGCCAGCCAGTACAGGGAGGGGATTGTCCCATTGTCCCACTCTACACTGCACTGGTGCGGCCTCTCTTGAGCACTGTGGGCAGGTTTGGGTGTCACAGTACAAGAGGGACACAAAACTGTTGGAGAGTGTCCGGAGGAGGGCAACAAGGACGGTGAAGGGTCTGGAGGGGAAGTCTTACAAGGAAAGGCTGAAGTCTCTTGGTTTGTTCAGTCAGGAGAAGAGGAGGCTGAGGGGAGACCTCATTGTGGTCTATGGCTTCCTGATGAGGGGGAGCGAAGATGCTAATCTCCTCTCTTTGGCAACCAGTGATAGAACCTGAAGGAATGGTATGAAGCTGGATATTAGGAAGAGGTTCTTTACTGAAAGGGTGGCTGGGCACTGGAACAGGCTCCCGAGAGAAGTGGTCACAGCACTCAGCTTGGCTGAGTTCAAGAAGTGGATGAAGCACTCAGTCACATGCTCTGACGTGGCTGGTCCTTTGCGGAGCCAGGAGTTGATGATCCTTATGGGTCCCTTCCAACTCAGGAGATTCTGTGAATCTGTGACATGGGGTTTGTGCAGCTATCCGCATATTTTCATATATTCACACATACATATGTAATGACAATTCTTTTTGGTGTTCCTAACGTCTGTATATGTTCATTTATGTACTGTTTAAGCTCAGTACATAGTGGACCCTATGCTTTTTAGCTGGTAGCAGCAATTTGGAGCAGCAACTTTTTAGCAGACTTCTGTCTACAGATATAGTGTAATAGATGTTTGAGAGCAGCGCCATACAAATCAAGAACAGTATTTGTTATTAAGAGAGTCTGAAAAAATGATACCGTGTAGTTGTTAAGCACTGGAAAACAGGTTAAAATGCTTATTGCTACAAAGGACTTTGTACCTTCATCCTATGCTGATTTTTGTGCTCAGCCTGAGTTGTCACATGCTGGCCTCTTGGCTAGGGAAATCCCCATCGAGGGCAACTGTGCAGGCTAATGAATGCACAAGAGTTTTGTAAGGTATTTACACCTTATTTAAGGAAAACCAAACAAGCTAAAAACCTGCTTACATTATTTAACAAGTTACAATAAATTGTTTCATGTGCCCCTCCCTTCTGTTGTGTAGCCACTGAGTGTCAGTATTAAGACAGAAGGATAAAGAGAAATTTTGGGAAGATTTACAAAGTTTTGGTGTGGATGGAGCCTGCAGTCACCATGAGTATGTTGTTCCTTTGATGCATAGGCTGATGTCCAGTAGCATCTTTTGTCACCCTTTTTGTCAGGGTGGTTCAATGGCAGCTTAAACCAGTCTCACCATGGGTTGCCCAAGTCCTGCTCTGGCATCATTCTCAGCTGTGTGTTTACACCTCTTTCCGTGCATGCACATTGCTTCAACAGATGAAAGTCAAGCTGGTTGAGAGAGTTGTCTGCAAGAGTCTGTCTTAGCCATGGTTTTTATTTTGGCATGTAGAGACTTGTGCTGTCATACATTGGGTAACAGAGCAGCCATGATGTCCATCAGAATGGAACAGAGGACTTGAGAGGAGATGAAATGGGTCCAAGGCAAGAGCAGAGTGAAAAGGGAAAGGCAACAGGAGAGGAAAAAAACCCCACACCAGGCTTTAAATCTTTCCCCCAAACCTTACATTAAACTATTGTTCTTGATTCTCAAAAGTTCAGTGGTGTTTGGGATTAATATTGAATAAAAGAGATGAAAAGGAATATTGATTAGTTGTTCATTGTGTACCATTCTGACTATTGATGATTTGGGCATCTTGAAGAAAAGTAAGTACGTGACCATGATATTAAGAGCTAGATATGCACATAAAAATGTGGGAATCAGAAACTCAATAGGAAAAAAATAAGGCAGGGACTGGGAGAATGAAGAACTGCCCACTGTAGGAAAGTATCAAGACCATCTGAGAAACCCAAAGGTGCACAGGTCCATGGGACCTCTTGAGATACATCCACAGATACTGAAGCGACTGACAGATTAAGATGTTAAGCCACTATTGATCATGTCTGAGAAGTTGTGGCAGTCTGGTGAAGTTCTTGCTGACTGGAAAATGGGAATCATAACCCTCACTTTTAAAAAGGAAAAAAGGAAGACCCGGGGAACTGCAGGCCTGGGGAGCAAGCTGTCAAATTCATGACAGGTTGAAGGCTCAGGGTAGCAAACATGCAGCTTGTTCTGTTTAACCTTCAAGTTCCAATATTATCACAGAGCTTGGCTGCAGTTTTTCCACTTTGCTTCATATTCTGCTATCTCAGAGTCAGAGATATCAAGCTCCCCTGATTACCAACCTTTGAGATTGCCTTGGAACTTATTGGAAATACGGATGTATAGGAATTTTGATGATAAGTATGCTTTGCATATTGGTTACTCATCCCCCAAGTGCCTTCACAAATGCTGAACCTTTCTTGGAAATGTGAACAGAAGTTTGATTCCTAAGTTACCTTTAGCAATTATCCCTCAACTGGTGACAGATAACATGGTTTCACTAAGGACAAATTGTACCTGACCAGTTTGGTGGCCTTCTATGGTAGATGCCGTAATCATTGAAGATGTTATTGACACTTTCCAGAGAATTTTTCAGGGCACTGGCAGGTTGAAGCAGCCAGCATCATTGTGATTTCAGGATGTCAAAAGCCTTCACTTGTATTTTGATGAGGAGGCAAGGTCATACTTTATTTTTCAATGAGTAAAGAGATTGAAAAATATCATCAGGGAATAGATGGAGTCTCCACTGTGAAGAGTTTCTTCAAAAACAGGGAAAATATGAAAAGGTCTTGTGGATAGAAGACATTCATTCTGCTGATAGTAGTCAAGATAAATTTCCTTTCAACCTTTCCTTGCTTCAGATGTTGATTTGGAAGGGACACACTTCATGGGGCAATTATAACCACCCTAGTATTTTCTAGAAGGACAGCAGAGAAATGAAAAAGCGATATAGGAGATATCTGGAGTGCATTGGAGACAACTTCCTGGTATAGGTGCTATCAAGGAAAAGTGCTCTGCTGTCTCTTGGATGTGAAAGTCAGGAGCACCATTGACATGATAAGAGTTCAATATCTTAAGAGGAGAAAGCAGTGCAAAAGGAGGACCACAGCTCTGCATTTCAGGGGGAGACATTATCAATGTAGAAAACTACCTGAAAGGAGTTTGTAGTGTGTGGATGTTGGCCTCTTCTCCCAGGTAACAAGTGTTAAAATGAGAGAAAATGGCCTCAGGTTGTGCCACAGAAGGTTTAGATTGGATTTTAGGAAAAAAAAAAATCTTTACCAAAAGGGTTATCAATCATTGGAACAGGCTGCCCAGAGAAGTGGTGCAGTCCATCCCTAGAGGTATTTAAAAGATGCCTGGATGTAGTGTGTAGGGACGTGGTTTAGTAGTGGATTTGGCGGTGCTAGGTTATCGATTGGACTTGATGTTCTTCAAGTTCTTTCCAGTCTAAACAATTCCATAATTCTGTGACCACAGCACTCACCCCCCATCCCCTCTGCAGCACTCGGGGGTGATGCGAGGTAGAGGACTTAGTGACAAAGGAGTGAAGCTGTACCCGGTATAAAGAAGGAAGGGGCTAGGAGGAAGGTGGGTTTAGTTTTGTCTTTGTTTTTCAACCTTCCTACTTTGTTGTTAATTGGAAATTAATTTGGTCAAATTGGTGAGTAATTGGTGAGTGGTCTTGTCTTTATCTTGACACATGGACTTTTTCATCTTGTTTTCTCCCCCTGTCAGGTTGAGGAGCAAGAGAGCACCTGGTTGGGCATCTGGCAGCTAGCCAAAGTCAACCCATAACACTTATTGATACTCACACCTCTGGCAAGTAATGCTGAGTATTGTGGGTTCGCATAAGGTATGTTCAGTATAGACTGCCAAGCGAATAATGTAGGAACATACCGTGGCATGCACTGAGGATTCCTATTTAATGTGTTTAGAGCAAACAGAGAGTTTGAAATTACTTGAATCTTTTGTTAAATCTCTCAGTTTGTTCCTCTTCCTGCTTAAGATTGAGATCTGTTTTGTCAGGAAAGCATATGATCTTTAACACCCCCCCTTATTTATCTATTTATTTATTTATTTGAACTGAAGTTTAGGTAAAATTTAGGCAAAATGCACAGTTCCAAAAAGGCCTTTCCATTTCCATTGACTGCATAAGGACTCCAAGGTCTAAAAAATATGGAATAATCAGTATTGGCTTCTATTACATTCTGGTTTTAGGTGACATGCTAGATGTCTAACTCTGCTTTGGCACCTTTGCAGCCTTGTCTGAATGTGTGCACTGGGGAGCTGAACTGAAGGTAAGAAAGATGCTGCAAGAGGCTGAAAATGCTGCTGGTTCTTCATATTTGCAGAGAGGCTTTTCGCTCCTTCCTCGAAGCCAAGTAGGAGGCACGATCAAGTGTAAAGGACGTCAACTGAGCATCCTTTCTGATGGCTCTGTATGCATTTGATTTTTCTCTGCTCTTCCTTTTTCACTGTGGAACAAGTAGCTGTTCACAAAGAGCTTCTGAGCAGAGCGGACTTCTGGGGACACAGTTGGCCCTTAAATCACTACCAGCTATTTGTACTGAAGAGAAAAAACTTTGTGAGGACAGATTGAGAGATTTTGAAGCAAATGACTTTTTCAGACTATTTTGGTCCCTGGAAAGACGTGAACATATATGAATAAATGACTAAATATGAAAATTGATAAAATAAAAATGATATATGAATAAATACATCACAAAAGTCTCTGAAGGAAAACTGGTTTGTCCAGCTTAAAATAAGAGGGTGAGGAGGCAACACTTAATATACAGGAAGCAAGCCCACTAATGCCATAGATGTAGTTTATAATGGGGGAGAAACACCTAGGTTCTCTGGAGAGCTGACTAACAAGACACTGTTTTTTTTCCCTTGTTTTTTCAGGTTTTTTGTTTTTTTTTTTTATTCGTTCTTACAATGAAAAGCTGATCCTCCAGTTATCTTAATAGATGTTGGCAGTGCTAAGTGAAGTAATGCAAATGTGCATGATTTTATTGATTTACATACTTTTGTCGCAGACCTTACAAAACTACTCTCTCTCCTCTTCATAACTTTGAAACATAAATTGCAGAGCCTAAACATATTGTGCAGATATTCTGACACAGCCAACTTGTTTTGCTTCCATAAATTCTTTATGTATTTTAAGTTGTAATGTATTTTTTTGTTTTAAGTGAATAACAAGGCTGATAAAGATTGTATAGCCCCATTTCTGCTTTCATTGACAGTCAGATCCCTAGTGAATTTCTTTTGCTTCACACAGGTGACCCTGGATAGACTTATACAATTTAATGAACAATTTTGCCTGGATCAGACAAGGAGGCATAATGTTAGCCCTCTATGACAGAGCTGTCCTTTCAGGGCACACAGAAATAAGAAGCAATAAAATGTATTTTAATCAGGAGAGAGCATAGACCAATCAGTCTAACTACACAGAGGCAGCTGATCTTTGGAAAGGGCTACTGCCGGTTTTGTATAATTGGATTTCAGAGAAGAACCACACAGTGTTTTCAATGAACATAAATGAAACACCTTGGCATCCACTGAAGCAGACTTGGATTGGGAGAGCTGGCAGCCTCTCACAAGAAGCAGTTTTGTTGAACTGCCTTTGAAGAGGTTGAACTGGTGGTGCTGTATTCTGGCTGCAGGGTAACTTGGCTGAGAACATTAGGATTTCCCCTGACATTAAGCCATTAAAAAAAAAAAATCATTTCCTTCCCTCCCACCCCCATTCAGAAGGAGAAACTATTTTTACTGCCAGACTTGCTGAGTGTTAGTCCCTCATGAAAGGAGCAGCAGAATTAATGCTATTTAAGGTTTTAGTAATTAAAGAGCAGAAGACACAAATTAAAAGTATATTAAGTAACTCTTATTTAATGGGCTATTAGATTTTTTTGTACAATGAGAATATGCAAAATTATGAAGGAAATCAGAGATAATTAAAATCTGACAGTATGTGATAACAGTCTCAAGAACTTAGGCTGGAGCATCGGTTTTGGTAGGTGGAGGGACAGGAAGAGATTATGAGTGTCAGTCCCATGAAAGTCATAATATGTAGTGCCCTGAAACCAATACCTTAGATAATGGTATTTTGCAAAACCATATTAAAATAATTGCTGATTAAAAAAAAAGGTTTACGAACTCTCATCGTTTTTGTCTCTTCCTTGGTCCTCAATCTTGACTATAGATTTCTCCAAAAAGGTGTACAGCAGTGACACTGATGCCATGCTAGTACTGGAGCAGAATAATCATAGAATCATAGAATCATAGAATCATAGAATGTTTTGAGTTGGAAGGGACCCCTAGAGGTCATCTAGTCCAACCCCCCTGCAGTGAGCAGGGACACCGCTAACTACATCAGGGTGCTCAGAGCCCCATCCAACCTGGCCTTGAGTGTTCCCAGGGATGGGGCCTCCACCACCTCTCTGGGCAACCCGTTGCAGTGTTTCACCACCCTCGTTTAAAGAATTTCCTCCTTATATCCAGTCTAAACCTACCCTGTTTTAGTTTAAAACCATTACCCCTTGTCCTGTCACAGCTGGCCCTACTAAATAGATTATCCCCATCTTTCTATAGGCCCTCTTTAGGTACTGAAAGGCCATAATCAGGTCTCCCTGGAGCCTCCTCTTCTCCAGGCTGAACAACCCCAATTCTCTCAGTCTGTCCTCATAGGAAAGGTGCTCCAGCCCTCTTATCATCTTTGTGGCCCTCCTCTGGACCCTCTCCAACAGTTCCATGTCATTCTTGTGCTGAGGGCTCCAGAGCTGGACACAGTACTCTAGGTAAGGTCTCACCAGAGCAGAGTAGAGGGGCAGAATCACCTCCCTTGACCTGCTGGCCACTCTTCTGATGCAGCCTAGAACACGGTTGGCCTTCTGGGCCGCCAGCGCACATTGCCAGCTCATGTCCAGCTTTTCATCCACCAGCACGCCCAAGGCCCTCTCGGCAGGGCTGCTCTCAATCCTTTCTTCCCACAGCCTGTACTGATACTGGGGGTTACCCTGACCCAGGTGCATGACCTTGCCCTTGGCCTTGTTGAACTTCATGAGGTTCACACAGGCCCACCTCTCCAGCCTGTTGAGTATCTCTGAGATGCACTTTTGTTTCTACATCACAGGAAATTTTTTTGTTTGGTTTTTTTCAGCATGCAATCCTCTTGTTTTTGTCTGATTAGGCTACCACTGCTTGCTGAAGGGTTTGCATTTTGTATACCTGCAGTTTGCATTTGTCTCTGCTCAGTGACATCTGGCTAGGTGTAGGACAAAGTATTGCATTTAACAACATTGCTTTGAATTGAACTGGTTATTTCTTGAGCTTGAAACCACTAATAACTCATATCTCTCTTGGAAAATTATAAATGCACTTTTTCATGTATCATCTGAACATTTAATTACAATTTTGAATAAAATAGCTTTGAAATTATCACTAATTGGCAAGTTCCTTTAAGATTTGTCTTGCAGGTGATTATAAAGCAAGTGTTTAAGGGTTTGTTGCAATTATTATTTTAAGTATCAGCCTTACTCTGTAATTCTCTAGTCTGCTGTTCACAACGTTTGTGGCTTTCAGCTTGTCTTGAATGTCTGTTGCAAGTTTTGTAGAATGATGTATGAAAAAAACTATGCATGACACTTAAAAATTTTCAAATTGATGCATTAACTCTTGAGCTTGTTTATAGTTCTGGATGCCTGAGACGTATTGAGATTGTCTTGTGGCTACAGTGGAGAGAAAGATGACTAGTCATAGATGCAGAACACACAGTTTGCAAAGAAAACGAAGGAAATAATATATTATTTCTGCATGATTTTACTGTCTGTAAACAGTTGCCGTACTTCACAGTGCTTTCTTAAGACACTCTCATTAATATAGTTTCCCATAGTTAACTAGAGCTTTTTTTTTTTTGTTATAATTCTGTTTTTAATCAGTCCGTCCCCACCATCTCACTCTAGCTTTGTTTTAGAGTTATTATACCTCAGCCGCCCGGTTGCTCCTTGAGCATTTCAGAGGATTTAAGTGTAAGGAAAAACGTTCTGTTGTACCAAATGCTCACTGCCCTTGTTCACAAGAACGTGAATGTTGTCTCATTAGGGAGTACTTTAATCCTCCATGCACATGTATGCGCATACCAAATACATTTTGCAGTTTGATGCTAAATAAGCAACTGTTGCAAGCAGCAAAGGAGAAAAGCCTGCTTTAAGTGCTTGGAACTACTAAAATGCTGGTGCTCCATCTTGTGGTTACACTAGAGGAAGACAAAACAGTTCAGCTAAAGATAAGTGTGTGGGTATGTTGATTCCTGCTCCTGCAGCAGGACCTCAACTGGAGTTTATTACTATTTAAAAAAAAAAAAACAAAACCAAAAGAGAAGCTAATCTTACTTCGGGAAATCATCGTTTTACACCTGCTTTGATGATCAGAAAGCACCAAACCGCTGTGTTGCCTGGTGATGGAGAAGCTGTCCTCCCCTGTGATGCTTGTCAAGGCTGACTGGCAGAACGAGGCGCGAAAAAGACTGTGCTGTGGTCTTCATTTTCGCCTCTGTCTGATAACTCAGCCATCTTCCTGAAGGCTTACACATCCACTTGAAAGGGTTAAATCTGAATCTAGGGATCTTGATAAGCTTTTAATGCATAATTTTTTGCGGCTGAATATTTTTGGTAGTTTGGTTAGTAATCTTGCTGGAAATGCTTGTGACTCATCAAAAATCTGCCTTGAAGAAAGTATTCACTTGTGTATTCCTAGAAAATAAAATTAACAACAGTTTTTTTTGTAACAAAGGCATTTTCAATCAGTCCATCCCCGCCATCTCACTCTAGCTTTGTTTTAGAGTTAGACTTCAGACATGCATTTGCTTACATGTGTTTGAGAGGATTTAACTGTAAGGGGTGGTGGCAAATTTGTGACTTGACAGCTAGAAACAATAGTCGCTAGATTAATTACCAACAAAAGCATGCATTGAATGAAAACAGTTTTAAATGCCTCTGTGGACTACAACTGCACTGATGGCTTATAGATCTCAGAGGCTACATCCTGATCTAGTGCAAACTTCACACAACCCATTTGCAGGAAATCTTGGATACATGTGTATCAGAGACTTGCAGTGCTTGCTAAACTTAACAAAAGAAGCATGAAAAAGTTAAACATAAAAGAAAGAGCAATTTTCAGACTCCATAGTCTGTTTCACTGCTAGAACAGAAAGATTTTGAACCCAAAGAAGTGTTTTCTTCTCTGTTACCCTGTGCAGAACAGGAAGAGCTAGTGAAACAGACTACAGGCACACTGAAAGACTGGAAGATGCTCATCTTTTCAGTGTATTACACAACAGCCTGTGACCCAGAGAAGAGCAGAGTCCCAAGATTCCTGGCACAGTGGCAGCATTTAAAGATTATGACACAGTTAATCACGGAGACTTGGCATATCTAGTTCGAAAGTGCACCACAGGACTGTGCATTCAGCTTGCTTCAGTCGTTTGATGTAAAATAATTTCAGTAGAAATGCTGAGGGCAGAAAGAACCATTTCTCTAGTGGGGGGAAAAAACCCCCACCAAACCAATGCAAACAAAATGTGACTGATTTCTCCTGCTGAGCGTGTGAACTTAGAGGCCAGTATCCCACCATTATTGATATGATGCCCAAATCATAGTCCAGTCCAGTGTAAATGTAAAGGTTTATGATGTTCTGATTTTCCAAACTGTAAGTAACCATAAGTAGGCATTCTACAGAATTACACCAAGCAAAATAAAACTGCCATAAAGTTCATGTATGGCACTAATTGCAATTTAACTGCATGGTTATTACAAGAGCTTTTAATTAACCCAGTCATCATACTGTGGCATACAAATTGTGCATAATAACAGCATGCTGAGTATAATGACAGTAGGTTTGTCTGAACTGTGAAAATCAGGAGTTTTATCATTTTCTGAAGGTTTCTTTTATGCCTTTAAATTTAATGTAGTTTCAAGAACATTTGTCAAAAAACCCCCAAAACAACAAAAACTCAAACAACATAAAAAACCACTAGTAAGTTCCTGAGGCTTGTCTGTTTTAAAATATTATAGCAGTCTTTAATTCTTTCTGTAACTCAGTGAAATGTCTAGTTCTCTCCTGTATAATATTTTGGGGATTTTTTCACTCTCACTTTTCTCAGGGTATTTTCAATTCCCTTCGAGAATCATTTTTATATTCTCTTTTAGTATTTTATGTTGAAGACAAGAAAAATGCTGTTGTGGAAGTATTTGGGGGGAATACCCTTTCAGTGAAGCCAGAAGACAGTAACAATACATTCCAATCAGATATTACTGAAAAATGGTCATTTGAGTAGTTAGAGTATTCCCCTTGTCTCAAAATTGTGATTCCATTCTGGGTGTCTCAAGACTGGTGGTAATAGCACTGAATAAATGCTAACTTGAAAGGTTAATTTTGCATCCCAGAGATGAAAAATTAATTAACAGTGTGGCTATGGGATATAGTTGTAGTCCTTCAAAAATGGCATTACACTTATACCATGTGCTCATTCCTGGAGACCTAAAAAAGACAATTTAAAAAAATATAGAAAATGTACATATCTATTTTTGAGACTATCATCAACCCTGTATTGGGAAATGAGATACTAACTTCTTGGTGCTAAATGATTTGGTTGACAGACAGGACAGGCACCTGATGGCAAGATAGGACTGTATAACATTATATTCGTGTGCACAAGTTTACTGAAGAAACTGGGTGACAATGAAGACTGGGACAGTGAGGGAGGCAGATGTGCAGTTGGCATATAGATACGGTTAATGGTTTAAACATGACATAAAAGTGAAGAGTTAAAAAAAGGCAGATTAGGTTCAGCTGGGTGACTGTTACAAGTGTAATATACCAAATGCGAAAAGAACCAACACTATACAAAGCCATTCAGTCAGTGGTCCACGGGGCTTAGATATCAGGACAGGAGAAAGGTGACAGAAATTATGACAATACTGAAGTAGCTTATTCTGCAGAAGCTGTGTCTGAAGAAATGACTTTTTTAAAGACTGGTGAGCTAGCTTTTCCAGCTGTGAGAGCTGTTGATGTCATCAGCAGAACTGAGTTCTCAGTAGTGTGATCACTATCATGCATCCCTTTGTCGCAATGGCAGAGGTATATACGGTGCTGTAAGAGAATGAACTGAAAGGTCATTAGGCTATATTTTGAAGCAACTGTATAACAGATTTAAAACAAATATCCATATTACAAGCCATAGAGTTGTCAATGTACATTTTCATTGACATTGTACACTTGGAAAAAATTATTGATTTTATTTGTTCATTTTAGAATAAAATAGAATGAAATTGTATTCTTAGTTTAAGAAATATAGATTGTTGGGAATTCTGCCCTCCTATTCTAACTGAATGTATACATTTTTTTTCAGTTTAGTGTACCTGGAGCTTATTTATTAATTTGTTTTTTTTTTCCCACCCTGACCCAAAGGACTGTGACTCTGGGTTTGTGCCTATACTGACCAGTGACTCCTCTCTGCCATGTTTCCCCTGCACTCACAGGCTCCCACCCTGCAGCCTGCAAGAGTGCCTGGAGAGCAAAGGTGCCTCTTTCAGATATGCAAGGCAGCTAAGGCCTACACATCTAACCGAGGCCTGTCATGAACTCAGAGTCTCCTGCGCAAACATTGGGTTCTGGCTCTCACAGACTGTTAAACCCTTATGTTTATTCTTGATAAGACAAAGAGTTGTCGAAGAGTGTATGATAAACTGGAACTGAGGCAACCCAAGCAATTATTTGCTTTGTCTTACGAGCTGATCATAACCATAATGCTCCATGTGTCACATCAGTGAGCATAAGAGAATAGGAACAAAGTGAGACAAGGATAAAAGCATTTTACTCTGGTGGGTCTGCATTATATTGGTGTAGTGTGGCTGGTGGGATAGCCTGCTCCAGAGGCTATTGAAAGGCAACACTGAAGGAGCAGACTCGTACAAGAGTGGGTGAAGCCTAGAAAGAGTGTAAAGATTTAGGGTGGGGGCTGGAGAGGGTGTGGGAGTCCAGTCAAGCTGACGGAGAATGTGGAATAATGTGCTCTGAAGAAGAGATAATGGATGAAATGATGGAAAGCGAGGGAGGTGTGAAACTGAGTTTGAGGACAAGAGCAAATGTAGTAAGATGCTGTCCCAAGGACAGGCATTGCCTCTGATAAGAACTGCTGAGGTGAATTCTTCGAGTGATGTTTAAAGTGTATCCATAAAGGACATTAGCTGCATGTCCAGGGACAATTTTCTTGCAGATAAGTTCTTATTTGGAGGGGATTCAATTTGTATCTTGGATGCCTAAATTAAAACAGGAATTGCAGCCAAAAAGGACAATTCACTTTCAGCTTTGCCCTCACTTTCAATTCATAAGGTGAACGAACACTTGTTCATAGATAGTAAAAATGCTGATTCTTTATTCTTTTGACTGGCCTAAGCAGGTCCATTCAGTGAGTCTTCAATTATCACTGTTATACCATGCATAACAACAGATTCATAAAAATTAGGTACATTCATTTTATTTTAAATTTTAAATTTATTTGTTAGCTAACATTACAGCAGTTCTCAACTGGAAAGGTAGATGCTGAGACTTGCACTTTTCTCTTTAATGTGTCTGATGGTAACTCAGAAAATGAGATTAATTTGCTTTATTTGGAGATATAAAATGCTACGGGAAACAATAATCCATGTTGTATAACATTCCTCTTTCTTATCGCAACATTTTGAATATGTTTCTGCTTCAAAAAATTTGATCCCTGTCTTAGACCCAACAGCAATCTTTTCTCTCTTTTCTTTTAAAAAAGTTGATTACCTAGTGAAACCAAGTTTTCAAAAATTACATAGAGTATTTGTTGGCAGTGCATGTGTGCTAACTTACACAAAATACATGCTGTTCAGTCTGCTTAATATCTTCTTTGATGTAATCCCCAGCATGAATTATCTCTTATTTAATAAATATGTATGGCCCTAATTATTTTTGTTCAGTGACTGGGAAGAATAATGAGCTATGAACATGAATTGATATCCTCTACAGCACAAAATGCTTAGTATCACATTTTACAAGAAGAAAAAAAGGAGTTCACATGAATTTGTAGCTACTGACATATAGATCAGAAAGCCAGACATATAAAATCCCTTGATATTTTTGACATCTGTGGTCCAAATCATTAAGCTTACATCTTGGATCATTAAATTTACATCTTGCTGAGTTGTAATGCAAGTTTCAACCATGCTATGCTGTTCACTATATACTCTGGGTAACTGCTGAACATACCATAATAATTACTCAACCCTGAAAGAAACCACAAAGTTCATTTCATATTAAAAAGGTGATTGGGGTGTATTACAGGGAAAAAAATTTGAAATATGCCAGTGTTGACAAAACATTGTGTTTTCTGAGGTTGCTGTTACTTTTGGCGTAGTAATACACCTTGTATTTCCATAACGATTCACTTGGAAGAAAAAAGGGCCTAAATTAATTGAGTGCATGTAGTAACTTGATTGTACACCTGGTATTCCTTCGAAAGGAGTAATTTTGTTTGGGTTTCTTGTACTATAAATGACTAATTATGTGTTTACTGCCTTGATTATGGCTGTAGTGTTAAGAACTATGATAATTGATACTTTTCTTAGCTTAATGTCAACAGAACATTGTATCTTACTAAAATGGATTTAAACATAATCGATAGATACATATTTTTTGTTTATGTGTGTTCTTTCCTTTTTCCTTGTGCCTTTTTCCTTCTAGGTGAATAAAGTATGTGGTCCTCCTGTAAGGAAGCCTACGCAGTCTCCAAGTTGTGCCTTTGACCAGAACAAAGATAATCAAGTGTTGAAGATGTTCTCAAGAGAAAGTGAAGAAACCCTCACCAGCAGAAGAAAGTAAGACATTAGTTTTACAGCCAGAAAGAAAGAATAAAGTAAGCTATTAATTTTACAACAGAATAGATTGTATTGAATGCAATAGAATTAATTATTAGAGAATAAATAAAGACTGCAAAGAATGAAACCTTTCAGCAACATAATCTGATCTGGTACATTTTGGAAAGAGTAATTTCATGTCTAGTTTTTGTTTTCTGAAGTTACAGACATATGACCAGAGTAATTTGGTATCATTTAAAGTATTTAAAGAGTGGGTAGCATTGGTAAAGTATGAATGTTAGCTCTATCTTTATGTGTAAATTGTCATATTACATTTTATTTGGACATCAGCAGATATTAAATCTGTGAAGTGATTGTGACTTTTAGTAGAAGTGTATATGTACATATTGATCAGACAGAAAAAAAATTAATGACTGTTTTTACATACCTTTCTACTGTGACAAATGACTCAATCAAACATTTAGATCTAAATCTTGAAATCCTTGTTCAAACAAGTCCAGCTGATTTGATTTCCTATAGCTTCTTTGCTAGTACATAGTGAATTCAGGTCACTGCAAAGGCTTGGGAGGTTTGCTTTATAACTGGCTGAGCATTACAGGTTAAAATTTGAGCATATGAGCTAGGTGTTTAAGCTGCTGTTGTAGCCTGTGGAGAGGAACACTCGGTTCAGCTTCCCACATGACTAGAAGCACCCAGGGCCACTTGAAGATATACCCTAGGATATCCCAACTGATCTGCTGCAGCCAAATGGATGCAGTTCTTTTGTCAGTTGTATCATACATTCCAGCCTTCTTCTAATATTCTGGGCAGCTGAGGGCACCTCAAAGGCCAGTCTACCTTTGGACAAATTAATCAAATCTTTAATGATGGTAAGATGTAATTGTACTGTAAGGAGTAAGGGTTGCATTACTGTTGAGAGTATAGGCCCTATTATGCAAATAAAGTACAACATTAAAATCAGAAATTACATTTCTACCACAGTGTTTGCTCAGATACAGAGAGGTTTTCTTTGTTCTCTTTTTCATTTTATTTCATTTTGTAGCGCAGAAGGAAACTGAAGTGAGAGAATTGCAGAGAATAATTGCTCACTCCTGATGTCTGGGGAAGAAAAAGTGCCTCAGCTTCCAAAGCTTCCGAGGCTATTCTTGTTAATGCAAGGTCCTTCATGTTCTAAGTAGTGGAGAAAAAAAAAAAACAAACCCACCTGACACAGGATTTAGAGAACATTGTGAGAAGGGAAGGAGATGCAAAACAGAAGTTTTCTTTAGCCAAACCAAAAGTTCATCAGTCAACACCCGTTTTGCAGGCACATTTTCTCTGTTATCTGTAGATAAGCAAGACTTGTTATATTACAGTTTCTTGCACTCTGCAATCATGAAACCATATTCTAAAATCTCACTTAATCTACAACTCTTCCTTGTTTCAAAGTAAGCGATGTCTGGATTGACCTTAGGAAGGTTGCCCAAAAGAAGAACTTAAGGAGCATCAGAGGTTGTGGGTAGCTCAAAGCAGTGTTTTTATCCCATGACTTCCCACTGCCTGAGATGCTGGAAGCATTTTATGGCATGTAACATACCCTACACCAAAAGGGCAGGGAAAGATTTTAAGATCCACTGACACAGAGATTTCTGTTTAACAGCTTTTGTAGCTGATACCACCTTCATTTTCTGTCTCCTGGATCACCTCCTTCCTTATTAGTCACGATCGTTTTATACTTCACTTTATATTCCCATGGCAACAGCAACAATTCCTCATGTGGAAGAGCGACTTTGGAGAATACTTGCAACCTGCTTTTAAGAAGTGCTGTTCTCACAAGACTGAACTCCGCTTTATTTACCTCCCGTGTACTTCTGGCAGCAGGTTGCTCTCAGCAACTTTCACAGGCTTTAGCAGAAAAGAATGGGCTTCTCCTAGACTGTGTCGACTCGATCGATAGCAGTTACCTGAGGAAAAACAAATGAACAAAAAGACTGTTAAAAGTGTGACTCCTAAGAGTTCCCTGATTTCCAGATGTTTTTCAAATGCTTCTAAGGATGAATGTTTACATTTTAAAGTACATGTTGAACTGCCTCAGCCTGAAATTTTTATAAACTATTTTTACCATCAGACCTAAGCTGGTATTTTCAAGTACTGTGTGGCACAAGAAGAAAAGAAAATTTCTCTGTGCTTTTGACAGGAACAATTTTCAGGTGAATTTATAAAAAAAATCTAAGCAAAATTTTCTTTAGTAGCAGAAAAACTTGAAAGTACATAGTTTTATTTTTTTCATCCACAACTTAAAATTGTATACAGCTTTTAGCATGAAGAATAAATTTGTTTAAGAATTTAACGTTTCTCCAAATAGATAAGAAGTATCTGCAGCTTCTACCTACTGTAATTGCACATTTGTGCTCAGCTGCCTATAGTTACATGCTGTCTTGTCTAGAAGATGATGATGTGAAAATTGACATTCATACCATCTGCCCTTTTAACTACTTTGGTCAGACATCAAGAGGGGCTGAAATCAGTTATTATTTCTCTATTAACTTTTGCTTTGCCTCAGGATGTATTTACTAATAAATGGAATGACCTTTCCCTTAGAATAGAGTTTGTCACGAGATGTTATGGTAGCTGTATCTGTGTTACACATGCATTGGTTATGCAGAAGAGGAAATTCCAACTATTGTAGTATAAGAGGACTCTCTAAACATTGGTTTTCATACAGAATGTAAACTCAAAGCATAGGCAGAATCAAACTTGATCCCAGACAATGAGAAATAGAGGAAAATAGTAAACATACAGTGCATACTGAAAGCAATTTTGGGCATGGAGAAATACAAGTTATGACTATTCCTAGCTGGGAGAGTGTGGATGAATCATACATAGATATTTAAAATGTATTGCACATAGGCAATTACATGATGCATAGTTAAAATTTACCTTAACTAAGATTTTCAGAACTGGTGTTTTAGACTTAGTAGGGCACTCGTATCAGAGCTAATAGGCACAGTAAAATCTAAATCACAGTGGCTTGTGTAAAATATTTGCCTTACAATTACAGAAAAAGTACATGTGGCTTTTTAAATGATGGACTGTTTATAATCACTTTAAGTTTTATCTCTTTTAATTTGGAATAAACAATGCTTAAGAAATTAATTCCTTATGCTCTTTTACGTCTGTATTTACTGAAATGTAGGGAAATTTGTTGAACATTTGTGGCATTTTATCACAACTCCAGACACTGTACAAGAAGTAAACATAAAACGAATCTTGCTGGCTTACAGAGCAATAAGTACAGTGCTTGCTGGTGCAATTCTCTGCGCCTGCGGGTCACAGATAAATCAGTATAGTGTGATGTTCTAAACCAGAATTAATAAATACTTTTTTGCACCAGAAATGGGTGTCTCAGGAAAAGATTTTCAATCCATAAGCAAATAAATTATAAACATAAATATCACAATTGCATTAAGAAGATACTAACTAAAATGCCATTAATTTGTTTTCATTTAAGTACAAAGCCTTATCGCTAGCTCTGGGCATCTTGAAAATTATTTAAAATAGAAATGCATAATTTGTAACCTACCAGAATAGCACATGATAAAATTGATGTAATTTTTCAGGAAGTAATTTAAATATCCACTAAATATTTAACACCTATGTTTTAAACTCATTTTACCTAAATCTCGAGTTGTTCCATTACACTAATAAATACTCTTTGTAGTATTTTTAATATTAGGTAACTAGTTGATAGCACTTCTGAAAAACAGATGACCTATTTGTGTACACCTACTTTTTTTATTTGCTATGATTTGTTTAGGCTTTCTTTGGGTGGGTTTCTTTGTACAAGTGTAACATCTCAAACTGTATCACAGTCATGCAAGAGAATTTCAGTCTGGAAGAAAATAATTCCAGTTCCAGAGTAATTTTTTTGAACTTTGACCAATGACACTATCCATTTTGTAAATTAATGAAGTATATCTGAAAGAAACAAACTTACCTAAAAAGAAATTGACAAATTGATTTAAAAAAATCATTGGAACTGGTGGAAAGCAACAGAATAAACACATTCTTCATCTTCTTGGAGAAATGCACAACAGCAATATTGCCTAATGTTATTGATTGACACTGACAATTATTTCCTGTGTTTCTCTGTGCAGAGAATTTATCAGCCAACTCCGGCTCTACAGAGCCTTTTATGGCGGCCTGGCCGATCAGCTGTGCGGTAATGAACTGGCAGCTGCTGATGGACTCCCATGTTGGAATGGAGAAGATGTTGTAAGAAGGTATCTTTATGACTCATTTTGGTTTTTTTCTCGTGTTTCTCTGAGGTAGCTTCCAACTTAAGTCAAGTACATTGTTTCCCTAGGTGTGTGCCAGGGTTAGTTCTCCCTAGGTTTGTGTCAAGGTTAGTTCAAAAAAAAAACTGTGTGGGTTTCCTTCTCTCAGTCTTGACCTGTTAACAATATAAGAAATCATCCTGCATATCTGTTTTGAGAAAAACATATATTCTGTTGTTTTTTTCAGACATTTTCCTTTCACATTTACAGCATTTAACCATATACTGGAAAAAAGGCTGGTTTGGTATTTACAAAATAGAATTGGAGAAAGAGACTATGGATTTTTGCTTAGGCTTGATCTTTGCAAAATGCTCCTTTTAATACAGAGCGTATGGTAACCGACTCAAGCTATTTGCTTAAAATTTTCTCTGGCTCTGAAGAATGAAGTACTCTCAACATATATGGTTTCTCAGGAGAAAGCTAAAGATTAAACATTTTAAACATTTTAAAGATGAAACACATGCATTGTTTTATGTACACAGCAGCTTGGGAGACATCATTCAGCAGTGATGGCGAAGAAGAGATAGTAATAAACTGCTATGCTCCTGGATGTGTAACTCTGGAATCAATATATTTCACAGCTAACAAAACACTAGCATTTGTGGATGTCAGAAGGATTTTCAGAGATCTGATCTCTGTGTTTTTGCTTTATTGCTGTCATCACCAAAACAAGTATTTCTATGAACAGAAAGTCCTTGTGATGACAGAGACCGAAATATCAAAAGGTTTATTGTAATTATTTTTTTTATAAAGATCATGCCATTAATACAGCATTTAGTAGTAGGTAGTATCAAAGATGGTAGTAGATAGTATCAAGGAAGGTGACTGAAGGCTGTGAGGTGAGTTAGTAAAGTGGGAGATAGCTGGTACCATGTAGAAGGAATAGTGACAGCTTGCACCTTCAGGTATCTTTAAAAATATTAGGTAGGAGATGTGATTTATTACTTTATAATACCTAAGGAAACTTAATGGATACCCTTTCAGGAAACCACTTGAGGACTACTTTTCTTTGTCTTCTTGAGTATCCAGTGCTTTGGCAGCACTAAGGCCCAGTGAATGCTTGACTCTCTTGATACTCTTCTGGGGAATTTTTCTAGTAAGGTTTCAGTGATCTCAATAAAACATCTCCTTTCTTCTATTTATACTTATACCTATACTTAGATTATATTTACTTGAGATTTAATCTCAAATTTACCTGTTGGCTATACTATTCCTACCAAATGTTTTAGTAAAACTTTGAAGTTACCGTCTTGTAATTGCTTGTAATTAACAAGGTTTTGTATCATTTTGGCTGCTTACATTCTTACTATTAATATATATTTTCAAATCTATGTTTTTATGTGATACTTGTTAGATTTTAGATATGACATGACATAGCACAGCATTACATTACACTAGAAAGGACCTAGGGTGATCAATTAGTCCAAATGCCTGATCAATTCAGGGGAGACAAAAAGTTAAAGCATGTTGTTCACTATATAGCCCAAATACCTTTTAAATAGGCTTGGGGCAACAAACACCTCCCTGGAAAAAGTGTTCCAGTGTTTCATTCCCCTTTTGGTAGAGAAATGATTCCTATTAGCAAGTCTGAACCTCCCATCCACAGCTCTGAGGCATTCCCACAAATGCTAAGCCTAGATTCACAGAATCACAGAACGTTAGGAGTTGGAAGGGACCTCGAAAGATCATCTAGTCCAACCCCCCTGCCCAAGCAGGATCACCTAGATTAGATCACACAGGAACGCGTCCAGATTGGTCTTGAATGTCTCCAGAGAAGGAGACTCCACAACCTCTCTGGGCAGCCTGTGCCAGTGCTCTGTCACCCTCACAGTGAAAAACATTTTTCCTTATATTCACAAGAAACTTCCTATGTTCCAGCTTGGACCCATTGCACCTTGTCTTATCACTGACCATCAATGAAAAGAGCCTGGCTCTATCCTTTACACTGACACTCGCCCTTAACATATTTATAAACATTAATGAGGTCACCCCTCAGTCTCCTCTTCTCCAAGATGAAAAGACCCAGCTCCCTCAGCCTGTCCTCATAAGGAAGATGTTCCACTCCCTTCATCATCTTGGTGGCCCTGCGCTGGACTCTTTCAAGGAGTTCTATGACCTTTTTGAACCAGGAAGAAGAGCTCAGCTCTTCCCTCTCCACTTCCCTTTCTGAGCTGTAGAGGGGAATGAGGTCACCTCTCAGACTCCTTTTCTCTAGAAAAGCCCAAAGCCTTCGGCTGCTCCAAGCCTTCCAACCCTGTCCACAGCTTTTTGTCATTGTCTGGATACATTTAAGTACCTTCAGATCCTTCCTAAATTGAACTGTACACAACTGCAGGTGAGGCTGCACCAATGCTGAATACAGCAGGACAATCAGCTCTTTAGACCAGCTGGTTATGCTGTGTTTGATGCACCCCAGGATGTGGTTTGCCCCCTTGGCTGCCAGGACACACTGCTGACTCCTGTGGAGCTGCTGCCGACCGACCAGCACCCCAGATCCCTTTCTGTAGGGCTGCCCTCCAGCCACTCCTCTCCCAGTTTATACTTGGGCCCAGTGTTACTCTGTGCTGGGTGCACAGTCTGGCATCTGGACTTGTTAAATGTCATGCCACTGATGACTGCCTCTGCAAGGCCTCCTGTCCTTCAGGAGAGCCAACAGCACCTCCCAGATTGATATCATCACCAAACTTGCTAATGGTACATCTAACTCCTGCATCCAGATAATGTACTCCTATGCGTTATCTAGAAAATATACTCCTGCACTGTTGATAATGCATTAGAAAGGACTAGTCCTGGGACTGAGGAACACAACTCTTGACTCCTTAAATGCCTTTCAGTAGTACTCATTATAATCTTCACCTGAATTTTTCCAGGAACTGAGGTTAGACTCTTCAACTCTAATTGAGCTTTGGCCTTTCCTGAGTTCTCCATGCATACACAAACTATGACTCTGTAATCTTTCTGTAAAGCCTGACCTCAGTTCTAGAGATAAAAACATATTTTCTTCTTCACAAGGAGCTCCGTTTTCAGGCCCACGTGCTTGACTTACAATACAGTGGGATACAGTAAGCATTATGAGATCAGTACAGAAATATGAGATCAATACAGACTTAAGTGGGAGAGCTGGGCAGGGAGAAGTTTAATGAGACTTAACAAGGGCAAGTGTAGGGTATTGCATCTGGGGAGGAACAACCCCAGGTACCAGTATAGGTTGGGGACTGGCCTGTTGGAGGTGAAAGGGACATGGGGGTCCTGGTGGAAATCAGGATGACCATAAGCCAGCAATGTGTCCTTGTGGCCAAGAAGGCAAATGGCATCCTGGAGTGTATTAGAAGGGGGATGGATAGTCGGTCAAGAGAGGTCCTCCTCCCCCTCTACTCTGCCCTGGTGAGACCACACCTGGAGTATTGTGTCCAGTTCTGAGCCTCTCAGTTCAGGAAGGACATAGAGCTCCTTGAAAGAGTCCAGTGCAGGGCCACAAAGATCCTTCCTTATGAAGACAGGCTGAGGGAGCTGGGTCTCTTCAGCTTGGAGGAGACTGAGGGGTGACCTCATTAATGTTTATAAATATGTTAAGGGTGAGTGTCAGGAGGATGGAGCCGGGCTCGTCTCAGTGATGGCCAGTGGTAGGGACAGCAGGTCCAAGCTGGAGCATAGGAAGTTCCATCTGAATGTAAAGAAAAACTGTTCCACTGTGACGGTGACGGAGCACTGGAACAGGCTGGTCAGAGAGGTTGTGGAGTTTCCTTCTCTGGAGACATTCAAGACCAATCTGGACACGTTCCTGTGTGATTTAATCTAGGTGATCCTGCTCAGGCAAGAGGGTTTGGCCTAGATGATCTTTCAAGTTCCCTTCCAACTTCTAACACTGTGTGAATCTGTGAAAAGAATTGTATTTGTTTAACCTGGAAAAGAAAAGCTATTTGCAGAAAACGCAGATACAAACAGGATGTTGCTGGGGAGAGGAAATGTGTCTGTTTTATGCTTCCACATTGGTTAGGGCACATAGCAAACACTTATTTTTTTAATTACTAAATATTAAGGAGAGTTTTCTAGGGGCAAGGAAAATAAAGGACAAAACCATGTAGTTTTGGGTTCCAGCATCTGCATGAAGGAGTGTGTTTAACAGTAGGCAAGGTAAGGCTCTGAAATGGTGCAGCAAAAGCTGATTTTTCCTTAGAGATATGATTATAAATTGGATAACCTCTTAAAATCTCTTCAAACCCTCTGATTCTGAATCTAGGATTATCTAAATCCTGTGTTGCTCAACTTCTGTTGCCATGATCTGAGGATTCTGTGACATTTTAGAAGCAATAATGATCTGTGCAGGCATCATCACATTTCTCTGTAAATACTAAAGGACACCTGAGCCTGTACACTCACTCTCTTTTCTTTTTTTCTTTTTTTTTTCTTCACTTCCACCCCTCCGTCATATAAAAAAAGATATTGGTGAATCCATCTGTGCATTGTTCCTGGCACAAATGGAGGAAAGTCTGTATTGTTCAAATTAATTAAAGATAAAAAGATACTATCCATTTTAAGATTTTTCATAATTTCTGTCTTGTTCTGCCTTCTGTTCAAAGAAGCTGGTGATGATTTCAGTTTTGACTCTGACTTGGGAAATCAGTGTCATAAGTTACATAATGCTGGTGTGAGTGTATCAGGACCTGAAGAGATTGCTAGGGCTGTTTGCTGTATCTGTGCAGAGTAACATTAAGCTACTGTAGAAGTAGTCTGTTCAAGTAGCTTTACTCCCTGGAGACAGAAGATAGATAGATTTAAACAATAAATTAATCTTTGCAGTTCTTTTTTTTTGTCTTTTCTGTGTATTTTTCTAAGGGAAGTAGTTCCAGGTTTTAACAGCTGTAATATCATATCCCAGATAAATCTTAAAGCCTTTCCCGTTTCTAATACCATCTAAAAGATTATCGGGTCTGGATGGGAAAAGGTCAGAAAAAGAAGAAGAGGGTATTATTGAAACGAAAGCTTATTTAACAGTTTATATTTCATATGCTTCAGCTGTTTTCTTTTTGGTTTAAGCATTTTTTTGTCTTGTTCTTTTTTTTTTTTTAAATTATAATGTCATGGCAATACAGCCCTTGACTCTGAAAGTAAAACTGTTCTGAATCTAGCCTGTTACATGATTTAGGATCATGCTTTTACAGAAACTGAGGCCAGCATCACTATGTTCCTGTATTCATTTCAAACACCATTGATAACAGGCAGGACTTGCAGAAGAAAAACCCCTCTCACAAGCTCCACATCACTGCAGAATGAGAGAGAGCACAGATCAGAGGAGTATTCTGTCCTTCAACTATTTTACCCAGCTGTGTGACTACAGTAGCTGGGCATGAAATTTAAACTTCAATTTTAAAGGCATAACTGCATGCCATGATTAAGTATTTTGAATTCAGTATTAGAAGGTCAAAGAATCATTAAGCCACAGACTGGTTTGAGTTGGAAGGGACCTAAAAGACCATTCAACCCCTCTTCCTTGGGTGGGGACAACCTTCACTAGACCAGGTTTCCCAAAGCCCCATCCAACCTGGCCTTGAACACTATCAGGGAGGGGGCAGCCACAGCTTCTTTGGGCACCCTGTGCCAGGGCATCACCACCCTCTGAGTGAAGAATTTCTTCCTTACATCTAAACTAAATCTACCCTCTTTTAGTTTAAAGCTCCTTGTTCTGTCATTACACTCTGATACAGTGTCCCTGTCCATCTTTCCTGTAAGCCACCTTAGGTTCTAGAAGACTGCAGTCTAGTCCTTCTGGAGCCTTCTATTCTCCAGGCTGAGCAAGCCCAACTCTCTCAGACTGTCTTCATAGGAAAGGTGCTCAACCCCTCTGATATCTTTGCACTCTACTCTGGACTCCCTCCAATAGCTCAATGTCTTTTTTTTTGTACTGGGGGCCCCAAAATTGGACATAGTATTCCAGGTGGGGTCTCATGAAGGCAGAGTAGAGGGGCAGAATCACCTCCCATGACCTGCTGGCCAAATTCCTTTTGATGCAACCCAGGATAATGTTGGCTTTCTGGGCTGCAAGTGTGCATTGATGGCTCACGTTGAGCTTTTTACATCAGTCAACATCCAAGTCTTTCTCAGGGCTGCTCTTAATCCATTCTTCATCCAAACTGTAGTTATGCTTGGGATTGCACTGACACATATTCAGGACCTTGCATGTGTGCTTATTTAACTGTATGCTGTTCTCTTGGGCCCACCTCTCAACCCTGTGAAGGTCCTTCTGGATGGTAAGTAAGCCTTCCCTCCAGTATGACAACTGCACCACACGCCTTAGTGTTATGGGCGTACTTGCTGAGGGGACACTCCATAGCACTGTCCATGTCTCCGACAAAGATGCTAGACTGTGCCAGTCCCAGTACTGACTCCTGAGATATTCTTTAAGTTCATTGTAGAAAGAGGAGTTGCAATTAATAACTTATGCATTTTCAAAGCATACAAAAATTGCATACAACAGGGGTCAGCATTTCATTTGCATTAGAGCTAAAATAACAGCTTAGATATATGTATATGTGTAAATAGACTGAGTTGTTCTCATTCATGAACAAAAAGTGGCTTAGCTGACATTTATACAGTTCTGGTAGTCCAGAGTGCCTGGCTGCAATGTGAAGGTAGGTAGATTAAAAGTCCACAGATGAGAGCAGGATATGTACTCTCCGTCTTGAGACCAGTAATTCCTCTAAAATAAAAATAGATGTGAGAGAAGAAAATATCAAGATTATGTATGGTGAAGGATTCAAGAGTAATGGAGTTTATTAAAATCAGCTAATCAAGTTTGGAAGAAAGTATTTCATATGAAGCACATATCTAAAGTATCCAAATTAAGAGGAATTGAACAGCGTGATTGATTTTAATTACTGAACAAGTTGTTAGAAAGTGATTATAATAAGCATCTATCCTTAAATAAATGCTTAGCTTTAGCACAACTCTTCGTCTGGGGAAAGGAATTTTCTTTTTCAATTCTTAAATATTCTGAAACAAGAACACAATCCTGAATCTGTTCTTAGGCAGCAAAAGATCACAGAATCACAGAACGTTAGGAGCTGGAAGGGACCTTGAAAGATCATCTAGTCCAACTCCCCTGCCTGAGCAGGATCACCTAGGCTATATCACATAGGAACGTGTCCAGATTGGTCTTGAATATCTCCAGAGAAGGAGACTCCACAACCTCTCTGGGCAGCCTGTTCCAGTGCTCTGTCACCCTCACAGTGAAAAAGTTCCTCCTTATATTAAGATGGATCTTTCTGTGTTCCAGCTCGGTGATATAAGGATGTCTAATGAATTTCTTGTAGTTCTCTTCTTTTTGAGCTAGTAGTCACTTCATATGAATGTAAATGGCCATCAAAGGCACCACTTGCCACCTATGCATATTTGCCTGAGCAACTTGAAATGTGAGAACAGCCCTTACGGCTCTTACCGCTTTATTGCCATCAAGGAGCAGCGACAGATGCATAGGGGAAAAAACAATAGTAAATATGTGCTTCCTCACAGCCCGCAAATTTGGAAACGCCTGACCCAGAACTGTGAATGTTCAGTCTTCCCATGAACTCAGAAAATCTTAGCAGCAATAGCATTCCAAAGCCAGCTAAGTTTTCAGATGCCAAAACACTGAGTCAACTTAAGAGGTAATGGTGGATAAATATATTTGTAGGCTGTTTTGTAAAGGAAATGGACGTTAAATAAATTGTGAAATCCAAATGCCTGATATCTGATGTATTTTGTTTTGACTTTCTGCTGCACCTTTAGGGCTGCTTGGAAGTGAAGTCACCAGCATACGGTACCTGGGATGTAATGAAAAATCTGGCCTGTAAGAACAGGAGGCTCCGAAAGTCCTTTGGAATTCAGGAGTAATTTTTCATTACAGTTTATACATTTTCTTTTGGAAAGCTACTGACATTAGGATATCTTTGATGACTGATCAGCAATACCATTAATTTTATCCCTGCCTACCCAGTCACAAATAATTTCTTATTGATCCTTCTTCTGTCAGAAGAGTGAGAGGGGATTGTGACCTTTCTTTCTGTGTCAGTATAGAAAACAAATGACACTTTTTTTTTTTCTGGCATCAACTTGTAACTGAATAATAAATAATTTTATTATTCTAATTGCTGGATTTCTGGGTATAACTTTATTTTATCTTTCCTTTTGAGAAACATATTTTTTTAGGTTAGCTTAATGAATTTGGGAATTATAGTGGTGAATATAATCTAAAGTATTTATTCCAGAGAAAGACAAAAATTAGAAGAAAGAAGGATACTGGATTCATGGTAGTTATATAAAAGCTAGGTATTTTATTTAAAAGGTGAAATTCCAATCCCTGTGTCAGTAGGGTTTAGGAGATCCACCTCTGACATTAGGAGGAAAAATGAAATGGCATATGATCCCATATTAATTGTAGGATTTGTACTTAATTTGTTATGAGATATAAAAATAAAATATTCCTGCTTTAATATCAGCTCTCAATATTTACTTAGATAAATCTCATGACATTTTAGGATGGAATTTATTTAATTACGAAAGAGCAGCAAAATACGCATTGCATTTGATTGCCTCAAAATAAATGATCTGGTTTTCCTTTTTATTTGCTTGAGCAAATACATAATTTTCTGTAGTGTTTGTCCTTGAAACATTTGAGTCATTTGTCATGCACAGCAGGGGCTGTAATAGAAGTGTTCTAACACTGGGTGAATGAATTTTTATTAAACTGGTAACAATTTACAAAATGTATTGACTTTTAAATTTAAAAACATTATTAGAGCCACATTAAATAAGAGCCTTTATAAAGTCATAGAAGTCTGTTGAGAGATAGGCATAAGAAAGAGTAGTGAAAGGATATTCTAGGAGTTTGAATTATGGCATCACCATACCTTCATTTTTGACTGTTTTGTTCTTTCATTTTATGAAGCCATAGAAAAATAGATTTACTCTAGAATTTAGTGTCGGTGATTTGATGACTCCTAGAAGTTTTCCTAGGGAACTCAGGACTACTTTTCTGTAGTTTATAACGTCAAACGAGATGCAAAAAAGCCCCTATCACCTCTTTATTTGTATATTAAAGTTTCATATTAATACAGAGGAAAACTCAAATGGGCGACTGTGCTGCATATTTCAAGAATAAACCTAACATAAAAGAAGTAACTGTGAATCATAGCGGATTATATTAGAAAAAAGATTTTTGTATTTGTGTCTCACTGAATTTCTTATGAAAGAAACGTGATCTAACTGAATTCAACTTTGATATATGGATACCTTTCAAATAATACGTTCACTGACATTTTACAATGAGACCCCTTTCACACAGTGATGTTCTGAAGCAGTTAATATTTGTAAAATCAAATTATTTATCACCTCTAGTCACAGCAATATAGTTCTCAATGAATTATTTAAACAATATTTTGGGCTGTGAGATAAATTCTATGGTGTCTTCTTTTATTGCAACATTCATAGCAGTCCTCTATAAACACTGCGGGCTTACCTCTCTGGACTGGGAACTTCTGAGCACTGGTGTTCAGCACCACAGCATTCACAGATGTTCCATTCCACCTTTATATGCACCGGTGAAGCTGCGCCTCGAGTACTCTGTTCAGTTCTGGGTCCCTTGCTACAAGAAGGACATTGTGATCCTGGAGTGGGTCTAGAGAAAGGCAACCAGGCTGGTGAAGGTTCTGGAGAACAAACCTTATGAGGAGCCCTGGGGGAGCTGGGGGTGTTTAGTCTGGAGAAGAGGAGGCTGAGGGGAGACCTTATCACTGCCTACAATTACCTGAAAGGAGGTTGTAGAGAGGTGGGTGATGGTCTCTTCTGCCAAGTGACAGGTTCATATTAGATGTTAGGAGGAAATTCTTCACCGAAAGAGTTGTTGGGATGTGGGACAGGCTGCCCAGGGAGGTGGCTGAGTCACCATCCCTGGGTGTATTTAACAGACGGGTAGATGAGGTGCTTGGGGATATGGTTTAGGAGAGGACAGGTGTGGTTGGACTTGATGATCTTAAAGGTCTTTTCAAACCTGGTGATTCTGTGATTCATATCACAGTGTTGCATCTGCTGAAGACTTTTCTCTTGGCAACTCTAGGTCAGATTTTAACTGAGCATCCTGCACCGACTGTGAAAATGCACAATTGAAACTGTGGGTTCTGGGTTTTAAATTTTCACAGCTGACTTAGATACTCAAGCAGAGTGATTTTAAAGATTTGGAAGTTAATTTGGAGTCTTATGTGAAAACCACAGATTTTTTCCTGTGTCTAATTGTGACAGTTCGTGGTACTTTTTCCTCTATATAAGAAAAAATTTGCTTGACATGGTCCTGTTTTTGTGATTAGTCTGTAGGTTATTATGTGTACAGCTTGATTTTATTAATGTCCTTTGTGTAATACAGATGATAAAAAAATTAGTATTCTTATAATAGTATTAATGCATTCAAGGACTGAATTCACTCATTACTTTTTCTAGAAGTGAATATTATTCTTTCCAGTTGTGTCAAATTCTTCTTTCTGTTTTGTAGTTAATAGAATCATTATATCCACTTTAATGAAGTAAAACTAATCTGCCATTCACAACTGTGAGTCTACGAGCATCTACTTCAAAATACCCCATCATTTGTTCTCTTTAATAAAGTTTCTTATCTTCCTTAGCAGCTTAGCTTCTTGTTATATTCCTTTAGAAATGCGTGATGGGAGGCAAAAGTTGGCTTATATTCATTAAAATACTATTTAATTCTAACTATTTCTATTTTAAAACTTGATTCTTAGGACCAGTTTTTAGCACTCATTCACATTTGGTCACTTGGGAAAATTCAGCTGAATTAATGAAGACTGTGAATTTAGAAATCAGTTATGTTAGCTCATTTTTTACTCAATTCATTGAATGGATAAAGTATACTGAAGCTACTTTAATTAAGGAAGAATTTTAATTATGAAAATATAGTATCCTTTACAGAAATTCAAAGATGTTTTCCAAGCCCAGTTAATACATTTTCGTCCTTAGTGTGTTCCAAGTGGGGTTTCGAGCTGTGCTGTGAACTTACCACTCTCTATGAATAACTCAAAGGAGGTTTTAGCCAGGTGGGTGTTGGCCTCTCCTTCCAAGTAACAAGTGATAGGACTAGAGCAAATGGCCTCAGGTTGCATGAGTGGAGGTTCATATTGGATATTAAGAAAAATTTCTTCACCAAAAGGTTTAAGCGCTGCAACAGGCTGCCCAGAGAAGTGGTTGAGTCACCATCCCTGGAGGTAATAGAATGTGTTGTGTAGAGACATGGTTTAGTGGTGAATGTGGCAGTGCTAGGTTAAGGTTGGACTTGATGATCTTAAAGTTCTTTTCCATCCTAAATAGTTCTGTGTAGGCAAGCACATACATTCTGTGTGCTTCAGTGACAACTGCCCCTGAAAAGGGTTACAGCAAAAAATCATGAGAAGTGAGCACGAGCACAATTAGCTATGCCATGCTGGAGGCTTAGTAAATGACCCATTCCAGCACTACTGTGAATAGCCATGTCCAAAGCTGAAAGGTTTTCATTTTCAGCAAGTGCCTAAGATTTCATACCCTGAAGTTCTTATGAAGAGCAGATCAAAGTAGCAGAACTACATTGTTACATGCATGCAACAGGAGACCCTGTTGATTCTTCACAAATATGTACTTGATACCTGTGGGTCAGGGAAAGGAAATATGAAGCATAAAACACAGTCCAAAATGCACAGTGAAATATTTTCCTTCCATATAAAAAGAGGACTCTGTGCTACTTGTAATAGGCAGGGGTACCAGCAAGACCTTCCTTCAAACTGTTAGGAATCATTATGTGCATATCTCTTCAGCTTGGAGAAGAGGAGACTGAGGGGTGACCTCATTAACGTTTATAAATATATAAAGGGTAAGTGTCCGTAGGATGGATCCAGGCTCTTCTCAGTGATGGCCAGTGATAGAACAAGGGGAAATGGGTCCAAAATGGAACATAGAAAGTTCCATCTTAATATAAGGAGGATCTTTTTCACTGTGAGGGCACTGGAACAGTCTGCCCAGATTGGTTGTGGAGTCTCCTTCTCTGGAGACATTCAAGGCCAATCTGGACATGTTCCTGTGTGATCTAGTCTAGATGATCCTGCTTGGGCAGGAGGGGGTGGACTTAGTGATCTTTCGAGGTCTGTGATTCTGTGATTCTGAGAAAATTCCATGCCTATAGATGGAGGGATTGTGCTATAGCATACTGTTGTGTAGTAGGATGCAACTCTCTCTCCTAATGAGTGTGAGGTGTGAATCTCTGTCATGTTAAACTCATTCATGTCTTATAAGAGCATGCCATGTTAAAAATTTTGATAATCTTCATCTCTTCTGCCCCACTTATTTTTATGAAGCATATCTAAGTGAAACCCTTGGCCTCTTTTTCAGTAGAGATAAATGGATCCTTGTAGGTTGTGATTCATTTAGTCTCAAATGGTTGGATAGAATTTCACAGAAAGACTTAAGTTTCTTTCTCTCCCTTGGCTGTAAAGGGCATCAGTCTAAAACTAGTGTTAGAATTTATGTTACCTAACTTGAAAATATTTAGAAACTCAGATATATTTAAGCATCTAATACAAAGTATTAGAGCTGAGATTGAAAACCTGAATACCCTAAACACTAAGTGTTAAACATGTGAGATTTATCCAGAACCATTATGCTGAAGTGTTTGAGATATTTCACCAGAAACCTAGGGTACCCATGTTGACCTGTATACTGCAAGTAATGTCATATGGCAGTGTTGATCAGTTTTTGCTAGTGCTGATTTTCTTATCAAAGGGATGTATGAAGGTACCCAGGGTAAGCAGTGTGAAGGACTGTGCAGGACCAAGCACCATTTTAGCTTTCTCAGTACCTTTGGTCAAAGATGGAACATACTTTTGACTAAGGTATAAACATTTCTGGATTACCTAGTTTCCTAAAGTTGTTGGGTGGGTTTTTTTTTGTTTGTTTGTTTGTTTCTTTTTTAGGCAGTTATTTTTTTTTAATCTAGATAAAATCAGGAATTAATTTTGAGAGTTAAAGTGCTTATGGTAAGAATATGAATTTTTCATTTCCCCTTTGTTTTTACTGTAAGAGAGGTTGTGGCATCTAGAACTCCAGGTTTTAAGTCTCCAGTTTGTATAAAGTGCTATAAAAATGGATATGTTTGTGTCCTTTTTACAAATAAGATGGCAACAATATTTGAGGGAAGCTTATGTTCCTCTACACAAGCATGTTCCTACTAATCCTCCTTTTAATATGTCTCACTTTCATATCCTGATGGCTTTAAAACCTCTGAATCATGCATAAGTACAACAGTAATAGAGGAAGTAATAAACCTAAGGGCTAATAAAACTGCATTTTTGTTTAATGAAATACTTCTGGAATCAACAAAGATAGCATGGCAGATACCTTGTGTTATTACTCTCGTTTCAAATATCAAAGCAACATGTTGTATTCTTCTTAGAAAAATGTATTATCAGTTCCTCCTGAAATCTTTGTACAGAAGCTGTTCGAAGTAAGTAAAAACTAATAATCCTTGCAATTATTTTGATTTAAGGATATTTAATTTTCTATTGAAAATATTATCAAGATCAGTTAACATGATGAAGTACTGAATGGTAGAAAAGCAGTACTGAAGTGAATAGACAGCAGCTAATAGAGAGATACCACATAAACCATTATGGTTATTTTTTGATCAAAAGCCTCCTGTATTTGCAGATTATCACTACATTTTCAGGGATCCCAAGATAAGGCTAACTGGCTCTTGACAACATATATTTCTAGCACAGGAAAGAGTTGTCTGTGATCCAAACCAACTAAAACTCGTTCTGGAGTACTGCCCTTCAGCCTTTTGACAGCACAGACTGTATTCACAGAGATCTTGGCAGTAATCATTTAATTTCAAATTCCTATTTTTATATCTAGGGAATTCATTTTTCAAAGGGGAATTTTTACCAGGCAGTTCAAAACCTGATAGCTAGAGTCTGCCACCTCTTCTGTACTTTCACTTGCTTAGTAAAGTAATACATTTGCAGGAAAAAAAAAAAAAAGTTATTTTGGGTGAAATAGCCTGAAGGTGTTTATTTGGTTAGATAGTCTGTGAAAGATTTAAAATTTTAAAGATTAAAAAGATTTAAAAGGTTTGCCTGCTCTAGGGAACCTGCTTTGGCAGGGGGGTTGGACTCCATGATCTCTTGAGGTCCCTTCCAACCCCTACAATTCTGTGAATTTTTGTGTGTGTGAAAAAAAGCAAACCAAAAAAACCTCATGTTTTGGATACTACAGTTGATTCTTTTGGATTCATATGTTTGTAATCCCTTATTTGAGAATACAAAGACGACTTCATTTGGGGACTGAGATTCAATTGATGCCTTCAGTTATACAAAATTTAGGCATCTAACCTGGACTTCTTCAGTCTGTGTAGTCGATGGAGAGAGACACGTCCTGTTTACTGCTAGTGGGCTGGCTGGCTGTATCTAGTCACTGTAATCACTTGGAGTGAGCAGCACAGAGGAGCTGCGTAGCTTAGATATCTGAATCTTACCCTAAAGGATGTGTAAGTCTGAGGGAAAAAGTTTTGCAGCCTAAGAGACCAGATACAGTTCAAAGTGTATTTACTGGCTGTCAGAAAGAAAGTACACAAATGGGTCACTTTCTACCCTGCCCTTCAGGAAGCCATGGCTACAGGTGCACCACTGTGCACCCTCCTTAGGTAAGTGTCATCAGAAGATGACCACCAAAGGTAAAAGAAACCCAAAGCTTTGGCAACCATAAGCTGAAGCTGATTGAATTGCTTCTCATTGCTTCCTTCTTTCAGATTCCTCTAGGCTTTGAACTCCTCTGTAGAGAGAGCCTATGTGGCAGATGCTTCAACACTGCCATTGGAACAGCTCACAGTGATAGATACAGCACATACGAGGAGTCAAACAGATGCTCATGACAAGAAAAACTTGTCTCAGCTGTGTACACAAATTATAGTGGAATGGGTGAAGAGAAGCCATATGTAAAAAGATCCTACAGTTGTTCAGATAAGCGTTTTTTTTTTTCCTAATACTTCCATCACCTCCAGAAAGATTTAAACTACTTGGGATTTGCATTGCCCTTTTATTTTTCCCTTTTCTGTAAACAAGAAATAGACCTTAAATAGTTGAGATTATAATTTGGTAGGAAGACAACAAATTATTTCATATATGGACAGAACAACTCATGAAATAGGAAATCTTGTCTTCTGATAAATAGGTAATGTAATAAGTTCACTTTTCTCATTTATATGTGTGCATAAAATAATTCTGAGCTTAATTTGTTTAAGCTTGTGTGCATCTGGGAGTAATGCTACTTCACTTTCACCTGTTTGCCTGCTATGAAAAGGTGCAGATACATCCTGTAGTCAGATGTATTATTTTCCGTCATTTAGGTGGTGAACACAACTAAATTCACACCATTGGGAGCAGCTTTTTGGGAGATGTGAAGACAGGTGAATTTCCTAATTATTAATTTGGAGGAGATAAATCAGGGGGAAAAATGAAATCTATCAAGTAAAATGTACTGAGGTGATGGGATAAATGTGGAGATTTTATTCTGAAGTTAGCTTACATTTGGGGAAGCCAAAAGTCTAGTTAATAGATCCCACCTATGGGAAATAGTATTTAAAGTCTTGAGGTCAGCCGGTAGTTTAAGGAGATACCTGGAAAGCAAATGAGATTTCCAGTAATGGTATTTTTATTACTTACATCTGTCTCAAAATATCAGTGCTGTTCTATAAAAAATTGCATTTAGTAAAATTAGAATGCATTTTTGCTTTTACCTTAACATTTGTAGTGAGTTCACACTAATTATAATGACTTGGTAACATCATAGTATTTGGAAAATAGATAAATTTTGACTGGAAGATGTCGTTTCTAAATAAACAACAGAAAATTAGTACCAATCAAAATTAAAGTAACCCATGATGAATCCACAATAAAAATTATTATGTTGGAGCACGTTTAAAAGTAGTGACCCTAGAGCATGTTTTTAATCATGCACACACAACAGCGGCAACAAAAAGACACCAGGATAATACTGACAATGATACGTCCTCCTGTGACTTTGGTTTTCTGTTTAAATGAGACCATTTTCCTGGAAGATTTGGACATCTTGACTCCAAAAGAGATTTCCAGCATAAACTTGAAAAAGTGAATAGGCAATAGTCCTTCACAGTTACTAGCAATAAATGAAATCTGGCAGACGACTGAAAAAGGAAGGTGCTTCTTCACCTACTATATTAATTCACAGAATCGTTGTCCTGGGATGTTGTGGAAATCAAAAGTGTATCTCTGTTCAAAGAATGGCTAGACAAATTTGTGGAATAATTCTCCAAGGACTCTTGATAAAGTTACAGTATAATTCTGCTTTCTATAAATTGTCCAAATCTGGGGAACTGTACCCAAGGAAAATAAAGAAGAAAGTGTAGCAATGTCTGCTTTACTACAGCAATGTACTGGCTAACCTTAGAGTGGTTGCTTAGGGTGGAGCTTCCAGGGTCAAGACCTTTCTCCGTTTGAACTTCTTAATGATACCATACTAAGTATTTCTGAAGCAAATTCTTCTTGTAAAAAGAAATAAACATATTGCTGGGTACTCAAATAAACACAAAGCAGCTCTAATTTAATGATCACTCACACTGGTGCATTCACTTCACAGATTCACAGAATTGTAGGGGTTGGAAGTGACCTCCAGAAATCATTGAGTCCAACTCCCCTGATAAACCAGGTTCTTTAGAGCAGGTTGCACAGGTAGGTGTCCAGATGGGTCTTGAATATCTCCAGAGAATATGGACAGCCTGTTCCAGTGCTCTGTCACCCTCAACATCAAGAGGTTCTTCCTCACATCGATGCAGAACCTCCTGTGGCCCAACTTGTGGCCATTGCCCCTTGTCCTGTCCCCACAGGCCACTGAGAAGAGGTTGACCACCTCCCTTTGTCTCCCACACTTCAAATATTTATAAACATTGATGAGATCCCCTCTCAGTCTTCTCCAGGCTGAACAGCCCCGACTCACTCAGCCTTTCCTCATAGGGGAGATACTCCAGGCCTTCATCATCTTTGTGGCCTCCACTGGACTCTCTCCAGGAGATCCCTGTCTGTTTTGTACCGGGGAGCCCAGAACTGGACACAGGACTCCAGGTGAGGCCTGACCAGGGCAGAATAAAGAGAATCACCTCCTTCGACCCGCTGGCTACAAAGGCATGTGTAAGTAAGTTGGATCAACAGTGCCTTGCTTTGCAGTAATCCCTCGGAGTTAGGAAGTGAGATCCAGAAAGTTACAGCAGATATACCTTGAAGTTCTATGGGCTTTCCCACTCTGACAAAGAGATACAAGTTAGATTTCTGTTTCTTTTTTTTTTTTTTCCTCTTTTTAGTTTCATACACTGGGAAGAGCTCAAACTTGCCTGTATTTTTCATGTTACTTCTCTGGACGAAAATACCAATGTGATTTTTTTCTTTCTCTTTCTGTCATACTCCTGTCATTTTTAATTTTAAGTTTGCTTCATATTTAACCCCCCCCATTTGCCCTACTATTTTTTATCACTTTTTCCCCATTGATTTCCATATTCTTGTCCCTATTCAGTCTTCTACTTAAAGCCTTTCTTCTATGCACTCCATTTCTTTCTGTTTACTTCACCAGAGTCCCATTAATCATCATGCATCAGTGATAAAGTGTACTTAGTAATTTTATTATTCCTGTTTTTTTCATTCTAACTTGAAAATGGGGTATGTTCACCCTTAGGAGATAAGTCTTTCTTGTGCATTCTCTACTTAAATCAGAGGCACAGCGTTTGGGGTTGTTTTGCTACTTGTGTCTTGCATTTTCTTGCTGTAAATAAATAAAAAAATGCAGCATCGTCAATGTGATGCATGTGAGAAAGCACTTACCAGAAGTCAGCATTAGTTTCATACCCTTGTAATGGAAGCTGTAGGTCACATTTCATGACCTTACTACGATCAGAGAGAAACAGTTAAAAAAAAATTAAACGAGGGGCTGTGTTTACTGTGCGCATACGTGTTTGAACTGCATCTAGTCGGGTCAGGTCTTAATCATTCACCTTCGTTCCAAGTTGGTGTTTCCCCTCGGTTATAGCCTTGCCAGGCGCAGCATGGGCAGGAGCAGAGTCCTGGGAGACAAGAGAAGAGGCGAGGGGTTACCCTTCCTGGTGGCCCTCCGGAGTGAGAGAAACCTCTCTGTTGCTGCATCCAAGGTTGCCACCCAGTGGAGAAGACTGCAACTTCTCATGGTCGCAGGCTCGGAAGCCCATTACCCTGCAAGGAAATACCCGTGGGTGGTCTTTTTTGTTAGAACAGGGCCGGCTTTGGTTGTTTTCAGGTGCTCTAACTGAGATGTAAAAGGTGACGTAGCGATATCGTGGAGTCTTGTAGTAAAGGCCTCTGGGGTTTGCTTCTGTTGTCTCGGTATTTGCTGGTTTTGACTGGTGTGTTTTGTGTATGACAGCCTAATACAACGGTGTAGCTCCTTTTATATTCATGCAAAACACAATTTGCGTGCCAGTGGGTCAGAGCCGTGATTTGCAACAGGCTCTTGAATTAAAAAAAAGAACACTAAGTTATTTTAAACTTACAAGTTGCACCATGTGCTTTTAAAAATCCCTTTTAACACAAATTTTTAACACAGTCGTAGCTACGTTTAAGCAATCAGCATACAGCTTTGAGGGGGGCGGGGGGAACAGCAAATGACCCAAATCCCAAAGCTAGTGACCGGTTTGTAATACTGAATTATCTGGCTCATTCTGTACTTGTTTCATGGAAGTGTTTGAAATCGCTGCACAAAGCTAGCGTGGACTAGTGCTGGCAGCCACCAGCATTTAAGTAGCGTATCGTGAGAAAATACTTTGAGTATTTAAGGGAAGGAGGACACCAGTGAACAAGGAATAAGAGTACAGTAAATAGCAGGGACACCCTTTACTCTGAGGAACGGAGAAATGGAGGGCAGTGACCAGTAACTTCCATATCAGAAGAAATACCTGAGTAGCCGTTTTTCTGCCCTGGACCATGATCCTAAGGGTATCTAGCACAGGTCAAAGAAAAATGGAAGAATCTAAATCCTCTTTGCTTTGGAGGTTTCATAGTCTTTTCAATATTGTCACGTTTTCAGCTGAAAACAAACCTCCATATGTAGTCTATCACCTGGTATTTCCATTCTTAATATTCTGACCCCCAAGACATTGTCGAGAGAGAAGAAGGGAGGAGGGCAAGGCTGATTCTGCTTTTAATGGCTTATGTAGGGTTTCCAGACTTGCCATGAGAGGTTCTGCTTTTTCAAAGTCATCTTCACTTTGGTATGTCTCTCTCTTTTACTGATGGAACCAAGTTATAGCAGATCAGGTGGAAACTTTGGAGGATATAATCTCTGTACCTCACTACTTTTCTCATTGTTTGCAGTGTGAATACATACATGAATGAACTGCTCCAATTTAGGATCCCAAAAGGAAAGAAAAGATAGTATTTTTAATATTTTTTTTAACTTTGTGTGTAGAACTTCTGTTGTTAATAAGGGTTCAGAAGGAGAGAAAAGCCAGTGTTGGGAAGTGACTTCAGTAAGAAGTTGGGGCCATTCAGTGCACTGTCAAGCTGAGTCTTTAAGCTTTTCAGTCATGAGGATTTCACCAATGGTCTGGGCAACCTGTGCCAGTGTTTAATAGTTCACAGGTTGCATATTTTTTTATTTTTTTTTATATAGCCTGACAACTCTTGAGCAACTTATGCCTGTTGCCTCTTGTTCTGGCCCTGTGCTTCCTTATGAAAAGAGTTCATAACGCCTCTCTGTACCTGTGTTTTAAGTGCTTTATAATGTGTGGTGGACACATTATCACCCCCTAAACTGGGTTTTTCAAAGGCTGAACAAATACATTCTTTCAGCCTTTCTTCATATGTCAAATTCTCCAGCTCTTTAATTATCCTGGTGGCATCTTGATGCAATTACTTAGTTTTTCAGGCTTGTAAAGACCTGTATGTTGCTGTGGCATTTGCAATTACAGGTTTTGGTTTATGGAAGGTTTTTATTTCCTTCAATCTGGTTTGACTATAATTTGGGAAGGGTGAAACCAGCAAACTCTCAAACCCACTGCTTACCTTTAACATGGTTTCTGTCACACTTTGGACACAGTTCTGGGCATTTTTCTAAGTCAAATAATTTTCTTAATCTGTTTTATTAATATCCGGAATTAGTTATATCAGTATTCAGCTTTCAGATTAGTTTTATTCATACATATTTTTTAAGAGTGTAATACAGCATAAGGTTGTGGGATTTGGGCATATTTTTTATTTTGTGTTATATATTTTTTTATTTTTTATCTCTGTGTGCTCATAATCACAGCTCTATAAAAAGTATGGCCAGATATTTTAAATGTTTGATATACAAGTGTATATAGTGAATTATTAGTGGGATGCAACTGAGAAATTAAAAAGTCAACAGCTGAGATGTGAGAGAGTTCTCGAATGAGGAAAAAAATCCCACCCATTTTAAATCCCGAGTATATGTGCAGAAACTGAAGAGGAATATTTTCTTCCTAAATTATGGACATGTTACCAACCTGCTTTCTACTTGAGGAAGCAGACACAGATACATCTGCATTAGCATTTTAATTTGGATAAGGAGCATGCTTTTGAAGCAAATCTCTCAATCATCTCCAGTTGCTGCAGTTCAGTTCATGCTGTGGAGCTGCCTTGTGACAAATAAATGGGATTCCTCACAGATGAAGCTGAAGGAAGATGTGCCTGAGGACTGCACCTAACACACCTAACTACTATCAGGCATTCAGTCTCTCAGGATTAGAGTACATCTTATCAAGTATTCTCTCCCCTGTGATATATTGTAGATATTGGGCCCTAAGCACCAGGTTTTTACAGAAACATATTTCTGTGAATCTGTTGTTGCAGTATTTAAGTACTTGCTGGTGTTGGACATGACTTGTTATGGTTCACCACAGGGAGCTTTACATGTGTGTGGGAGGAAGGGAGGCTGGTACGAAAACCACTGTCTGAAAACTGGTAAATCCAGACACATGAGGGGTATTGACTAGATTTCGTTAAAAAAAAAAAGAAAAAAAAAAGATAGAAGGGTGGGCTTGTATCCTAAATATGTTTGCATTCAGACTATGGCTTGTTCATTATCATTTTATAAGTGCAGGCTGGGGGATGACCTACTGGAGAGGAGCTCTGTGGAGAAGGACCTGGAGGTCCTGGTGGATGACAGGTTGGCCATGACCCAGAAGTGTGCCTTGGTGGACAAGAAGCCCAATGGGGTCCGTGGGTGCATTAAGAGTGTGGCCAGAAGGGCAAAAGAGGTGATCCTCCCCCTCTACTCTGCCCTGGTCAGGCCTCACCTGGAGTCCTGTGTCCAGTTCTGGGCTCCCTGGTACAAAACAGACAGGGATCTCCTGGAGAGAGTCCAGCAGAGGCCAGAAAGATGATTAAGAGCCTGGAGCATCTCTCCTATGAGGAAAGGCTGAGTGAGCTGGGGCTGTTCAGCCTGGAGAAGAGAAGACTGAGAGGGGATCTCATCAATGTTTATAAATATTTGAAGTGTGGGAGACAAAGGGAGATGGCCAACCTCTTCTCAGTGGCCTATGGGGACAGGACAAGGGGCAATGGCCACAAGTTGGACCACAGGAGGTTCCACACCGATGTGAGGAAGAACTTCCTGTGAAGGTAGAAGGTGAGGGTGATGGAGCACTGGAACAGGCTGCCCAGGGGGGTTGTTGGAGTCTCCTTCTCTGGAGATATTCAAGACTCATCTGGACACCTGCCTGTGCAACCTGCTCTAGAGAACCTGCTTTAGCAGGGGGGTTGGGCTCGATGATCTCTGGAGGTCACTTCCAACCCCTCCAGTTCTGTGATTCTGTGATTTTTAACAATTCATTATTTAAAAAGGATTATATATAATGATTAACATCCTGAAAAAAAAATCTTAATACTTGTATTGAGAAGGGAGTTGTTAAATTACATGCTTGATATAAAGGCTTGTAATTGTTTGAAATAATCATGTTTATAGCAACACAAACCTTTTAATGAGACATGATAAACTGGGACATCTACTTCAGTGGAGGAAAATAAAGCAAGCCCCTTTTTCTGGAAGTGGAATATATGATCTGTTGTTTCAGTGGGACAATCACCATGTACAAGCCACTGTATTGGGATGTTTTTCAGCCTTAATTGCCCTGTCAGTTACAATTAGAGGTGTTAGTGCAACTGTGAAATGCTACATATTACTTGTGGTGTTTGCTCCTTGCCATTCTCAGTCTGTCTTGAACAAAAATATAGATGCAGGAATGTCTGAGATCTCTTGCTGTGCTTGTTATTAAGGTTTAGCTTGTTACAGCCCTGGGTACAGTTATTCACTCAGTGTGGATTCAGTGTTATGGGTGTAAAGGTGCCTGCAGTAGAATAGTTTAGTCCTTTAAAGGGGAAAAATCTTCATGTATTAGGCATTTTTCCTGAAATAGCTGCAGGGGACTGTGTCCAGTTTTGGGGTCCCCAGTACAAAACAGAAAGGGATCTCCTGGAGAGAGTCCAGCAGAGGCCAGAAAGATGATTAAGAGCCTGGAGCATCTCTCCTATGAGGAAAGGCTGAGTGAGCTGGGGCTGTTCAGCCTGGAGAAGAGAAGACTGAGAGGGGATCTCATCAATGTTTATAAATATTTGAAGTGTGGGAGACAAAGAGAGATGGCCAACCTCTTCTCAGTGGCCTGTGGGGACAGGACAAGGGGCAGTGGCCACAAGTTGGGCCACAGGAGGTTCCACACTGATGTGAAGAAGAACTTCTTGATGTTGAGGGTGACAGAGCACTGGAACAGGCTGCCCAGGGGTGTTGTGGAGTCTCCTTCTCTGGAGATATTCAAGACCCATCTGGACACCTGCCTGTGTGACCTGCTCTAGGGAACCTGCTTTAGCAGGGGAGTTGGACTCAATGATCTCTGGAGGTCCCTTCCAACTCCTACAATTCTGTGATTATGTGATGAATAGGTATTTGTATAGCTGTATGGTACTGTTTTTACCAAAGTTACTAGTATAAAACCTGTGATTTTTTCACAATCGGCTGTGTGCTTACTGTTTATGGGCATTTGCCATTGTTTTTTCTGTTACAATAAAGGAGCTGACATTTTTAAAAATCCTACCTCTGTGATCATCTAGAACAAAGGGGTTGTCTTAGCAAAGCAACAGAAAAATGTTTTACTGTTGAAGGAAACATGAGCTTTAAAGTGTGGCACTGAGGATAGTGATTCCATTTCAGTAAGCAGTATGAAAAGGTTACTTTGTCCAATTCTAGTAAATAAAGCAAAGGAGAGAAATTAGATGAATGAATGAATGTTATGATAATGTACTCTGTGGTAGATTGTGAAAAAGATGAAATGCAGGAGACTCATAGAAGGCTGGCCAAATGCTCCTCTCTGTGTGGTAGGCTAAATTTTGTTTTCCTCTGCTACTGAAAAACTACTAATTGTAGTCGTTCTGTGGACTAAAAAGTTTATTTCATTGTGTTAGAAAGCTGCTCTCCATTTGTGCAGTTTTAGAGATTGCACTCCATTTTTGAATGGGCAGGTGTGTCTGACAGTGGATTAAATACCCTAGTGTTTGCTTCAGAACTGGAAAAAAAATTAGGGTCTGGGATAGTTTTATCCTGTTGCCCAAAATCTTGAAAGACTGAGTAAATTGTACACACTGAGGGGCGCCTTCAGTAAAGTCACCAAGTGATGGATGACTAGGGGAAGTGACAGATCACCTGTTTGTTCAGTTCTGAAGTGTGTGTAATGCTTAGTGAAGCAATTTAAACTATCAGTCATTGTTATTGGCTGTTTCTTTGGATTAACAACTGATTACTGAAACCCATCGATTTTAAGGCAACATTTTACATAGGATTATTTTTGTTCTTCTACTGTACAGGACAAGTATCCTGCTAAAATAAATGTAAATTTAATGGCTGTAAAGCCCGAGTGTGAAGATCTTTTCTTTCAGCCTACGCTAACAAAGGGAAATGTCAGGATTTGAAAATATTTTGAAAATAGGAAAAAAGAAATGAATCATTAGTCTTCAAAGGCATGAATGGTTTTCAAAGAAGTTTTTGGTTTTCTTTTTTTTTTAATTTTGAAGGCAAGCACATGTCAGTACGTTAGGGAAGTTTTTATCTTATATCATTCCTCTCAGCCAATCAAATGAGCAATTGCCGAAATTGGTCAATTGTTAAGTTGTACAGACAAAATTTTTTACAAGAATTACATAAGCCATGGGAGGTAATTTTATGAAATAAGTAATTACTAAGACTTATTTTTTTTTGCATGATGACAAGTATATATTATTTTAGAGATGAAATGGCACTGAGTTATGTACGTATGTTCTTTGTGTGCCTGCTGACACATCTGGGGTCGGGAGAAGAAAATGCTGCAAACAGAAGGCATTAATATGTTAGCCAGGCAGACTGAAAAGATTGTATCACTGGTGTGTGGCAGAGTTTATAAATGAAACCTAGCATAGTGCTTGCCAACAAACACCTCATTAGATTAATATATCATGCTCATACACGTGTGTCTGAGTGTGTGTGACAATTTAGCATGCCAAATCTCAACAGCACTAAAGACCAAGTAGCAAACTTCTTTGAGCTTCAATGTGTGAGAATTTAAATTGCCTACCATTTTAACTTTTTATGTCATAATAGTTAGATTTTCAGTATTTCTGAGCCATAGGAAGTGTTTTGAGGGCCATACTGTAACACTGTCACCATAATTATATTTTATGAAATACTTTTTTTGCCGAAGGGAACTGTTTCATGGACTGGCATCTCTGCATGCCTGGCCTTAGGAGAAAAAGCAAGCAGAACCTTTTTCTACTCCAAAATGTCTCGGGGGCGAAGCTGTCATGTTTTCTGTATTACTTCTCTGGCCTAGTCAGAGAAGTGTACTTAGAATCTAAAAAAGCTGCGTTTTAACACTGTCACAACACGTTTAAGTGCTTCCGTTTTTGCTGTGCAAGGGCTGACAATAATGAAGTGTGGTTTTACCCTGTGCTTTAGGCACCTGACTTTGGGCTTTTACCTAGGCTAATCTTCACATTCCTCTTAAACAGCAAACACAGCTGGACAGGCTCTGTGGGAAGGCGATTGGGAAGCCCTGAGTTAAGCTTCTTCTCTAAACAGCTTTTGAAAAAGGACCCACCTTTCTCCCGTGATAAAATAGGAAGCCTTGCCCAAATCCTTCAGATTCGTCTTTCTTGCCAGCTTCCTTTCCCTTGAGTTTGTCATCTGCTTAAAGTCAGACCCTGAAAAGGCATTTTGGAAGGTAAATGCAGTCAGAGGAATTCTGCTGAAATCAAAGGAACCGCTTATGTGTGTAACCACACACACACACAGAAGTACTTGCAAAGCTGGGGTGTTAGATAATGAAGTCTTTGAGGAAGAAACTCTCTGTTGGTCAGAGTTATTTGTTAAACAAATAGTAACCAGCAGGCTCTACTTTTGCAATCAGTAACTGTCGTATTTCTCTTCATGTTTGTGTTTAGATAAAAATGTATTTATGCTGAAGCTCTTGCAAAGATTGACTGAAACTTTAAAAGCCACATAGTCACTCAAGTATTTCACATGTGCTTTTCACCGGAGGATGACAGTTTCACTTTTGTGTAAAGGGTCTTCTGATAAACAGAGAAAGAATTATGCTACTGTATTTCATAGATATGGCTGTGTTTGTAAAGACCTTTTAACTATTGCTACATCAATGTGCATATACATAGAGACATTATTTTTGTTTATTTAACACTGCTGTTTCAGATACTGATCTCCAGAGCAGAAAGTGATTAACTGCAATATTTGCTTCCCTTCTATCTTGTAGATATCTAGGAGAAAGATATAAAAAAAAAAAACAAAACCCGTTCAAGGGAAAAAAAGAAGGTCAAGCACTGAAATTAGACTGTAAGAACTGGAATTGCTATCAAACTGGAAAAGCTTTTATATAAAATATTTTCCCTCATCTGTTTTTTTTTGGTTACTTATATGCAATTAACAAAAGTTTGGGACATTATTTTTTTCCTCTTTTGAATGAGTTTCTGCACAAGAGCCCTGTATTGAAAACATAACAGCGACGGATGTTTTGCTACTTCAAGGATCTATCCCAAATACCTACATTACTGTTTTACTTTGTGCATTTTTTACACCAGACATTTAATTCCTTGTTGGTGTATTAGGTGTGATAATTGGAGCCAGGGAGTGCTGCAGGAAGTAGGACTGATGTGACATGCTATTAAAGGAAACCTTCTCCCTTGACCCCAAGAAAACATCATGGTGCTAATCAAATAGATTATATGCAATAGGAATGTCTGTAGTCCTAATTATTACACTCTGAGCCATCCTGTCTTTAATCCTACCTCACCTCACTCTTCAGACGGGAATTTCATAGTTGGTATCTTACATTAGCTTTCAAATTCTGCATTCTTCACACATAAGGTGGTATCTCCCAGTCATCAGGCTTTATATGATAATTCTACCTTTTGCCCCCCCCCCCCCCCCCCGCCCCAATATTTTTACATCTTCACATCATCCACACTTTGGTCATTTGTGTAGGAACACTAATGTCTCACAGAACAGAGAACAGCAATACATTTTCTTAATGATCTTGGCATACAGGAGAAAATATCTGAGAAAAAAACAGAGAATGGAATTCAATAGGGAAAAGTCCAGGTAGAGAGAAAAAAGTGCTCTGCGCTTACTGGATGAACAGATTAGGATGTAGTTCTCCAAGAAAAAGTAAAGAAGTTGTGCCGGATCACAGTCAGACTATATCCCAAAAGGGACATGCTGCTGGGAAGACACCAAGCATGTCTCATAGCATGCCATACAGTAGTGCTTTTTTAACTCTATTCATCATGAGGAGAGGCTCGGTCAGAATACTGAGGACAGTGAGGGTAAACAGGGCATGGAAAGAGTAAGTTCCTGCTGAGATCTGTAGTATGTGGTATTCGCACCACAATGTCAGGTTGTGGTGTGCTCATGGAGATTTGGGTCTGTTTAGTGGTTCCCACTTAAGTGTCATTTTTTGATGACACTGGCACTGTAGTTATTGAAAAGTGAAGTTGCTATAAGGTAAACAGGGAAGTGTTATTGTGGGAAAGATACAGAAAGCGGTAACACTGGTTATGACAGAGATAAGTAATGGCAGTTATGTCTGAGAAAAAAAGTGATTTATAGACTTTTCAGATATCTTATTTCCATGTAATTTATTTTGGCAGCACTCCATTTACTCCATGGTAAAGTATCTATATACTAAAATTAATAGGTATAATGCCACTCTTTCTGTATTAATGCAGAAGCCTTCCTGAAGCTCTCTTGATTTGCAGAAACATTAAAGGTGCAAATTTCTGTATTTTGGTAGTCAGTTATTATTCTACAGGCATTTGCACAGGTCAGAAAAGTCTTTATTTGATTTAGGATAAAAAGAGGTTTTTTTCCACATTTTCTTTGCAAAAGAAAAAGCCAGCAGGAATCATGCAATGTCAGCGATTCCTGGGGAACAGAACAAGGAGTCCTTTGGACTCAGCCCTGGCTCAGGGATTTTACTGCTATATATAGCAGGTGAGTACACTGGGACCATCATGCAGTTATAGCACGGTTGAAGGGGCCTCTGAAGAACATGTACTCCAGTTCCCTGCTCAGAGCAGGATCGTCTAGATCTTTTTGCTCAGGGCTGTGTTTTACCTGTTTATACAGGATCTCCAAGGATGGAGACTCCATAAGCTTTCTGGGCAACATGTACCAGTGTTTCCACCACCCACATGGTAAAAATGTTTTTTCGCATGTTTAAATGAAGTTCCTTATGTTTCAGTTTGTGCTCACTGCCCATGGTCCTGTCACTGGGGCACCACTGGAAAGAGCCTGGCTCCCTCTGTTTGCACCCTCACTTCATGTATATACATTGATAACATCAGTGGCTGACATTGGTCTGCCAACCATTCCTCTCAGTTCTAGCAGGAGATTTCTTAGGGGTACATTCTGCCCCATTCATAGGACCATTAATACAGATATTACAGTGTTTGGGTTCCACTGTTGACCCTTGGTGTACACTACTGGTGACTGCTCTCTAACTGGACTTGGTGCCACTGATAACCACCCTTTGAGCTAGTTCAGGCAGTTTCCAGTTCACCTGCCTATTCACTTAACTAGCATGTACTTATTCAGTTTCTCATTGATGACATTAATGGGAGATGTTATGGGTTCAACTCCAGGTGGGTTTTGACTCTCTTGCTCCCATCCCATCATCTCTATATTCCTCCTTGGTGATCTCACCCTGCTTCCACTTAGAGACCTTTATTTTGTGTTTGAGTGTACTTAGGTGTACCTTGTTCATCCATGTAAGCCTCCTGCCACCTTTGCTTGATTTCCTTCACCAGGAGATTGGTGGTTCTTGAGCTTGGAGGAGGTGATTCTTGAAAATTAGCCATCTTTTCTGGATCTGCACTTTCCCCAGAACCATCTCCCATGACAATTGTCCAAAAAGATCTTTGAACAGGACAAAGTCTGCTCGCTCCCCTTCTCTCCCAAGTTAAGCAGGGCTCTTTAGATTAACAGAAAGTATGTTTTAAACTACTTTGTGATCTGTCAGGTGCTATATATGGGAGCAGAGCTTCAAAAATTGCATCACATCTTGCAGAATGTTGATTGCGTGTCCTATTCATTCTTGTGTCACAATCAACCCCACTTTTGAATCGCAGTTGTATACCTCATGTCCATTCCTGGTTTTGAATGGTGGGGTCCATACATAAGCAACCATCTTCCACATGTCTACTAAACTAATGAAGCTTTTCAAGGACAAAGGAGAAGCTCTTCAGTGCTCATAGGAGTGCGATGCAGAGGGTTCCCACGCTAGTGTGTAGTCAGGCTGGCAAGTCCGCTCTGTGCTGTGTGGAGACGGTAATCCCTGGCAGCAGTGTAGTTTAACATAACATTTCATAAATCAGGTCATGCCTACCAGTGTTCTTTCTAGTGTTGGATCTGAAGGTCATGTTTTCATGGCTGGAACATTTGTTTGTTGTGATTGTGTGTATCAGGTACACTTGATAGGGACCTAAAAGAATTTCCATTAAGTACATGAAGTAATCTCAGTAAAAATACAAACAGCTTAAAGGATAATGATACAGAGCTCCATCACTCAATTTCTCACTCCTCCTCTACTCCTCTTAATCACCTGTAGAAGTAGCTGACACACAGTTAAGGCAAACTGGGTAGAATAAAATTACTGTTTACATTTCTGTTAAGAAGTTGCATTTATGTGGCATGAGCTGATTGAGATTATCTAAAACATACCTATTTGGCTTTCTGTCAAAACTATTTTAGAGCACTTTAAATATTGTTCTTTGTGTTGTAAATTAAATATCCATTCCAGGACTCTGATGCCATTAATTTATCCCAAGCTGTCTAATTACAATGCATGTTAGTTTCACGAGAAGAGTAATTACTTTATTGTATTGATACACTTGTCATACATTAAATCAAGATTTAAATATTGTTCGAAGAGCATAATCTGTAAAATGTGAAAGAAACTTGGAAGGGATTAAAGTGATAAGGGATCCACAAGTTAGGATTTCTTTAAGATCAATCTCTTTCTGTTAAAATCCAGTCCTATTTTCCCTTTCTGTCACAGAGAGCAACATGAGTTGTTTGCAGCACCTTTACTAGTAGTTAGATGACATCCATATGATTAATTTGACTTTTGGTATTACTGTTGGTGGTAAAAATATTAAAAGTTGAAGCATCTTTGAAGGCAGATGAAATAAACAGGAAAATTATGGAATTTAAATGTCAGTCTCCTTGGGAAAGAAATGCTAAAAATATTAACGCATGTGAAGATGCAATTAAACTCTTGAAGTGGTTCGAAGTATTTTCTGTGTGGTTATAGGGACTGAGATTCACAGGGTGGTAATGTATCACCTGAAAAAAAATTGCTAGCAGTAGGAAATAATGCCCAAATCACATGCATGAAAATATTAATACTAAAGTTGGTGATTTGTCAATCTGTAGAAAACAGCTTTTATTTAAAACATTCTGAGAGATTAAAATGTGCCCAAAAGATTCCTATTAAAATACTCATTTCTATGAATTCTCTAGGTTCTGAAAATTTCAATATGCTTTGTTTAGCCTGTATCTTTTATTAATTTAACATTTTTGTGCTGAATTGCAGTACATTGTCTTCTGTATTTTGCTGGTATTAAGTTGTCAGCTATAGGTTCGCCTCCATTCTAGAAGAAAACATCAATCACTAATTCCAAAGGCCAGACAAGCAAACATTGACAGAAAACCTAGTTCTTAAACTAATTTTCCTTATCTCCTTCCCATTCCTCTTGCCTACTGAGTCTATCCCTTCACCCAGAGAAAACCAAATTTCTTTACATAATAATATTTCCTGATAATTTTCCCTGAAATTCTTCTTATTATATTAAATAGGAAAGAGCAAATGAGAAAAAAAGTTAAAATTAAACAAACACTTGTAAATTAACAATCACTATGATGTACATGTTTTCAAGTGTTATATGAACATTGGGAATGTGCATAAAACTTGTGAAACTGTGTTTAATTGTAGAAGAAATAGCTGAGGATGTAAATTTAATTATTTATGCATACAACTAATTTTTAATGCATGTATGTAAATTCTTTATATGTTATTTATGGTTAACCGTGTAGCTATCAAACATGCAGAATGGGGACCTATACTGGGTTCCACAAGTTATTGGATTAACTGTGGTTTAGATCCATCAGTGGAACAAATAGGTCAATAAAAACACCTTCCATATTCACTTTATAAATATCAGCTGTTTCCTACCTCCCTGACAATACCATAAACCCCCAGCGCAGTTACTGATAATGTGCAGCAGTCGCACAGCTTCGAAGCTGTGTTTGTATCAATTGACAGTAATTCAGGCTTGAGCCACTGATGCTTTTTTGGACAGAGTACAGCTGGTCATGGCATCATGAGTTTATTTAAATTATTTTTACACGTACAACCTCTAATTACTCTTGCAGAAACCTCCGTAACTCTGCTGGACATCTTGCCAGACACTATTTGTTTTGAAAAGGTTTGGTACAAAACCAAGCTGTTACCACTGGACTGAGCAGGACCAAAAAACCATATACAAGGTCCAATACCCCTGGTTGGCTGCCAAAATCCTTGGAGTAGCGTGATGCGTACACCACAGTGCCGTGGTGTGATGAAATCCCAGACTGGTAAAGCAGTCCAGAGTGTGAGGATCTGATCGGTGGGTCAGCTGTGGTCCAACTTAGCTCCAGGTGTTGGATGGAGTTGGGAGTTGGAGCAGAACACAAGTTGTATGGGAAAACGACAGAGGGGGAGTCAGAGCAAAGACAAGACTGGAAAACAGACATGTTGTAGCAGGCAGGAAAAAGAGCAGATAGGGAGATTTTTCATTACTGCTCAGGAAGAAATATAAAAGATTAAAGATGCCATAGGACACACTGCTGAAAGGGCATATGGAACAGGTGTATGGTATGGGGAAAGAAGAGGAAAGGACATTATTTTGAAAAAGGTCCAGAAAGTTAGCCTCTGTGTTGAAGACCATTGTATAGCAGTAACAATTCTTTAATTCAGTTTAGTTCTATAAATACGTCATCCTTTCATGGTTTTAACTGTCCTGCTGCATGTGAAACAAGGGGTCATATCCATTTTTAAAAAACTAAGGACTCTAGAAAATTAAGTCAACTTGTCAACATCTGGTGGGGTTATAAATTCATAAACTGTTTATCACTTTTTTCCCAAGTATCTGAGAAAAAAGAAAATGTTGAAGCTAGTGAGCAAATTTCATGAGTGAACAATGATGCCTCTGTACTGCTAACCAAATACTGCTACTATTCCCTCAAATATTGTGTGAGATAATAATTCATAAGGACTATTTTTATCTCTTACTGTATTAAATAAAAAAAAAAAATTCCAGAAAAGTAGGAACAAATGTCCCCATATATATTTATTTATTTGGTACATTAACTCTTTTATGTTAACCAGGTCAGTGAGAGCAGAAATGTGCACTGCCTTGCAAAACAAAGGAATGTGGTTTTTTTAACTTAGTTCTGTCAGTTCCTTTATCAGTTTGTATCTTTCAGGAGTAGCCTCTTGACAATCACCTCAGAATTTTGAGTATCTATCTGTTTTGCTTGGTGGCATCCACCTCTTCCCTAGACCTTCCTGAGTCATTGAAGATGACCATTCAATCAGCTTTTACAAACATATTTTGTCAGAAGTTCTTCAGAACATAAAGAGTTAGGGGATCTGACTATTTTACCTAAGTATAGCAAGACACATTAGGTACAGTAGTTTAAAATGTGATGGGTTAATATACTTCTGTGGAAAAGATGTTTTTTTTTTTTTCAAAAGGCATAGAGCAGTGAATTCTTTCTGCAGGATGCTAAAATTATTTTTTTCTGTCTTTTCTGGGTGTTTTTTTCCATAAGCATAATATATTTTTTTAAATTTTATAAGCATGTTTTGTTTTTTTTTTTTCTTTAATTGTCTGAAAGATACCACCCTGTAGATATTAATCATAATACACTACATGTGTGGGAATATTATAGTACACTTGGAAATTGTAATATGCTACATGTGGGTGCTGAACACAGGAAGTGCAGCTGTCCCAGTGAAATTTGGTCTGACTCCAGCCCTGAATACTGTATTCCATATTAATAGTCTTTGATGATACCAGGGAAAGGATGCACTCCAGCAAATGAAAAATTAATGTAACAATTTTCCTATGGCATCCTCTAATGTTTCTTTTATATCTGAAATAACATGCTAATGACTGTGCCATAGGCTACAGTAGGGAATTCTCAAGTGTGCAGTCTCAGAAGTGTCCACCTTTTCCCCCTCTCTCTATAGTGTAATAAATTCCCAGGTGAATTGGGAGAGGGTACTCAGAACTAGTCTGTGCTTTCTGTAACATTGCCTCCAAGGTGCCTTTATTAGTAATGCTGTCCAGTTATGCATTTTAAAGACTGGTTTACCATTGATTGTTGTTTTTATTGTATATTTTCAAGCAATTCTGTATATTTATATTGCACTTGTCAGTCTAATGACCAAATACCAAACTATCGAATGCTGCTAGGTCAAAGCGTAAGTAGCATTTTCATCTTTTCTTTTGTCATGAGAAACAGGGGACAGTTCTGTCTGAAGTTTGCTGAGTTGCACTTTCTAAAATGGCAGCATTGTGCTTAGGGATGAAAGCTGGCAGGAAGTTGTTTAAGGATGTAGAGTTAGGCTATTCTCAGATCATGTTTTGTGGGTAAAGACGTGATGCAGTAGGCCTTTCAGTGTCTGCTGAGCTTTCTAGGCCCTCCCTATGCTCAAGAAGAGAGCTCACTGTTTTACTGACAAAAGTTGTGTTTCACTGTGATACCTGTTGAGGTCTGGATCTTTTATAGAAGCACGGCAAGTAGCTTGGTGTCAACACCCCAGTAAAGGAAGAAACAGTAAGTCCCGTTAGTGAGATTCATAGAAACTTTGGTATGGAAATGCCTGAAAACTGAGTAAATTCCTGTTTGGTAGCTGTGAATATTTCAGGAGGAGTTAAAATAATTGCATAGACACTAAAAATGAGGTTGTAGGGTTTAATTTGAAAGGAATGTATGCAAAAAAAAAAAAAATTAAATGGGACTAAGTTGTAGCTAATACAGCAAGAAAGAGTATACTGTTTGGTTAAACTCCTCTGCAGACTGTAGGGTGATTAAATGTCATCTTTTGAGTGAGCTGATCCAACCTTCATTGAATGTATTAACAAAAAAACACGTTTATTGGCATAAAAATATAGGTACCACATACTAGTTGAGATGTCAGTGATATCTGAAATATTGCACAGGGCTGGCAGGGACAGAATCATACAAGTATTGGTTGGAATGGAGCTCTAGGGATTGCCCAGTGCAAGTCCTCTGCTCTTGGTGACACAAACCTATGAGAGACCCAGGTCTTTTTGGACTGGTCACTGGAAACCATGCCTGATACCATCAGATGGCTCTAGATGCCTCTAGTGAACTTTCTGAACGAGAGGCGTTCTGCTGTTTTTCCACTTGCTTGTGCTTCTTGACCTCTGGTGCACTAATACCAATCTGCATGGGGCACGCTCTGCAAAATTGTTCCTGTATTGACCTTCAGCTCCTCAGTGGAAGCAAAGCATTGCTGATACTGAGGAAGTTCTGGGCAAACAGAGAAGCATGCCATTACTTATCTTTGTGATAAGATAGGATATTACAGGTATTTATTAGACCTTCAGTGAGGACCTCCCACATACTACCTCACATTGACAAAAAACCCCCCAACCAAACCAAACATTGAAAATTAATGAATATTGTTGAGCAGTGGAATAAATAACCTCTTAGAATTAAAAAGACATCCCTCCAAAAAGCAGTTTTTTTAAATTGTATTTGTTTGTCTTGGGTTTTTTGGGTGGTATTTTTGTTAGTTTGGTTTGGTTTTGCTTGTTTGTTTTGGTTTGTTTTGGCTTGGTTTGGTTTGTGGGGTTTTTTTGTTTGTTTTGTTTTTTGGGATTTTTTTTTGGGAGCAGTTATCTTTCCACACAGAAAGTGGTAAAGGGTATAAACTCAGGTAAGCCAAATAGGATAAAGCCAGATGTTAAGGAGCCATTCATGAAAAAAACCCAACCCCAAAACAAATCACAAGACAACAAAACAAAAGAGAACAGGTATTTATTCGTAAAATTTGGTGCTGGATCCAACAGTCCAAGAGCAGTCAAGCTGCTGCAGCTCTATGCCTTGCACCCAACCCTTATCAGTGTTAGAGCATGTGTTCCCTTTACTCACACACATGCAGAGCACACTTCTACACTGTTTATACTTATGCACATATATGCATATGCATATCCATATATAAACTGCATACCACTCAGACCACAGACAGACACAATGCACTCAGATGGACACAGGTAGCACAAGTGCCCTCATCATGCTCTTCTCTGGCTAAGAAGGGTAGAGGTCTATTAGTGAGGAAATAAAAGTATTCTATAGATTCACGTATGTATGTATGTATGTATGTATGTATGTATGTATGTATGTAGAAGGTGGATCCACCACAGCAGTTGGGCTCAGAGAGTCTTCCCAGCAGTACCCCCAGATCTCAGTGTTCCTGTAGCTTGTACCTGGGCATATGAGCCCCCGAGGCTGCAGCTGCACTCCAGCAGCTGGTATGGAGTCCTTTTCTGTACAGACACAAGCACACACATCCAGGCCTCAGAGGACTCCCTGGGGCCTCAGTAGCCAGACAGAAGAGAAGAGGTATTAATAAAACTTGTTTCAGTATCGTCAGGAAATATAAAGTTTCTAGAAAGAAGGCAGGGCGAGAGCAGGGGGCAGGTGTAGGAGAGCACAGAAATGATCCATACGTGACGTTGACTCCAAGGAAATTAGTCAGAAGAGGAATTCTGAATTCCTCGTGTGTCTTTGTGGTCACAATGGAAAAGCCAGGAGCAGAGGATCCACCCCAGCACTCCAGCGGAACACTGATGTGGATGTGCTGCATTGCAGATGCTGCAACTGTACCTGTTGCTCAAAGGTGTCATGGTGCCACATAAATGGAATTTAGGAAATGCGGTTTTAGAAATGCTTCTGAGCTGGATCCAGGGCCAGCTCCTCAAAGGGTGAAACTTAGCCTGTACAAAATACCTCTGTGCAAATAAAGGAAAGCAAATGTCACAATAGCGTTGCAACTTACAGATAAACACAGCTTCTTTCTGGAAATGGCTGGTGTTCATCTGCAAAATGATTAAAAGTCTACAGTTAGATGTAGAAATTTATTGATCCTTGTAGTAAGATCAGTGATTTAAGCTTTATTATTTTGTAAATAATGCATTTAAAAAGAAATTAAATCTGTTAGAACTAACTCTAAGGGTGTGCTTAATTTTAACCTGATTTTAGGTCCACACAGTGTACATCATTAACCAGTAGTGATGAAGGACCTTCAGAGTCAGTGGCATTACAGAACCCAACTCACCATATCTACACGGGGTATGAAACTCACTTTCTTAAAGACAGACATCCAGTGTGACATTTTAGGTGCTGAAGCGATCTTGTTTGGCCTCTAGATGCTGCTATTTTTATTTTGAGTGACTCCATGTATCATGTGCTCTACAGTTTGAACTCTAAAAGATTAATTTTATTGGTGAAAATGGTTATTTAATACAGTGCGATTGAAATCAGGAAGTAGGATGCAGAATTCCAATTGATTTTTTTTCACTTTAAATCCACATTCTGCCTATGTAAGCAGATACTTCAGCAAAGGAATTTTTGAAGGTTTTGACGGAAAAAAAGTTAGAATTGAAAAGAAATACTTGAAAGACACTTTCAAAACTAAATATAACTGAAAGAAATGCACAAAAGGAGTAGCAGAAGAATGTTTTCATTTTCATTTTCATTTATCTACAGTCAGAGACTGATTTTTCAAAAGGTTTTGATTCCAAGTAAAAACCAGTGCAAGTCTCATATGGTTGCACTGCAGCACCGCAAACTGGACCTTGGAAGTCTGGTGGTGAAGATTTCAAATAGTTTTATCCATGAACAGGTAATTGTATAGAATCATAGAAACACAGAATCATTTAGGTTAGAAGTGACCTCAAAGACTGTATAGTTCCAACCCCCTGACATGGGTAGGGACACCCTCCACCAGACCAGGATGCCCAAAGCCCCACCCAGCCTGACCCTGAACACTGTCAGGGAGGGGGCAGCCACAACTTTTCTGGGCAGCCTGTGCCAAGGCCTCACCATCCTCACAGGGAAGATTTCTTCATGATTTCTGACCTAAACCTGCCCACTTTTAGATTAAATTCATTACCCCTTGTCCTCTCACTACACTCCCTGGTGAACAGTCCATCTCCCACTTTCCTGTAGGACCCCTTTGAGTATTAGTGGGTGGTAATTAGGTCTCCCCGGAGCCGTCTCTTCTCTGGGCTGAACAAGCCCAACTCACTCTGCCTGTTATCACAGCAGAGGTGCTCCAGCCCTCTGATCATCATTTAAAGTCAACTAGACTTAAACCTCTAGGGGTATTTGAAGTCAGATGAATGCACAGTAGGGAAAAAAAAATGTCAGAGACTGAGAAGAATCTGAAGTCACGAATAAAAAGAGAGCTAGAGATTTTAAAAGAAAGGGAGGAAAAGCAAAGTCACAAGGGCGACAGGATGTCTAAGGAAACCGCTATGTCCCATGCAATGAAACATGATGAGATGAAACTTCATTAACAGTTAAACATATGAGACAGAACAATAACACTGAAATAAAATAGAGAAGAAAAGGTAATTATTAAACAATTCAAACATTAGATCACCTATGAGTGGCATACTTCTCACTATTTGAAAAAAGTCCTTCTCTAACTTCACTAGGAGTCAGAGAATAAATATGACTATTTGCTCAAATACATCCCTCCTCTGGCCTTACTTGTATCCCCAAGCATATACAGACATCTCAGCTTGCTAATTCTGCTGAAAAATATTTTTCACTGTTCAAGCAAGGTTGTCATTTCTATCCCCCTGCCAGCTGGCCCTCTGCTGATATATTGAAATAACCTGTCATCTGAATGACAGCTGGCAGTAAGAGGACTTCTGGTGATGGAGTTGATTACTAAGCTTCATTGACAGAAATAAGTGGTTTTGCTCAGTCTTTCTCCAGCCTCCCTTCAGGCTGGAGAACAAAGATAAATATTCATTGACAGATTTTCAGTTTAATGAGAATACTTAGCCATGTGGATTTTCTTTTTCTGTTCTTTTCTCTCTGTCTCTATGCTTTAGAAGAGATTTCCTTCTCTGATGCTGGTTTTATGTTATTATTTTGTATATATATATGCTATATTATATTCTACTATCATCAAGATTATCTCTTATTTTTCAATACATTAGATTTTTTTCCTTGTCTCTGAAACACAAAAAGAAAGCCTGAATTGATTTTTTTCATGCTTTCAAAGAAAACTGAATGTTTAATTATACAAACTAAAATACAGGGTATATTCACAGCCTTTGAAAGCATGAAGTGACAATGGAAGATAAAAGGAAATGATCCACTCTTTCCCCCTGAAAGATACTCCAAAAACATGCAAGCAGAGAGCTTATCAAGAAGGGTATGGCTGCAATTATCGGTGGAGCCTTAGAAATGTTAGACACTGTTTTCAATGTCTGCAGCAGCTAAACTTAAATAAGTAAATCCACAGATGTGCAGATAATAGCAACTTAAAACTCAGCAAAGCTACGTGTTGCCTTGCCTAAGTATAATTCTGTAAACATTACATCAAAAAAGAATACAGTGCACAATTTTGAGGATTTACTTCTAGAGCAACATCCAGTACATTTAATTAAAAATACATTTGTCTTTCCCTCACATTCTTTCTTCAAAGAAATAATTCATTCTTCCTTTTAGCAGTACTAGATTTTACTAAAAACCTATCTGAAACTAAAGGGTCCAAGCGAATCCTTTGAAATGAGGTAGGTTGGAAGTGTCGCCTTAAGTGCGGATGGTTTGCAGGGGGTTCAAGCCATAGAAAGAGCATCCTGTGGCACAGGGAGTAGATGGTTCTTGATGAAGCTGAACTCCAAGGCAGTCTGTGCTGTCATATAAGCTGAAGCGTAGTCTGTGACTGTGTTCTTGTAGTCTTTTATACAGACCATACCTGTGATGACCTAAACTTTCTCAGGTATATTAAAAATTAAATCAAAAGGTTTAATGAGGAGCTAGTGCTTTGGGATCTTTGATGTCATTCTGCACTTTCAATACAAAGTAATAATTAAAATCTTTAAAATCTTTTCGTAAATATCGTGTTTTGTTAGTGTTTCTGATAATGGCATTTTCACTGATTGAGAAAACGACCACAGGTTCAGTAGCAACTAAACCCAAAGTACCCAAAGCAGTCTCAGAATGAATAGACTGACTTAGAAAACAAATGTTATTTCTTACAGTCTCTTTTACATAGTTATTTCAGATGCTTGATGACTGGAAGTAGTGTGCATTTTATAATGCTGGTGTGCCTTTAAAAGGGACATTTGAAACCTCAATTCAGGACCAGTTTGTAATTGATTGATAGCAGTTGCGTAACTAAATATGAAAAAATCCATGTCACCTCAACACTAGTGCCCTTATATATTATATAAATATTATCTCTGGTATCAAATACTTTAATTAACAAGGAACATTTGTGTTACAAGAGACAGAAGGCAAAGTTTACTGTCCTTTTGTGCAATTCATTATTGTACAAAAATCAATACTATAAATGAGAAAATGTAAATGTGCTTAAAATTATTTTCATGTTAATAAAAAATGTTTAAAAGTTATGCATTTAAAAATTATTGAATAATAAATACTGAAGGTACAGTGAGCCAGAAGTGTGGTTATAGGGTTATGTTAGGAGAGCTCTGTTCTTAATTTTGATGTAGCAGCAGTTCATTATCCAGACTTTTGCAAGTCATTTTGCCTTTCTCTGTTTCCGTAAATAAGGATAATAATACTTACCTGTCTGCCTTATGGAGTTATAAGGAATATCAATTAAATCTTGCTTGTAAAGTGTTTAGATAAAGTATAATTACTGTTTTAATTACTGTGAGATTAATCAAAACAGGTTGACCAAAGTTTTACAGAACATTGTTGACTGATGTAAGAAAAGACAGGATAAAATCTGTCATTGGATCCTTAACTTCATACCCTTGTCAGAACTTTCAAGCAGACTCAGGATAATGTGTGATATTTTTTATCTAGACATAGCAAGCTGAATAAAGAACAGATTGTCAGCCTAATATCTATCACAGTGGCCCCAGGGCAGAGCAAATCTTTATGGTCAATTTATGAATTCCTGAAATCTTTAACTAGGAATAAAATAATGCAAACCGGCAGCCTTAACTGTTTTGTAATTTCCCGCTTTTAAATTTTTCTTGCTTGAATGAATCAGTTCGGCAATGGTAGGGCAGAAATAACCATATTCCTGAGTTCTCAGAACGTTTATTGCTCTTGCAGTTAAGAGTGAAGGAATTATTAATGCATTTATTCTAATAGTTAAATTTCAATCAATGTTTATATTGAATGAACAATGGTTCTATATTGCCTCCAAAAACTCTCAGAGTGTATTAGAATATAGATCCGTGGTCCAAATTTAAATTAAACAAGCTTGTGCACACACATGGATACTACAACACATAACCTGGGTGGATTTACCTTTAATGTTCTCAAAGAATTAACTCACCATAAGAAAATAATTCTGTATAAGAGAATTTAATGATCAATGGCATGTAATTCAAAGTAATATATTTATCTTGCTTAGCAGTTGTTCCTGCGGAAAAAGCAATCATGTTTACAGTGCTTAAAATATCCATAGTTTCTTTCCTTATCAGTCCCTGAATTTACATAAAAAATGAAAAGTTGCTCTACTGGGCAGACATATCTTTTATCTTTGACAGGACCATATTAATTGTGTTTACTTATTTATTATGGCATGGTGTTTTATAAAGAAACCGTCATCTTACAGGACATAAAAAGACATCAACTTCCTGAAGTTAATATTGGAAAAAAGCCCATTAGTAGGTTGCATTAGCCTGTAATCTTTCCTGGTGCTACGGACGAGGACGTCGATGCCTAATTGGGGAATGCATGCACATAGGGACTGGAAAATCGTTGGAAATGTCTCTCTCCTTCAATATATTCCAACATTGGCCACATTGTGGAGCTACAACTAAATGAGTCAGAAACTTTGAAGCACCGAGCCAGGTTCACTGAAGCATCAGTATGTGAGACAAAGTGTTGGATAATGTGTGGTGTGTGTGAATGCATTTTAATATTACTATGAAATATTTTTGTTCTTTAAAATCTCTGGAAAAAATAAGATGCGCCATGGCATTCCGAGCAGCATCCTCATGCAGCTGTAGTTTGAGAATAAGGTCTGTCACCGTAAGGAAGAAGCAATATAGTACCAGAAGAAATCTTCCTTATTCCCATAAGTTTACATCCAGAGAAAGAGATTTAACGGTCTCTGCCTTAATTACTACAGAAATTGTAGTTACTATTCTTGCTCAGACATTTGGTCATATTTTTAGGAAGGTTTCTCTGATGATGTTATAGGTGATTTTCCAGAGTTGTTTGCTTTTTCTTGTTGTTTTCACTGCATTTCAGTTTGTGCACATTACTGATTTTTGTAGGGTATACTCGAGGCTTTAAAACATTCGCTTCAGCTTTCAGTAAAAGTCACTTAAATCTAAGAGGCCCGGGTTCGGTGGCCAGATTGTTGGCTGAAATGGTAGCAGCTTGGAGAAACACAGGTCTTTTAAGAACTGCCAGGCGTTTGTTTGTTTTCAGAAGATTCCAGGCTTTGATCTTCAGGGGAAAAAAATTATTTTGACTTATCAGACACGTTTTCTGAAGTATTTGTTGTAAAAAATCATTTCTCCCCAGGCTGACCACTTCAAACCATCCAGTTCCCTTAGAAAGCCGGGCTTGGATTGAAGTTTGAAGTGGATGGTTTATAAAGATCCCAAAGTCTACAGGTTATATATTTTCTGGTAAAATAAATAATTAGACTTTTTTTTTTTTTTTCTCTTGCTGTATCTCTCTTGGACAAGGCATAATAGCTTCTTTTTTCTTCTTTTTCCCTGCCTTTCAAGAGTCAGAAGTGAGCAAAGTGGTGGAAGTGTGTGGAAGCAAAGGGGGGAGCTCTTGCTGCACTGGCTGTGACACAGAGGCAGCTGTAGGGAAGTTGGTGCTACCGGTTTTAAGCCTTGTAGCAGAAAGGGAGATTTAGGAAGGGGTTTGGAGTGATGTCTCTGGCCACTTCTAACCCTTGCCTTGCCCATGCCACTATTGGTGAAGCTGGTGGAAGATTTATGCTTGAAACGTCACTTAGTACCAGAGGAAAGCATGTCGTACAGCCTAGAGCTTTTCCTCTCAGTTGGATTCCTTCCTTAATCCAGCTGCTTTGGAAGTCTTCTATAAAACATACATACGTGGGCAGAACTGAGAGGGTTGGTTTTGTTTGTGTTTGTCACTTCTTTTTCAAAATGACACACATTAGTATAATAGACCTGTGTTGATTTGAATATAGCATTTTCTAGACAAAATACAGGATCTGTATTATACAAGCACCATTTCTTAAGCTTATTCAAGCCTGGGTCTTTAGGTTAATAAACTAAAAATTTAAAATACATCATGATTTAAAAATCACTGTGACAAATCATTTCACAGTTGCATTGAAATTCATCTAATTTCAGTGTAATTCTTCTGAGCAGTACAGGGGGAGTTTTAAACATACAACACAGCACATATGCAAGTGTTGCATCTAATTCCCCTTGTGTCTGCAGGGTGAAAATATAGCTCCCTTTTTAAAGACCAGTCTCTGGAACAGCTAAATATTTGCAGTTTGGGAGGCATTTACACTGCAGGACACAAAATGCCATCCCTGTTTGTATGTTTACTCTTCAGTCCTGACAGGGTCTTAAATGTTTAATGTGAGAGGTATTTCTTCTGCCCTTAGGAAAAAAAAAAAATCACTTTCCATCCTAAGCCGGTTCCTTTAATAGCAACAACCTCTTGAGCATTGGGAAGGACTTTTTATCTTAAAATACATATGTGGTATTTGTAAACTTGACTTCTAGTTATCTGCATTTATCTTTAGTTATTGGTGGTTTTTTCCTTTTTACTTAGATGCTTTGGTTATGATTCCACTGACAACCCTGTCACTTTCTGCAGCTCCAAGAAGAGCCTTGTAACTTTGAAATTTTCATTATCTTTTGTCTGGCTGCCAAGATTTCTGCCACTGTAGTCTGGCGATACAACAGCAGTATCTTGTACTGCCAGCCCAGAGATTCCAGATCAGAGGCAGAGAAGCTCCAGAATGGAGGAAAGGTATCAGTGTACTTTATTTTTAAGAATATTTTACCTGTCAGATTGGTTTCAGGGGCTAATGGCTGATCAGGGACTCAGAGCTTACTGCTGGCATAGAGTTAACCACTAACCTCCACCCGCCTTCCCCACCAGGCTCCCAAAGCCCACTGGATTTGGCAGTGAAGCCATTTCTAAAGCCATTTGTACTGTTAAAGGTGAAAAGAAGGAAAAAGTGGAAGGTGTGATGTCTGATAACGGGGACAGACCCAGTATGTAGCATTGAATTAGGTATATATTTAGCTACCTGCTTGAAATACGTGGATGAATGAAAAATATTATATCTGAATTGCATTCAAGGATATGGCTGCAATTCATACTTTAATATATATGTTTACATATGCCCTGAACTGGTTTAAAACTAGACAGTCTGGAGTCCAGGGCGAATTGCACTTTTGTATGGAGATGGGTGAATATTCAAGCTCCTGTCTGCAAAAAAACCCCAACCCACTACAACAGCATTCCACTCAGGATTTTCTATACAAGCTGTAGACATCTCGGTGACATGTCTATGATTACACTAAATCATATCATTAGATTAGATAGTTATTTGCTAAAAAGGATCACATGCAGACTGCCCTCCACATAATGTCACTAAGCAGGAGATGCTTCAAAGCACTTTGCGATTCAACTGCTGTCATTCTCTGTCATTCAAACAGCCACTGTTTGGAGGAGGGCTACCTTCCTGCTTGAAACGTAGAGCAGCAGGTGATGTGTGAGGTCATAGTGCTGTTATCTGTGTGCAATAAGGAGTAATGATGCTGATAATTGCCTTGCATATGGTATATGTAGTGCAAACTTGGAGACATTAATCTTATCAAAGACACTATCACAGAATCACAGAATGTTAGGAGTTGGAGGGACCTCGAAAGGTCATCTAGCCCAACCCCCCTGCCTGAGCAGGATCACCTAGATTAAATCACACAGGAACACATCCAGATTGGTCTTGAATGTCTCCAGAGAAGGAGATTCCACAACCTCTCTGGGCAGCCTGTGCCAGTGATCTGTCATCCTCACAGTGCAAAAGTTTTTACTTATATTCACAAGGAACTTCCTATGTTCCAGCTTGGACCCATTGCACCTTGTCTTATCACTGGCCATCAATGAAAAGAGCCTGGCTCCATCCTTTACACTGACACTCACCCTTTACATATTTATAGACATTAATGAGGTCACCCCTCAGTCTCCTCTTCTCCAAGCTGAAGGAACCCAGCTCCCTCAGCCTGTCCTCATAAGGAAGATGTTNTCCAGCTCCCTCTCACCTGCACTGCTCTCCAACAGGCCAATCCCCAACCTATGCTGGTATCTGGGATTGTTCCTCCCCAGATGCAATACCCTACACTTGAAATACCCTACGCTTGCCCCTATCAGTAATCTCATATTTTTTTATCTATATTTTAAAATATTAAAATACTTTTTTTTTTATTCTTCACTTTTACAAGGTCCGGTCCAAAGTTTGCCAGTCCATGGTTTGTATATATCCCTTAAAAAACCAAAAAAAACCAAAAAAAACCAACCAACCAACCAAAAAAAAAACCAAAACCCAAAACCAAACCCAAAAAAAACCTCACAAGAAAAAGCAGGTACAAAACAAGGTTGATCAAGCCAGCAGCTTTCTGCTTTCCTTCCAGCCAGATGGTCCTCATTAACAGGAAACTGACTTAAAAAAATTCCCACTACATCCCTTCTTTTTCCCAGTAGAGATTCCACCTCAGTTCTGGCTTGAGAAGATGGGCTGTACAACCTTTTTTTGTAATTTGATAGGTGTGTTAGATCCAGAAATAAAGGGATCATCTAAAGGGAAGGGTATTGTACATAGGAAGCTGCCTTGGCAGGCACCTCTTTTACATACACAGGGAGTGTTTTATCCCTGTTGCACATCATAGTGGTGCTGCTTGAAATGAGGACAAGAGCAAGTGGATTGCGAGATATTAGGGAATTTACAGTTCAAAAATGAAACTATATGCTTTAACCAAAATCCACATAGTTTGAATCTCAGTATTCTTCTAGAAGTTGATGTGCACCTCCCCTGCTGGTAGTTCACAGTAATTGTTCATTTAGTATTTAAAATCCAGAAACAAATTAATTTCAGTTATTATTCTATTCTATACCAGTCACTTAGTTCCACACCTTGCTGAACGACTTTTTCAGATTCAAAATTCCAGATACTGGTGGTGACCATCCAAAAAGAGTTTACCACCAGATATGTTCTGTGTCTTATTTCACTCATCTGAGGACACGGTGTATCTCCTCTGCATCTGAGAAATGGTAGTCAGGGTTTTGTGTCTGTTTTTCTGAATGTTTCAGTAATTGACCCAGGTCATCATGTTGGAACACTTTTCTTACCAATGTGAGATTCATGCCTACAGGGGTAGGCAGTTAATCTGGATACAACATATAGATTGTAACAATTGGTGGGTTGTAACAGGAGCTGAATGTGGGGTCTGAAATTTTGGTAAAATTACAGATACAGATATTTGAGAGATTATTTGTCTCTACAGTGGTGTTTTCTGTAAATATGTGATACAGAAGTTTCTTATATAAAAACCTCTATTTCTAACTTGCATAAGTTTCAGGGGTTTAATTGGGATGTATTTCAAAATGCAAACATTTTTTTGGTGTCCAAACAAATGTCTTGGGATGTAATGGCATTACTTTCACAAATAAATCTGTGTTTTTCCTATACAGCACATGCACTGATATCAGTAGTTTGCTAATTATCCCCATTGTGTTGGACCCACGCTCTGTGTTCAGAGACAGGAGAGAGTTCCACTGTAACAATCTGGTATATGGTATATAGTGTTCAAACAAAACCTGTGGCTTTACTGTCAGTGGGGTTATAAATGAAATTTGCTGTATGACACAAGGATTGGAATTCCCTTTGAAATTCAGTCGCATTATTCCAGATTAGCTTCCAAATTTCATCAGCAAAGATGCCCTCCTCACCTTCTGCTATAATCGCTGCCACAATAGATTGTATCCATAGTTGAGCCTGAATACAACTAGAAGGGAGAGAGTCATTAGTTTGGGCTGCACTTAGTGTATTCACAATTAGTTGGCAGTCCTTTTCATTAATTATTTCCATTGGTGTAATATATTAGATAAGAGCTATTGGTTAGAGAAGATTGCAATGGACATTCTAATTTGTGTAAATTACTTGTTGCTAAACTCACTTTGCGTGTTGAAACTTCAGTGTCCATGCTGTTTAAAGTTCCTAATCCTGTGTCTAAGGTACCAGCGGCATCTCTTGTTCCTTTTGCAACCATGCTTGCCATCCTGCATAGGACTTAAGAGTGGTGAGCAAGTAGGTTTAATTGCAGAGATATTGATCTGCATTCGTAGTCCAGTTTGTTAGAGGGACCACAGTAGATTAAACCATATTTGTTGGTGGGCTGTATTTTTGATCACAGTTTTGAGTCCAGTTTCAGAAATTTGCTGGGCAGATGTTCAGTGGTGAGTGGTGAGTGTTGTTGAACTAGTGTCAGTAATGTCTATATTTAATGTAAAAATTAGTCCCACATTCCTGCAGGCCCAGAAGCCAATTACAAAAACAAGTAGTACTGAAGTGAAGTTGTACCAACTGTCTAACCTTTCAGAGGCACAAAATATCAAATCTGTGATGTTTGATGTAATGTTGTACACAGAAATCTCAATTGCCTTCTCATGGGTACTGAGCCATTGATCATCCAGCATCCTATTTTAATTTATTTTCCCACTGTTCCCCAAAGTCAGTGAACTTTATGAACATCAGTTTCATTTTTATCCCAGCCCCATTCATTTCCTAGGTCTATGTGATTTCTGTGCATGACCACAGTGGAATGATCTGAATCTCTCTTACTAGACAGTGTTCCCGTAGACATGGTATAATTCACACAAACTTGAAACCATGGCCACCCTAGGGTTTTTTGACCACAGGTTAGGAGAAGCAGTATAGTTAGTGGTTCCTGTTTGTAGTTAGAATTTCTGTTTGCCATCCTGTGTAAGAGAAAAGCAGAGACTTGCTTTGGTGGGGAGACTACAAACAGGTTACCCTGTTGAAAAGGAAAGATCCACCATGCGCTAATTCCATGTTTTGCACCGCTGCCAACACTGGCTTCCCACACAAGTGAGCCACGAGCTTTAGTTAGGCTCATAGGTACTGTTCCAATTTGTGGTAAATTTATCATGACAGGTTGTCCTGGCTGTAAGCTATCAGATATTTTTTATCATCAAGCTCAGCTTTTCTGAGAATGCTTGTCTCCCAGTAAGCCCAAACCTATTGTTTAATTGAAGTACTTCAGAAAGTTGAGCATCCCACTGGGCCCCTGTGTGGCTTAAGATTCTTTTTCAGTAAGCTATTAGCTCCTTCTATAGCATCCCATTTGATTCAGGATAGTCTGAGTGTGAGATACCCATTGAATTTCTTCTTGTTTGGCCCATTCTTGCACTTCCTCACATGAGAAGTGTGAACCGTTAACCCTTTGGATGACATCAGGAGCAGGTAGACTTGAGAAGCGAAATGATAGCCTCATACTTCATTTCATTCATTGGCTTTTTGGCACTTAGCATAAACAAGCTGGAGACTTCCAGTCCTGTGAGGCTACATGGATAGCCTGCAGAAGGTTTGAATGGCTCAATATAATCAATTTGCCATGTAGACCATAAAGTTATCCCTTCATCGATATGAAGAGGTGATGCTGTAGCAGAAGGATCTGCATGTAATTTTAAACTACACTGGGGACCATCTGCAGGAATAGTTCTACAAGTTTTTCTGTTTATAGGCCAACCTTCACTCCGTTCAGCAAAATAAATTCTTCTTTACCTGTGTGACCTAATATTTTATGTAGCCATTCTCCCAACCAATACCACTCAGGATTTTAGAAGTTCCCTAATTTTATAATTTTAGCCAATACACCCACCTTTTGTTTTATGGCTGCTTTATCATCCTTGGCATGGACTTTCACCTATCCCATCTTGTGGCTATATTTAGTAATTATTGATGGGAGATTTGTTTACTTCCCAATTCAGGGTTTCTCACTGACAGAGACATTGTGAGGTACCAGCCCACACAGTGTAGGATCTACATGTGTGAATTTTGCTCCATCTTGAGCTGTTAAAACAACTGCTTTTAATTCCTCTACTTATGTGCTGCCTCTTTCCCATTCAGAGTATCTCTTTTCCGTCTCTTTAACTGGAGTCTTGCTAAATAATAAGTCTCTGGTCCATCAGGGATGGTTTTGAAGAGGTTACAATAAGTACCATCTTCAGCAGCC